>JAUJYP020000543.1:137500-737500 GCA_030674075.2 Linum usitatissimum | reverse complement strand
CTAAACACGAAATCCTAAACTCCAATTCCTAAATTATAAACCCTAAACCCTTAACCCTAAACTCTAAACCTTGAAAACTCAACCCAAAACACTTCACTCTAATCTCTAAACAATAAACTCTAAACCCTAAACCCTAACCCCTGAACACTAAACTCTAAACTCTAAACCCTAAGTATTATACACAAAATCTTAAACTCTTACCCCTAAACCCTAAACCTAAACCCTAAATTTGAAACCCTAAACCCTAAACCTAAACTCTAAATATTAAACACTAAACCCTAAACCTAAACTCTAAATATTAAACCCTAAAATCTAAATCCTAAACACTAAACCTTAAAAAGAAAACTATAAACACAAAACCCTAAACCCTAACCACGAAATCCTAAACCCTAAACCCTAATCCCTAAACACCAAACTCTATATCCGAAACTCTAACCACGAATCCTAAAATCTAATCCCAAAATTCCAAATCCTAAACCCTAAACCCTAAACCCCGAACCCTAAACCCTAAACACCAAACTCTACTCCCTAAACACGAAATCCTAAACTCCAATCCCTAAATTCTAGACCCTAAACTCTCAACCCTAAACTCTAAATACTAATCCCCGAACAAGAAACCCTAATCCATAAAAAGTAAATTCTAAACCCTAAATCCTAAACACTAAACACTAAACTCTAAAGCCTACACACCAAACTCTACACCCTAAACACGAAATCCTAAACTCCAATCCCTAAATTCTAAACCCTAAACTCTAAACCTTGAACACTCAACCCAAAACACTTCACTCTAATCTCTAAACAATAAACTCTAAACCCTAAACCCTAACCCCTAAACACTAAACTCTAAACTCTAAACCCTAAGTATTATACACAAAATCTTAAACTCTAACCCCTAAACCCTAAACCTAAACCCTAAATTTGAGACCCTAAACCCTAAACCTAAACTCTAAATATTAAACACTAAACCCTAAACCTAAACTCTAAATATTAAACCCTAAAATCTAAATCCTAAACACTAAACCTTAAAAAGAAAACTATAAAGCCAAAACCCTAAACCCTAACCACGAAATCCTAAACCCTAAACCCTAATCCCTAAACACCAAACTCTATATCCGAAACTCTAAACACGAATCCTAAAATCTAATCCCTAAATTCCAAATACTAAACCCTAAACCCTAAACCCTAAACCCTAAACCCTAAACCCTAAACCCTGAACCCTAAACCCTAAACACCAAACTCTACACCCTAAACACGAAATCCTAAACTCCAATCCCTAAATTCTAGACCCTAAACTCTCAACCCTAAACTCTAAATACTAATCCCCGAACAAGAAACCCTAATCCATAAAAAGTAAATTCTAAACCCTAAATCCTAAACACTAAACACTAAACTCTAAACCCTACTCACCAAACTCTACACCCTAAACACGAAATCCTAAACTCCAATCCCTAAATTCTAAACCCTAAACCCTTAACCCTAAACTCTAAACCTTGAACACTCAACCCAAAACACTTCACTCTAATCTCTAAACAATAAACTCTAAACCCTAAACCCTAAACCCTAACTCCTAAACACTAAACTCTAAACTCTAAACCCTAAGTATTATACACAAAATCTTAAACTCTAACCCCTAAACCCTAAACCTAAACCCTAAATTTGAAACCCTAAACCCTAAACCTAAACTCTAAATATTAAACACTAAACCCTAAACCTAAACTCTAAATATTAAACCCTAAAATCTAAATCCTAAACACTAAACCTTAAAAAGAAAACTATAAAGCCAAAACCCTAAACCCTAACCACGAAATCCAAAACCCTAAACCCTAATCCCTAAACACCAAACTCTATATCCGAAACTCTAAACACGAATCCTAAAATCTAATCCCTAAATTCCAAATCCTAAACCCTAAACCCTAAACCCTGAACCCTAAACACCAAACTCTACACCCTAAACACGAAATCCTAAACTCCAATCCCTAAATTCTAGACCCTAAACTCTCAACCCTAAACTCTAAATACTAATCCCTGAACAGTAAACCCTAATCCATAAAAAGTAAATTCTAAAACCTAAATCCTAAACACTAAACACTAAACTCTAAACCCTACACACCAAACTCTACACCCTAAACACGAAATCCTAAACTCCAATTCCTAAATTATAAACCCTAAACCCTTAACCCTAAACTCTAAACCTTGAAAACTCAACCCAAAACACTTCACTCTAATCTCTAAACAATAAACTCTAAACCCTAAACCCTAACCCCTGAACACTAAACTCTAAACTCTAAACCCTAAGTATTATACACAAAATCTTAAACTCTTACCCCTAAACCCTAAACCTAAACCCTAAATTTGAAACCCTAAACCCTAAACCTAAACTCTAAATATTAAACACTAAACCCTAAACCTAAACTCTAAATATTAAACCCTAAAATCTAAATCCTAAACACTAAACCTTAAAAAGAAAACTATAAAGACAAAACCCTAAACCCTAACCACGAAATCCTAAACCCTAAACCCTAATCCCTAAACACCAAACTCTATATCCGAAACTCTAACCACGAATCCTAAAATCTAATCCCAAAATTCCAAATCCTAAACCCTAAACCCTAAACCCCGAACCCTAAACCCTAAACACCAAACTCTACTCCCTAAACACGAAATCCTAAACTCCAATCCCTAAATTCTAGACCCTAAACTCTCAACCCTAAACTCTAAATACTAATCCCTGAACAGTAAACCCTAATCCATAAAAAGTAAATTCTAAACCCTAAATCCTAAACACTAAACACTAAACTCTAAAGCCTACACACCAAACTCTACACCCTAAACACGAAATCCTAAACTCCAATCCCTAAATTCTAAACCCTAAACTCTAAACCTTGAACACTCAACCCAAAACACTTCACTCTAATCTCTAAACAATAAACTCTAAACCCTAAACCCTAACCCCTAAACACTAAACTCTAAACTCTAAACCCTAAGTATTATACACAAAATCTTAAACTCTAACCCCTAAACCCTAAACCTAAACCCTAAATTTGAGACCCTAAACCCTAAACCTAAACTCTAAATATTAAACACTAAACCCTAAACCTAAACTCTAAATATTAAACCCTAAAATCTAAATCCTAAACACTAAACCTTAAAAAGAAAACTATAAAGCCAAAACCCTAAACCCTAACCACGAAATCCTAAACCCTAAACCCTAATCCCTAAACACCAAACTCTATATCCGAAACTCTAAACACGAATCCTAAAATCTAATCCCTAAATTCCAAATACTAAACCCTAAACCCTAAACCCTAAACCCTAAACCCTAAACCCTAAACCCTGAACCCTAAACCCTAAACACCAAACTCTACACCCTAAACACGAAATCCTAAACTCCAATCCCTAAATTCTAGACCCTAAACTCTCAACCCTAAACTCTAAATACTAATCCCTGAACAGTAAACCCTAATCCATAAAAAGTAAATTCTAAACCCTAAATCCTAAACACTAAACACTAAACTCTAAACCCTACTCACCAAACTCTACACCCTAAACACGAAATCCTAAACTCCAATCCCTAAATTCTAAACCCTAAACCCTTAACCCTAAACTCTAAACCTTGAACACTCAACCCAAAACACTTCACTCTAATCTCTAAACAATAAACTCTAAACCCTAAACCCTAAACCCTAACTCCTAAACACTAAACTCTAAACTCTAAACCCTAAGTATTATACACAAAATCTTAAACTCTAACCCCTAAACCCTAAACCTAAACCCTAAATTTGAAACCCTAAACCCTAAACCTAAACTCTAAATATTAAACACTAAACCCTAAACCTAAACTCTAAATATTAAACCCTAAAATCTAAATCCTAAACACTAAACCTTAAAAAGAAAACTATAAAGCCAAAACCCTAAACCCTAACCACGAAATCCAAAACCCTAAACCCTAATCCCTAAACACCAAACTCTATATCCGAAACTCTAAACACGAATCCTAAAATCTAATCCCTAAATTCCAAATCCTAAACCCTAAACCCTAAACCCTGAACCCTAAACACCAAACTCTACACCCTAAACACGAAATCCTAAACTCCAATCCCTAAATTCTAGACCCTAAACTCTCAACCCTAAACTCTAAATACTAATCCCTGAACAAGAACCCTAATCCATAAAAAGTAAATTCTAAAACCTAAATCCTAAACACTAAACACTAAACTCTAAACCCTACACACCAAACTCTACACCCTAAACACGAAATCCTAAACTCCAATTCCTAAATTATAAACCCTAAACCCTTAACCCTAAACTCTAAACCTTGAAAACTCAACCCAAAACACTTCACTCTAATCTCTAAACAATAAACTCTAAACCTTAAACCCTAACCCCTGAACACTAAACTCTCAACTCTAAACCCTAAGTATTATACACAAAATCTTAAACTCTTACCCCTAAACCCTAAACCTAAACCCTAAATTTGAAACCCTAAACCCTAAACCTAAACTCTAAATATTAAACACTAAACCCTAAACCTAAACTCCAAATATTAAACCCTAAAATCTAAATCCTAAACACTAAACCTTAAAAAGAAAACTATAAAGCCAAAACCCTAAACCCTAACCACGAAATCCTAAACCCTAAACCCTAATCCCTAAACACCAAACTCTATATCCGAAACTCTAACCACGAATCCTAAAATCTAATCCCAAAATTCCAAATCCTAAACCCTAAACCCTAAACCCTAAACCCCTGAATCCTAAACCCTAAACACCAAACTCTACTCCCTAAACACGAAATCCTAAACTCCAATCCCTAAATTCTAGACCCTAAACTCTCAACCCTAAACTCTAAATACTAATCCCGGAACAGTAAACCCTAATCCATAAAAAGTAAATTCTAAACCCTAAATCCTAAACACTAAACACTAAACTCTAACCCCTGAACACTAAACTCTCAACTCTAAACCCTAAGTATTATACACAAAATCTTAAACTCTTACCCCTAAACCCTAAACCTAAACCCTAAATTTGAAACCCTAAACCGTAAACCTAAACTCTAAATATTAAACACTAAACCCTAAACCTAAACTCTAAATTTTAAACCCTAAAATCTAAATCCTAAACACTAAACCTTAAAAAGAAAACTATAAAGCCAAAACCCTAAACCCTAACCACGAAATCCTAAACCCTAAACCCTAATCCCTAAACACCAAACTCTATATCCGAAACTCTAACCACGAATCCTAAAATCTAATCCCAAAATTCCAAATCCTAAACCCTAAACCCTAAACCCTAAACCCTGAATCCTAAACCCTAAACACCAAACTCTACTCCCTAAACACGAAATCCTAAACTCCAATCCCTAAATTCTAGACCCTAAACTCTCAACCCTAAACTCTAAATACTAATCCCTAACAAGAAACCCTAATCCATAAAAAGTAAATTCTAAACCCTAAATCCTAAACACTAAACACTAAACTCTAAACCCTACACACCAAACTCTACACCCTAAACACGAAATCCTAAACTCCAATTCCTAAATTATAAACCCTAAACCCTTAACCCTAAACTCTAAACCTTGAAAACTCAACCCAAAACACTTCACTCTAATCTCTAAACAATAAACTCTAAACCCTAAACCCTAACCCCTGAACACTAAACTCTAAACTCTAAACCCTAAGTATTATACACAAAATCTTAAACTCTTACCCCTAAACCCTAAACCTAAACCCTAAATTTGAAACCCTAAACCCTAAACCTAAACTCTAAATATTAAACACTAAACCCTAAACCTAAACTCTAAATATTAAACCCTAAAATCTAAATCCTAAACACTAAACCTTAAAAAGAAAACTATAAAGACAAAACCCTAAACCCTAACCACGAAATCCTAAACCCTAAACCCTAATCCCTAAACACCAAACTCTATATCCGAAACTCTAACCACGAATCCTAAAATCTAATCCCAAAATTCCAAATCCTAAACCCTAAACCCTAAACCCCGAACCCTAAACCCTAAACACCAAACTCTACTCCCTAAACACGAAATCCTAAACTCCAATCCCTAAATTCTAGACCCTAAACTCTCAACCCTAAACTCTAAATACTAATCCCGGAACAGTAAACCCTAATCCATAAAAAGTAAATTCTAAACCCTAAATCCTAAACACTAAACACTAAACTCTAAACCCTACACACCAAACTCTACACCCTAAACACGAAATCCTAAACTCCAATTCCTAAATTATAAACCCTAAACCCTTAACCCTAAACTCTAAACCTTGAAAACTCAACCCAAAACACTTCACTCTAATCTCTAAACAATAAACTCTAAACCCTAAACCCTAACCCCTGAACACTAAACTCTCAACTCTAAACCCTAAGTATTATACACAAAATCTTAAACTCTTACCCCTAAACCCTAAACCTAAACCCTAAATTTGAAACCCTAAACCCTAAACCTAAACTCTAAATATTAAACACTAAACCCTAAACCTAAACTCTAAATATTAAACCCTAAAATCTAAATCCTAAACACTAAACCTTAAAAAGAAAACTATAAAGACAAAACCCTAAACCCTAACCACGAAATCCTAAACCCTAAACCCTAATCCCTAAACACCAAACTCTATATCCGAAACTCTAAACACGAATCCTAAAATCTAATCCCTAAATTCCAAATACTAAACCCTAAACCCTAAACCCTAAACCCTAAACCCTAAACCCTAAACCCTGAACCCTAAACCCTAAACACCAAACTCTACACCCTAAACACGAAATCCTAAACTCCAATCCCTAAATTCTAGACCCTAAACTCTCAACCCTAAACTCTAAATACTAATCCCCGAACAAAACCCTAATCCATAAAAAGTAAATTCTAAACCCTAAATCCTAAACACTAAACACTAAACTCTAAACCCTACTCACCAAACTCTACACCCTAAACACGAAATCCTAAACTCCAATCCCTAAATTCTAAACCCTAAACCCTTAACCCTAAACTCTAAACCTTGAACACTCAACCCAAAACACTTCACTCTAATCTCTAAACAATAAACTCTAAACCCTAAACCCTAAACCCTAACTCCTAAACACTAAACTCTAAACTCTAAACCCTAAGTATTATACACAAAATCTTAAACTCTAACCCCTAAACCCTAAACCTAAACCCTAAATTTGAAACCCTAAACCCTAAACCTAAACTCTAAATATTAAACACTAAACCCTAAACCTAAACTCTAAATATTAAACCCTAAAATCTAAATCCTAAACACTAAACCTTAAAAAGAAAACTATAAAGCCAAAACCCTAAACCCTAACCACGAAATCCAAAACCCTAAACCCTAATCCCTAAACACCAAACTCTATATCCGAAACTCTAAACACGAATCCTAAAATCTAATCCCTAAATTCCAAATCCTAAACCCTAAACCCTAAACCCTGAACCCTAAACACCAAACTCTACACCCTAAACACGAAATCCTAAACTCCAATCCCTAAATTCTAGACCCTAAACTCTCAACCCTAAACTCTAAATACTAATCCCTGAACAGTAAACCCTAATCCATAAAAAGTAAATTCTAAAACCTAAATCCTAAACACTAAACACTAAACTCTAAACCCTACACACCAAACTCTACACCCTAAACACGAAATCCTAAACTCCAATTCCTAAATTATAAACCCTAAACCCTTAACCCTAAACTCTAAACCTTGAAAACTCAACCCAAAACACTTCACTCTAATCTCTAAACAATAAACTCTAAACCTTAAACCCTAACCCCTGAACACTAAACTCTCAACTCTAAACCCTAAGTATTATACACAAAATCTTAAACTCTTACCCCTAAACCCTAAACCTAAACCCTAAATTTGAAACCCTAAACCCTAAACCTAAACTCTAAATATTAAACACTAAACCCTAAACCTAAACTCCAAATATTAAACCCTAAAATCTAAATCCTAAACACTAAACCTTAAAAAGAAAACTATAAAGCCAAAACCCTAAACCCTAACCACGAAATCCTAAACCCTAAACCCTAATCCCTAAACACCAAACTCTATATCCGAAACTCTAACCACGAATCCTAAAATCTAATCCCAAAATTCCAAATCCTAAACCCTAAACCCTAAACCCTAAACCCTGAATCCTAAACCCTAAACACCAAACTCTACTCCCTAAACACGAAATCCTAAACTCCAATCCCTAAATTCTAGACCCTAAACTCTCAACCCTAAACTCTAAATACTAATCCCTAACGAAAAACCCTAATCCATAAAAAGTAAATTCTAAACCCTAAATCCTAAACACTAAACACTAAACTCTAACCCCTGAACACTAAACTCTCAACTCTAAACCCTAAGTATTATACACAAAATCTTAAACTCTTACCCCTAAACCCTAAACCTAAACCCTAAATTTGAAACCCTAAACCGTAAACCTAAACTCTAAATATTAAACACTAAACCCTAAACCTAAACTCTAAATTTTAAACCCTAAAATCTAAATCCTAAACACTAAACCTTAAAAAGAAAACTATAAAGCCAAAACCCTAAACCCTAACCACGAAATCCTAAACCCTAAACCCTAATCCCTAAACACCAAACTCTATATCCGAAACTCTAACCACGAATCCTAAAATCTAATCCCAAAATTCCAAATCCTAAACCCTAAACCCTAAACCCTAAACCCCCGAATCCTAAACCCTAAACACCAAACTCTACTCCCTAAACACGAAATCCTAAACTCCAATCCCTAAATTCTAGACCCTAAACTCTCAACCCTAAACTCTAAATACTAATCCCGAACAAGAAACCCTAATCCATAAAAAGTAAATTCTAAACCCTAAATCCTAAACACTAAACACTAAACTCTAAACCCTACACACCAAACTCTACACCCTAAACACGAAATCCTAAACTCCAATTCCTAAATTATAAACCCTAAACCCTTAACCCTAAACTCTAAACCTTGAAAACTCAACCCAAAACACTTCACTCTAATCTCTAAACAATAAACTCTAAACCCTAAACCCTAACCCCTGAACACTAAACTCTAAACTCTAAACCCTAAGTATTATACACAAAATCTTAAACTCTTACCCCTAAACCCTAAACCTAAACCCTAAATTTGAAACCCTAAACCCTAAACCTAAACTCTAAATATTAAACACTAAACCCTAAACCTAAACTCTAAATATTAAACCCTAAAATCTAAATCCTAAACACTAAACCTTAAAAAGAAAACTATAAAGACAAAACCCTAAACCCTAACCACGAAATCCTAAACCCTAAACCCTAATCCCTAAACACCAAACTCTATATCCGAAACTCTAACCACGAATCCTAAAATCTAATCCCAAAATTCCAAATCCTAAACCCTAAACCCTAAACCCTGAACCCTAAACCCTAAACACCAAACTCTACTCCCTAAACACGAAATCCTAAACTCCAATCCCTAAATTCTAGACCCTAAACTCTCAACCCTAAACTCTAAATACTAATCCCTGAACAGTAAACCCTAATCCATAAAAAGTAAATTCTAAACCCTAAATCCTAAACACTAAACACTAAACTCTAAAGCCTACACACCAAACTCTACACCCTAAACACGAAATCCTAAACTCCAATCCCTAAATTCTAAACCCTAAACTCTAAACCTTGAACACTCAACCCAAAACACTTCACTCTAATCTCTAAACAATAAACTCTAAACCCTAAACCCTAACCCCTAAACACTAAACTCTAAACTCTAAACCCTAAGTATTATACACAAAATCTTAAACTCTAACCCCTAAACCCTAAACCTAAACCCTAAATTTGAGACCCTAAACCCTAAACCTAAACTCTAAATATTAAACACTAAACCCTAAACCTAAACTCTAAATATTAAACCCTAAAATCTAAATCCTAAACACTAAACCTTAAAAAGAAAACTATAAAGCCAAAACCCTAAACCCTAACCACGAAATCCTAAACCCTAAACCCTAATCCCTAAACACCAAACTCTATATCCGAAACACTAAACACGAATCCTAAAATCTAATCCCTAAATTCCAAATACTAAACCCTAAACCCTAAACCCTAAACCCTAAACCCTAAACCCTGAACCCTAAACCCTAAACACCAAACTCTACACCCTAAACACGAAATCCTAAACTCCAATCCCTAAATTCTGGACCCTAAACTCTCAACCCTAAACTCTAAATACTAATCCCCGAACAAGAAAACCCTAATCCATAAAAAGTAAATTCTAAACCCTAAATCCTAAACACTAAACACTAAACTCTAAACCCTACTCACCAAACTCTACACCCTAAACACGAAATCCTAAACTCCAATCCCTAAATTCTAAACCCTAAACCCTTAACCCTAAACTCTAAACCTTGAACACTCAACCCAAAACACTTCACTCTAATCTCTAAACAATAAACTCTAAACCCTAAACCCTAAACCCTAACTCCTAAACACTAAACTCTAAACTCTAAACCCTAAGTATTATACACAAAATCTTAAACTCTAACCCCTAAACCCTAAACCTAAACCCTAAATTTGAAACCCTAAACCCTAAACCTAAACTCTAAATATTAAACACTAAACCCTAAACCTAAACTCTAAATATTAAACCCTAAAATCTAAATCCTAAACACTAAACCTTAAAAAGAAAACTATAAAGCCAAAACCCTAAACCCTAACCACGAAATCCAAAACCCTAAACCCTAATCCCTAAACACCAAACTCTATATCCGAAACTCTAAACACGAATCCTAAAATCTAATCCCTAAATTCCAAATCCTAAACCCTAAACCCTAAACCCTGAACCCTAAACACCAAACTCTACACCCTAAACACGAAATCCTAAACTCCAATCCCTAAATTCTAGACCCTAAACTCTCAACCCTAAACTCTAAATACTAATCCCTGAACAGTAAACCCTAATCCATAAAAAGTAAATTCTAAAACCTAAATCCTAAACACTAAACACTAAACTCTAAACCCTACACACCAAACTCTACACCCTAAACACGAAATCCTAAACTCCAATTCCTAAATTATAAACCCTAAACCCTTAACCCTAAACTCTAAACCTTGAAAACTCAACCCAAAACACTTCACTCTAATCTCTAAACAATAAACTCTAAACCTTAAACCCTAACCCCTGAACACTAAACTCTCAACTCTAAACCCTAAGTATTATACACAAAATCTTAAACTCTTACCCCTAAACCCTAAACCTAAACCCTAAATTTGAAACCCTAAACCCTAAACCTAAACTCTAAATATTAAACACTAAACCCTAAACCTAAACTCCAAATATTAAACCCTAAAATCTAAATCCTAAACACTAAACCTTAAAAAGAAAACTATAAAGCCAAAACCCTAAACCCTAACCACGAAATCCTAAACCCTAAACCCTAATCCCTAAACACCAAACTCTATATCCGAAACTCTAAACACGAATCCAAAAATCTAATCCCAAAATTCCAAATCCTAAACCCTAAACCCTAAACCCTAAACCCTAAACCCTAAACCCTAAACACCAAACTCTACACCCTAAACACGAAATCCTAAACTCCAATCCCTAAATTCTAGACCCTAAACTCTCAACCCTAAACTCTAAATACTAATCCCTGAACAGTAAACCCTAATCCATAGAAAGTAAATTCTAAACCCTAAATCCTAAACACTAAACACTAAACTCTAAAGCCTACACACCAAACTCTACACCCTAAACACGAAATCCTAAACTCCAATCCCTAAATTCTAAACCCTAAACTCTAAACCTTGAACACTCAACCCAAAACACTTCACTCTAATCTCTAAACAATAAACTCTAAACCCTAAACCCTAACCCCTAAACACTAAACTCTAAACCCTAAGTATTATACACAAAATCATAAACTCTAACCCCTAAACCCTAAACCTAAACCCTAAATTTGAGACCCTAAACCCTAAACCTAAACTCTAAATATTAAACACTAAACCCTAAACCTAAACTCTCAATATTAAACCCTAAAATCTAAATCCTAAACACTAAACCTTAAAAAGAAAACTATAAAGCCAAAACCCTAAACCCTAACCACGAAATCCTAAACCCTAAACCCTAATCCCTAAACACCATACTCTATATCCGAAACTCTAAACACGAATCCTAAAATCTAATCCCTAAATTTCAAATCCTAAACCCTAAACCCTAAACCCTAAACCCTAAACCCTAAACCCTGAACCCTAAACCCTAAACACCAAACTCTACACCCTAAACACGAAATCCTAAAGTCCAATCCCTAAATTCTAGACCCTAAACTCTCAACCCTAAACTCTAAATACTAATCCCTGAACAGTAAACCCTAATCCATAAAAAGTAAATTCTAAACCCTAAATCCTAAACACTAAACACTAAACTCTAAACCCTACTCACCAAACTCTACACCCTAAACACGAAATCCTAAACTCCAATCCCTAAATTCTAAACCCTAAACCCTTAACCCTAAACTCTAAACCTTGAACACTCAACCCAAAACACTTCACTCTAATCTCTAAACAATAAACTCTAAACCCTAAACCCTAAACCCTAACTCCTAAACACTAAACTCTAAACTCTAAACCCTAAGTATTATACACAAAATCTTAAACTCTAACCCCTAAACCCTAAACCTAAACCCTAAATTTGAAACCCTAAACCCTAAACCTAAACTCTAAATATTAAACACTAAACCCTAAACCTAAACTCTAAATATTAAACCCTAAAATCTAAATCCTAAACACTAAACCTTCAAAAGAAAACTATAAAGCCAAAACCCTAAACCCTAACCACGAAATCCAAAACCCTAAACCCTAATCCCTATACACCAAACTCTATATCCGAAACTCTAAACACGAATCCTAAAATCTAATCCCTAAATTCCAAATCCTAAACCCTAAACCCTAAACCCTGAACCCTAAACCCTAAACACCAAACTCTACACCCTAAACACGAAATTCTAAACTCCAATCCCTAAATTCTAGACCCTAAACTCTCAACCCTAAACTCTAAATACTAATCCCTGAACAGTAAACCCTAATCCATAAAAAGTAAATTCTAAACCCTAAATCCTAAACACTAAACACTAAACTCTAAACCCTACACACCACACTCTACACCCTAAACACAAAATCCTAAACTCCAATTCCTAAATTATAAACCCTAAACCCTTAACCCTAAACTCTAAACCTTGAAAACTCAACCCAAAACACTTCACTCTAATCTCTAAACAATAAACTCTAAACCTTAAACCCTAACCCCTGAACACTAAACTTTCAACTCTAAACCCTAAGTATTATACACAAAATCTTAAACTCTTACCCCTAAACCCTAAACCTAAACCCTAAATTTGAAACCCTAAACCCTAAACCTAAACTCTAAATATTAAACACTAAACCCTAAACCTAAACTCTCAATATTAAACCCTAAAATCTAAATCCTAAACACTAAACCTTAAAAAGAAAACTATAAAGCCAAAACCCTAAACCCTAACCACGAAATCCTAAACCCTAAACCCTAATCCCTAAACACCATACTCTATATCCGAAACTCTAAACACGAATCCTAAAATCTAATCCCTAAATTTCAAATCCTAAACCCTAAACCCTAAACCCTAAACCCTAAACCCTAAACCCTGAACCCTAAACCCTAAACACCAAACTCTACACCCTAAACACGAAATCCTAAAGTCCAATCCCTAAATTCTAGACCCTAAACTCTCAACCCTAAACTCTAAATACTAATCCCTGAACAGTAAACCCTAATCCATAAAAAGTAAATTCTAAACCCTAAATCCTAAACACTAAACACTAAACTCTAAACCCTACTCACCAAACTCTACACCCTAAACACGAAATCCTAAACTCCAATCCCTAAATTCTAAACCCTAAACCCTTAACCCTAAACTCTAAACCTTGAACACTCAACCCAAAACACTTCACTCTAATCTCTAAACAATAAACTCTAAACCCTAAACCCTAAACCCTAACTCCTAAACACTAAACTCTAAACTCTAAACCCTAAGTATTATACACAAAATCTTAAACTCTAACCCCTAAACCCTAAACCTAAACCCTAAATTTGAAACCCTAAACCCTAAACCTAAACTCTAAATATTAAACACTAAACCCTAAACCTAAACTCTAAATATTAAACCCTAAAATCTAAATCCTAAACACTAAACCTTCAAAAGAAAACTATAAAGCCAAAACCCTAAACCCTAACCACGAAATCCAAAACCCTAAACCCTAATCCCTATACACCAAACTCTATATCCGAAACTCTAAACACGAATCCTAAAATCTAATCCCTAAATTCCAAATCCTAAACCCTAAACCCTAAACCCTGAACCCTAAACCCTAAACACCAAACTCTACACCCTAAACACGAAATTCTAAACTCCAATCCCTAAATTCTAGACCCTAAACTCTCAACCCTAAACTCTAAATACTAATCCCTGAACAAGAACCCTAATCCATAAAAAGTAAATTCTAAACCCTAAATCCTAAACACTAAACACTAAACTCTAAACCCTACACACCACACTCTACACCCTAAACACAAAATCCTAAACTCCAATTCCTAAATTATAAACCCTAAACCCTTAACCCTAAACTCTAAACCTTGAAAACTCAACCCAAAACACTTCACTCTAATCTCTAAACAATAAACTCTAAACCTTAAACCCTAACCCCTGAACACTAAACTTTCAACTCTAAACCCTAAGTATTATACACAAAATCTTAAACTCTTACCCCTAAACCCTAAACCTAAACCCTAAATTTGAAACCCTAAACCCTAAACCTAAACTCTAAATATTAAACACTAAACCCTAAACCTAAACTCCAAATATTAAACCCTAAAATCTAAATCCTAAACACTAAACTTTAAAAAGAAAAGTATAAAGCCAAAACCCTAAACCCTAACCACGAAATCCTAAACCCTAAACCCTAATCCCTAAACACCAAACTCTATATCCGAAACTCTAAACACGAATCCAAAAATCTAATCCCAAAATTCCAAATCCTAAACCCTAAACCCTAAACCCTAAACCCTGAACCCTAAACCCTAAACACCAAACTCTACACCCTAAACACGAAATCCTAAACTCCAATCCCTAAATTCTAGACCCTAAACTCTCAACCCTAAACTCTAAATACTAATCCCCGAACAAGAAACCCTAATCCATAGAAAGTAAATTCTAAACCCTAAATCCTAAACACTAAACACTAAACTCTAAACCTTACACACCAAACTCTACACCCTAAACACGAAATCCTAAACTCCAATCCCTAAATTCTAAACCCTAAACTCTAAACCTTGAACACTCAACCCAAAACACTTCACTCTAATCTCTAACCAATAAACTTTAAACCCTAAACCCTAACCCCTAAACACTAAACTCTAAACTCTAAACCCTAAGTATTATACACAAAATCTTAAACTCTAACCCCTAAACCCTAAACCTAAACCCTAAATTTGAAACCCTAAACCCTAAACCTAAACTCTAAATATTAAACACTAAACCCTAAACCTAAACTCTAAATATTAAACCCTAAATTCTAAATCCTAAACACTAAACCTTAAAAAGAAAACTATAAAGCCAAAACCCTAAACCCTAACCACGAAATCCAAAACCCTAAACCCTAATCCCTAAACACCAAACTCTATATCCGAAACTCTAAACACGAATCCTAAAATCTAATCCCTAAATTCCAAATCCTAAACCCTAAACCCTAAACCCTGAACCCTAAACCCTAAACACCAAACTCTACACCCTAAACACGAAATCCTAAACTCCAATCCCTAAATTCTAGACCCTAAACTCTCAACCCTAAACTCTAAATACTAATCCCTGAACAGTAAACCCTAATCCATAAAAAGTAAATTCTAAACCCTAAATCCTAAACACTAAACACTAAACTCTAAACCCTACACACCACACTCTACACCCTAAACACAAAATCCTAAACTCCAATTCCTAAATTATAAACCCTAAACCCTTAACCCTAAACTCTAAACCTTGAAAACTCAACCCAAAACACTTCACTCTAATCTCTAAACAATAAACTCTAAACCTTAAACCCTAACCCCTGATCACTAAACTCTCAACTCTAAACCCTAAGTATTAT
The DNA here is from genome assembly GCA_030674075.2 of Linum usitatissimum. Lineage (NCBI taxonomy): Eukaryota > Viridiplantae > Streptophyta > Magnoliopsida > Malpighiales > Linaceae > Linum > Linum usitatissimum. The sequence goes on along the minus strand of JAUJYP020000543.1, from coordinate 721,352 downwards.
ACACAAAATCTTAAACTCTTACCCCTAAACCCTAAACCTAAACCCTAAATTTGAAACCCTAAACCCTAAACCTAAACTCTAAATATTAAACACTAAACCCTAAACCTAAACTCCAAATATTAAACCCTAAAATCTAAATCCTAAACACTAAACTTTAAAAAGAAAAGTATAAAGCCAAAACCCTAAACCCTAACCACGAAATCCTAAACCCTAAACCCTAATCCCTAAACACCAAACTCTATATCCGAAACTCTAAACACGAATCCAAAAATCTAATCCCAAAATTCCAAATCCTAAACCCTAAACCCTAAACCCTAAACCCTGAACCCTAAACCCTAAACACCAAACTCTACACCCTAAACACGAAATCCTAAACTCCAATCCCTAAATTCTAGACCCTAAACTCTCAACCCTAAACTCTAAATACTAATCCCCGAACAAGAACCCTAATCCATAGAAAGTAAATTCTAAACCCTAAATCCTAAACACTAAACACTAAACTCTAAACCTTACACACCAAACTCTACACCCTAAACACGAAATCCTAAACTCCAATCCCTAAATTCTAAACCCTAAACTCTAAACCTTGAACACTCAACCCAAAACACTTCACTCTAATCTCTAACCAATAAACTTTAAACCCTAAACCCTAACCCCTAAACACTAAACTCTAAACTCTAAACCCTAAGTATTATACACAAAATCTTAAACTCTTACCCCTAAACCCTAAACCTAAACCCTAAATTTGAAACCCTAAACCCTAAACCTAAACTCTAAATATTAAACACTAAACCCTAAACCTAAACTCTAAATATTAAACCGTAAAATCTAAATCCTTAACCCTAAACCTTAAAAAGAAAACTATAAAGCCAAAACCCTAAACCCTAACCACGAAATCCTAAACCCTAAACCCTAATCCCTAAACACCAAACTCTATATCCGAAACTCTAAACACGAATCCTAAAATCTAATCCCTAAATTCCAAATCCTAAACCCTAAACCCTAAACCCTAAACTCTAAACCCTGAACCCTAAACCCTAAACACCAAACTCTACACCCTAAACACGAAATCCTAAACTCCAATCCCTAAATTCTAGACCCTAAACTCTCAACCCTAAACTCTAAATACTAATCCCCGAACAAGAACCCTAATCCATAAAAAGTAAATTCTAAACCCTAAATCCTAAACACTAAACACTAAACTCTAAACCCTACACACCAAACTCTACACCCTAAACACGAAATCCTAAACTCCAATTCCTAAATTATAAACCCTAAACCCTTAACCCTAAACTCTAAACCTTGAAAACTCAACCCAAAACACTTCACTCTAATCTCTAAACAATAAACTCTAAACCCTAAACCCTAACCCCTGAACACTAAACTCTCAACTCTAAACCCTAAGTATTATACACAAAATCTTAAACTCTTACCCCTAAACCCTAAACCTAAACCCTAAATTTGAAACCCTAAACCCTAAACCTAAACTCTAAATATTAAACACTAAACCCTAAACCTAAACTCCAAATATTAAACCCTAAAATCTAAATCCTAAACACTAAACCTTAAAAAGAAAACTATAAAGCCAAAACCCTAAACCCTAACCACGAAATCCTAAACCCTAAACCCTAATCCCTAAACACCAAACTCTATATCCGAAACTCTAAACACGAATCCAAAAATCTAATCCCAAAATTCCAAATCCTAAACCCTAAACCCTAAACCCTAAACCCTAAACCCTAAACCCTGAACCCTAAACCCTAAACACCAAACTCTACACCCTAAACACGAAATCCTAAACTCCAATCCCTAAATTCTAGACCCTAAACTCTCAACCCTAAACTCTAAATACTAATCCCTGAACAGTAAACCCTAATCCATAGAAAGTAAATTCTAAACCCTAAATCCTAAACACTAAACACTAAACTCTAAACCTTACACACCAAACTCTACACCCTAAACACGAAATCCTAAACTCCAATCCCTAAATTCTAAACCCTAAACTCTAAACCTTGAACACTCAACCCAAAACACTTCACTCTAATCTCTAAACAATAAACTCTAAACCCTAAACCCTAACCCCTAAACACTAAACTCTAAACTCTAAACCCTAAGTATTATACACAAAATCTTAAACTCTTACCCCTAAACCCTAAACCTAAACCCTAAATTTGAAACCCTAAACCCTAAACCTAAACTCTAAATATTAAACACTAAACCCTAAACCTAAACTCTAAATATTAAACCGTAAAATCTAAACCCTAAACCCTAAACCCTAAACCCTAAACACCAAACTCTATATCCGAAACTCTAAACACGAATCCTAAAATCTAATCCCTAAATTCCAAATCCTAAACCCTAAACCCTAAACCCTAAACCCTAAACCCTGAACCCTAAACCCTAAACACCAAACTCTACACCCTAAACACGAAATCCTAAACTCCAATCCCTAAATTCTAGACCCTAAACTCTCAACCCTAAACTCTAAATTCTAATCCCTGAACAGTAAACCCTAATCCATAAAAAGTAAATTCTAAACCCTAAATCCTAAACACTAAACACTAAACTCTAAACCCTACACACCAAACTCTACACCCTAAACACGAAATCCTAAACCCTAAACCCTAAACCGTATACTCTAAATACTAATCCTTGAACACTAAACCCTAATCCATAAAAAGTAAATTCGAAACCCTAAATCCTAAACACTAAACACTACACTCTAAACCCTACACACCAAACACTACACCCTAAAGACGAAATCCTAAACTCCAATACATAAATTCTAGTGCCTAAACCCTAAACCCCAATACTAATCCCTAAACACTAAACCCTAAACCATAAAAAGTAAATTCTAAACCCTAAATCCTAAACACTGAACACTAAACTCTAAACCGTAAACACAAAACTCTACACCCTGAACACGAAATCCTAAACTCCAATCCCTAAATTCTAAACCCTAAACCCTTAACGCTAAACTCTAAACCTTGAACACTCAACCTAAAACACTTAACTCTAATCTCTAAACAATAAACTCTAAACCCTAAACCCTAAACCCTAACCCCTAAACACTAAACTCTAAACTCTAAACCCTCAGTATTATACACTAAATCTTAAACTCTAAACCCCAAATCCTAAACCTTAAACCTTAAACGCTAAACTCTAAACCCTAAACCTAAATTCTAAATATTAAACACTAAATCCTAAATCCACAACCCTAAAATATAAATCCTGAACACTAAACCCTAAAAAGAAAACCCTAAACCTTAATCCCTAAACCCTAAACCCTAAACACCAAACTCTACATCCGAAACTCTAAAGACGAATCCTAAAATCGAATCCCTAAATTCCAAATCCTAAACCCTAAACCCTAAACCCTAAACCCTAAACCCTAAACACAAAACTCTACACCCTAAACACGAAATCCTAAACTCCAATCCCTAAATTCTAAACCCTAAACCCTAAACCCTAAACCCTAAACTCTAAACCTTGAACACTAAACCCAAACACTAAACTCCAATCTCTAAACCCTAAACCGTAAACACTAAATCCTAAACCCTAAACCCTAAACCCTAAACACCAAACTCTACATCCGAAACTCTAAACACGAATCCCAAAATATAATCCCTAAATTCAAAATCCTAAACCCTAAACCCTAAACCCTAAACCCTGAACCCTAAACCCTAAACACCAAACTCTACACCCTAAACACGAAATCCTAAACTCCAATCCCTAAATTCTAGACACTAAACTCTCAAGCCTAAACTCTAAATACTAATCCTTGAACACTAAACCCTAATCCATAAAAAGTAAATTCTAAACCCTAAATCCTAAACCCTACACACCAAACACTACACCCTAAAGACGAAATCCTAAACTCCAATACATAAATTCTAGAGCCTAAACCCTAAACCCCAATACTAATCCCTAAACACTAAACCCTAAACCATAAAAAGTAAATTCTAAACCCTAAATCCTAAACACTAAACACTAAACTCTAAACCGTAAATACAAAACTCTACACCCTGAACACGAAATCCTAAACTCCAATCCCTAAATTCTAAACCCTAAACCCTTAACGCTAAACTCGAAACCTTGAACACTCAACCTAAAACACTTAACTCTAATCTCTAAAAAATAAACTCTAAACCCTAAACCCTAAACCCTAACCCCTAAACACTAAACTCTAAACTCTAAACCCTCAGTATTATACACTAAATCTTAAACTCTAAACCCCAAATCCTAAACGTTAAACCTTAAACGCTAAACTCTAAACCCTAAACCTAAATTCTAAATATTAAACACTAAATCCTAAATCCACAACCCTAAAATCTAAATCCTGAACACTAAACCTTAAAAAGAAAACCCTAAACCCTAAACCCTAAACCCTAAACCCTAAACACCAAACTCTACATCCGAAACTCTAAACACGAATCCTAAAATCGAATCCCTAAATTCCAAATCCTAAACCCTAAACCCTAAACCCTAAACCCTAAACACAAAACTCTACACCCTAAACACGAAATCCTAAACTCCAATCCCTAAATTCTAAACCCTAAACCCTAAACCCTAAACCCTAAACCTTGAACACTAAACCCAAACACTAAACTCCAATCTCTAAACCCTAAACCCTAAACCCTAAACCCTAAACCCTAAGTCCTCAACACTAAACACTATACTCTAAACCCTACACACCAAACTCTACACCCTAAACACGAAATCCTAAACTCCAATCCCTAAATTCTAAACCCTAAACCCTAAACCCTAAACTCTAAACCTTAAAAACTCAACCCAAAACACTTCACTCTAATCTCTAAACAATAAACTCTAAACCCTAAACCCTAAACCCTAACCCCTAAACACTAAACTCTAAACTCTAAACCCTAAGTATTATACCCAAAATCTTAAACTCTAAACCCTAAACCCTAAACCTAAACCCTAAATTTGAAACCCTAAACCCTAAACCTAAACTCTAAATATTAAACACTAAACCCTAAACCTAAACTCTATATATTAAACCCTAAAATCTAAATCCTAAACACTAAACCTTAAAAAGAAAACTATATAGCCAAAACCCTAAACCCTAACCACGAAATCCTAAACCGTAAACCCTAATCCCTAAACACCAAACTCTACATCCGAAACTCTAAACACGAATCCTAAAATGTAATCCCTAAATTCCAAATCCTAAACCCTAAACCCTAAACCCTAAACCCTAAACCCTAAACCCTAAACCCTAAACACCAAACTCTACACCCTAAACACGAAATCCTAAACTCCAATCCCTAACTTCTAGACCCTAAACTCTCAACCGTAAACTCTAAATACTAATCCTTGAACACTAAACCCTAATCCATAAAAAGTAAATTCTAAACCCTAAATCCTAAACACTAAACACTAAACTCTAAACCCAACACACCAAACACTCGCACCCTAAAGACGAAATCCTAAACTCCAATACCTAAATTCCAGAGCCTAAACCCTAAACCCCAATACTAATCCCTAAACACTAAACCCTAAACCATAAAAAGTAAATTCTAAACCCTAAATCCTAAACACTAAACACTAAACTCTAAACCATAAACACATAACTCTACACCCTGAACACGAAATCCTAAACTCCAATCCCTAAATTCTTAACCCTAAACCCTTAACGCTAAACTCTAAACCTTGAACACTCAACCTAAAAAAGTTAACTCTAATCTCTAAACAATAAACTCTAAACCCTAAACCCTAAACCCTAACCCCTAAACACTAAACTCTAAACTCTAAACTCTAAACCCTCAGTATTATACACTAAATCTTAAACTCTAAACCCCAAACCCTAAACCTTAAACCTTAAACGCAAAACTCTAAACCCTAAACCTAAATTCTAAATATTAAACACTAAATCCTAAACCCACAACCCTAAAATGTAAATCCTGAACACTAAACCTTAAAAAGAAAACCCTAAACCCTAAACCCTAAACACGAAATCCTAAACCCTAAACCCTAAACCCTAAACACAAAACTTTACATCTGAAACTCTAAACACGAATCCTAAAATCTAATCCCTAAATTCCAAATCCTAAACCCTAAACCCTAAACCCTAAACCCTAAACACAAAACTCTACACCCTAAACACGAAATCCTAAACTCCAATCCCTAAATTCTAAACCCTAAACCCTAAACCCTAAACTCTAAACCTTGAACACTAAACCCAAACACTAAACTCCAATCTATAAACACTAAACTCTAAACCCTAAACCCTAAACCCCAACCCCTGAACACTAAACTCTAAACTCTAAACCCTAAGTATTATACACTAAATTTTAAACTCTAAACCCAAAATCCTCAACCCTAAACCCTAAACCCTAAACTTTAAACCCTAATACTAATCCCTGAACACTTAACCCTAATCCATAAAAACTAAATTCTAAACCTTAAATCCTAAACACTAAACACTAAAATCTAAACTCTACACACCAAACTCTACACCCTAAACACGAAATCCTAAACTCTAATACCTAAATTGTAGACCCTAAACACTAATACTAATCCCCAAACACTAAACCCTAAACCATAAAAAGTAAATTCTCAACCCTAAATCCTAAACACTAAACACTAAACCGTAAACCGTAAACACCAAACTCTACACCTTAAACACGAAATCCTAAACTCCAACCCCTAAATTCTAAACCCTAAACTCTAAACCTTGAACATTGAACCCAAAACACTTAACTCTAATTTCCAAACAATAAACTCTAAACCCTAAACCCTAAACCCTAACCCCTAAACACCAAACTCTAAACTCTAAACCCTAAGCATTATACATTAAATCTTAAACTCTAAACCCCAAATCCTAAACCCTAAACCCTAAACTCTAAACCCTAAACCATAAAAAGTAAATTCTCAACCCTAAATCCTAAACACTAAACACTAAACTCGAAACCGTAAACACCAAACTCTACACCCTAAACACGAAATCCTAAACTCCAATCCCTAAATTCTAAACCCTAAACCCTTAACCCTAAACTCTAAACCTTGAACACTAAACCCTAAACCCTAAACCCTAATTTCCAAACAATAAACTCTAAACCCTGAACCCTAATTTCTAAACTCTAAACCCTAAGTATTATACACTAAATCTTAAACTCTAAACCCCAAACTCTAAACACGAATCCTAAAATCTAATCCCTAAATTCCAAATCCTAAACCCTAAACCCTAAACCCTAAACCCTAAACACAAAACTCTACACCCTAAACACGAAATCCTAAACTCCAATCCCTAAATTCTAAACCCTAAACCCTAAACCCTAAACCCTAAACCTTGAACACTAAACCCAAACACTAAACTCCAATCTCTAAACCCTAAACCCTAAACCCTAAACCCTAAACCCTAAGTCCTCAACACTAAACACTATACTCTAAACCCTACACACCAAACTCTACACCCTAAACACGAAATCCTAAACTCCAATCCCTAAATTCTAAACCCTAAACCCTAAACCCTAAACTCTAAACCTTAAAAACTCAACCCAAAACACTTCACTCTAATCTCTAAACAATAAACTCTAAACCCTAAACCCTAAACCCTAACCCCTAAACACTAAACTCTAAACTCTAAACCCTAAGTATTATACCCAAAATCTTAAACTCTAAACCCTAAACCCTAAACCTAAACCCTAAATTTGAAACCCTAAACCCTAAACCTAAACTCTAAATATTAAACACTAAACCCTAAACCTAAACTCTATATATTAAACCCTAAAATCTAAATCCTAAACACTAAACCTTAAAAAGAAAACTATATAGCCAAAACCCTAAACCCTAACCACGAAATCCTAAACCGTAAACCCTAATCCCTAAACACCAAACTCTACATCCGAAACTCTAAACACGAATCCTAAAATGTAATCCCTAAATTCCAAATCCTAAACCCTAAACCCTAAACCCTAAACCCTAAACCCTGAACCCTAAACCCTAAACACCAAACTCTACACCCGAAACACGAAATCCTAAACTCCAATCCCTAACTTCTAGACCCTAAACTCTCAACCGTAAACTCTAAATACTAATCCTTGAACACTAAACCCTAATCCATAAAAAGTAAATTCTAAACCCTAAATCCTAAACACTAAACACTAAACTCTAAACCCAACACACCAAACACTGCACCCTAAAGACGAAATCCTAAACTCCAATACCTAAATTCCAGAGCCTAAACCCTAAACCCCAATACTAATCCCTAAACACTAAACCCTAAACCATAAAAAGTAAATTCTAAACCCTAAATCCTAAACACTAAACACTAAACTCTAAACCATAAACACATAACTCTACACCCTGAACACGAAATCCTAAACTCCAATCCCTAAATTCTTAACCCTAAACCCTTAACGCTAAACTCTAAACCTTGAACACTCAACCTAAAAAAGTTAACTCTAATCTCTAAACAATAAACTCTAAACCCTAAACCCTAAACCCTAACCCCTAAACACTAAACTCTAAACTCTAAACTCTAAACCCTCAGTATTATACACTAAATCTTAAACTCTAAACCCCAAACCCTAAACCTTAAACCTTAAACGCAAAACTCTAAACCCTAAACCTAAATTCTAAATATTAAACACTAAATCCTAAATCCACAACCCTAAAATGTAAATCCTGAACACTAAACCTTAAAAAGAAAACCCTAAACCCTAAACCCTAAACACGAAATCCTAAACCCTAAACCCTAAACCCTAAACACAAAACTTTACATCTGAAACTCTAAACACGAATCCTAAAATCTAATCCCTAAATTCCAAATCCTAAACCCTAAACCCTAAACCCTAAACACAAAACTCTACACCCTAAACACGAAATCCTAAACTCCAATCCCTAAATTCTAAACCCTAAACCCTAAACCCTAAACCCTAAACCTTGAACACTAAACCCAAACACTAAACTCCAATCTCTAAACCCTAAACCCTAAACCCTAAACCCTAAACCCTAAGTCCTCAACACTAAACACTATACTCTAAACCCTACACACCAAACTCTACACCCTAAACACGAAATCCTAAACTCCAATCCCTAAATTCTAAACCCTAAACCCTAAACCCTAAACTCTAAACCTTAAAAACTCAACCCAAAACACTTCACTCTAATCTCTAAACAATAAACTCTAAACCCTAAACCCTAAACCCTAACCCCTAAACACTAAACTCTAAACTCTAAACCCTAAGTATTATACCCAAAATCTTAAACTCTAAACCCTAAACCCTAAACCTAAACCCTAAATTTGAAACCCTAAACCCTAAACCTAAACTCTAAATATTAAACACTAAACCCTAAACCTAAACTCTATATATTAAACCCTAAAATCTAAATCCTAAACACTAAACCTTAAAAAGAAAACTATATAGCCAAAACCCTAAACCCTAACCACGAAATCCTAAACCGTAAACCCTAATCCCTAAACACCAAACTCTACATCCGAAACTCTAAACACGAATCCTAAAATGTAATCCCTAAATTCCAAATCCTAAACCCTAAACCCTAAACCCTAAACCCTAAACCCTGAACCCTAAACCCTAAACACCAAACTCTACACCCTAAACACGAAATCCTAAACTCCAATCCCTAACTTCTAGACCCTAAACTCTCAACCGTAAACTCTAAATACTAATCCTTGAACACTAAACCCTAATCCATAAAAAGTAAATTCTAAACCCTAAATCCTAAACACTAAACACTAAACTCTAAACCCAACACACCAAACACCGCACCCTAAAGACGAAATCCTAAACTCCAATACCTAAATTCCAGAGCCTAAACCCTAAACCCCAATACTAATCCCTAAACACTAAACCCTAAACCATAAAAAGTAAATTCTAAACCCTAAATCCTAAACACTAAACACTAAACTCTAAACCATAAACACATAACTCTACACCCTGAACACGAAATCCTAAACTCCAATCCCTAAATTCTTAACCCTAAACCCTTAACGCTAAACTCTAAACCTTGAACACTCAACCTAAAAAAGTTAACTCTAATCTCTAAACAATAAACTCTAAACCCTAAACCCTAAACCCTAACCCCTAAACACTAAACTCTAAACTCTAAACTCTAAACCCTCGCTATTATACACTAAATCTTAAACTCTAAACCCCAAACCCTAAACCTTAAACCTTAAACGCAAAACTCTAAACCCTAAACCTAAATTCTAAATATTAAACACTAAATCCTAAATCCACAACCCTAAAATGTAAATCCCGAACACTAAACCTTAAAAAGAAAACCCTAAACCCTAAACCCTAAACACGAAATCCTAAACCCTAAACCCTAAACCCTAAACACAAAACTTTACATCTGAAACTCTAAACACGAATCCTAAAATCTAATCCCTAAATTCCAAATCCTAAACCCTAAACCCTAAACCCTAAACCCTAAACACAAAACTCTACACCCTAAACACGAAATCCTAAACTCCAATCCCTAAATTCTAAACCCTAAACCCTAAACCCTAAACCCTAAACCTTGAACACTAAACCCAAACACTAAACTCCAATCTCTAAACCCTAAACCCTAAACCCTAAACCCTAAACCCTAAGTCCTCAACACTAAACACTATACTCTAAACCCTACACACCAAACTCTACACCCTAAACACGAAATCCTAAACTCCAATCCCTAAATTCTAAACCCTAAACCCTAAACCCTAAACTCTAAACCTTAAAAACTCAACCCAAAACACTTCACTCTAATCTCTAAACAATAAACTCTAAACCCTAAACCCTAAACCCTAACCCCTAAACACTAAACTCTAAACTCTAAACCCTAAGTATTATACCCAAAATCTTAAACTCTAAACCCTAAACCCTAAACCTAAACCCTAAATTTGAAACCCTAAACCCTAAACCTAAACTCTAAATATTAAACACTAAACCCTAAACCTAAACTCTATATATTAAACCCTAAAATCTAAATCCTAAACACTAAACCTTAAAAAGAAAACTATATAGCCAAAACCCTAAACCCTAACCACGAAATCCTAAACCGTAAACCCTAATCCCTAAACACCAAACTCTACATCCGAAACTCTAAACACGAATCCTAAAATGTAATCCCTAAATTCCAAATCCTAAACCCTAAACCCTAAACCCTAAACCCTAAACCCTGAACCCTAAACCCTAAACACCAAACTCTACACCCTAAACACGAAATCCTAAACTCCAATCCCTAACTTCTAGACCCTAAACTCTCAACCGTAAACTCTAAATACTAATCCTTGAACACTAAACCCTAATCCATAAAAAGTAAATTCTAAACCCTAAATCCTAAACACTAAACACTAAACTCTAAACCCAACACACCAAACACCGCACCCTAAAGACGAAATCCTAAACTCCAATACCTAAATTCCAGAGCCTAAACCCTAAACCCCAATACTAATCCCTAAACACTAAACCCTAAACCATAAAAAGTAAATTCTAAACCCTAAATCCTAAACACTAAACACTAAACTCTAAACCATAAACACATAACTCTACACCCTGAACACGAAATCCTAAACTCCAATCCCTAAATTCTTAACCCTAAACCCTTAACGCTAAACTCTAAACCTTGAACACTCAACCTAAAAAAGTTAACTCTAATCTCTAAACAATAAACTCTAAACCCTAAACCCTAAACCCTAACCCCTAAACACTAAACTCTAAACTCTAAACTCTAAACCCTCGCATTATACACTAAATCTTAAACTCTAAACCCCAAACCCTAAACCTTAAACCTTAAACGCAAAACTCTAAACCCTAAACCTAAATTCTAAATATTAAACACTAAATCCTAAATCCACAACCCTAAAATGTAAATCCCGAACACTAAACCTTAAAAAGAAAACCCTAAACCCTAAACCCTAAACACGAAATCCTAAACCCTAAACCCTAAACCCTAAACACAAAACTTTACATCTGAAACTCTAAACACGAATCCTAAAATCTAATCCCTAAATTCCAAATCCTAAACCCTAAACCCTAAACCCTAAACCCTAAACACAAAACTCTACACCCTAAACACGAAATCCTAAACTCCAATCCCTAAATTCTAAACCCTAAACCCTAAACCCTAAACTCTAAACCTTGAACACTAAACCCAAACACTAAACTCCAATCTATAAACACTAAACTCTAAACCCTAAACCCTAAACCCCAACCCCTGAACACTAAACTCTAAACTCTAAACCCTAAGTATTATACACTAAATTTTAAACTCTAAACCCAAAATCCTCAACCCTAAACCCTAAACCCTAAACTCTAAACCCTAATACTAATCCCTGAACACTTAACCCTAATCCATAAAAACTAAATTCTAAACCTTAAATCCTAAACACTAAACACTAAAATCTAAACTCTACACACCAAACTCTACACCCTAAACACGAAATCCTAAACTCTAATACCTAAATTGTAGACCCTAAACACTAATACTAATCCCCAAACACTAAACCCTAAACCATAAAAAGTAAATTCTCAACCCTAAATCCTAAACACTAAACACTAAACTGTAAACCGTAAACACCAAACTCTACACCTTAAACACGAAATCCTAAACTCCAACCCCTAAATTCTAAACCCTAAACTCTAAACCTTGAACATTGAACCCAAAACACTTAACTCTAATTTCCAAACAATAAACTCTAAACCCTAAACCCTAAACCCTAACCCCTAAACACCAAACTCTAAACTCTAAACCCTAAGCATTATACATTAAATCTTAAACTCTAAACCCCAAATCCTAAACCCTAAACCCTAAACTCTAAACCCTAAACCATAAAAAGTAAATTCTCAACCCTAAATCCTAAACACTAAACACTAAACTCGAAACCGTAAACACCAAACTCTACACCCTAAACACGAAATCCTAAACTCCAATCCCTAAATTCTAAACCCTAAACCCTTAACCCTAAACTCTAAACCTTGAACACTAAACCCTAAACCCTAAACCCTAATTTCCAAACAATAAACTCTAAACCCTGAACCCTAATTTCTAAACTCTAAACCCTAAGTATTATACACTAAATCTTAAACTCTAAACCCCAAATCCTAAACCCTAAACCTTAAACCATAAACTCTAAACCCTAAACCTAAACTCTAAATATTAAACACAAAATCCTAAATCCACAACCCTAAAATCTAAATCCTGAACACTAAACCTTAAAAAGAAAACCCTAAACCCTAAACCTTAAACACGATATCCTAAACCCTAAACCCTAAACCCTAAACCCTAAATCCTAAACACTAAACACAAAACTCTAAACCCTACACACCAAACTCTACACCCTAAACACGAAATCCTAAACACCAATCCCTAAGTTCTAAACCCTAAACCCTTAACCCTAAACTCTAAACCTTGAACACTCAACCCGAAACACTTAACTCTAATCTCTAAACAATAAACTCTAAACCCTAAACCCTAAACCCTAACCCCTAAACACTAAACTCTAAACTCTAAACCCTAAGTATTAAACACAAATTCGTAAACTCTAAACCCCAAATCCTAAACCCTAAACTCTAAACCCTAAACTCTAAACCCTAAACCTAAACTCTAAATATTAAACAGTAAACCCTAAACCTAAACTCTAAATATTAAACACTAAACCCTAAACCTAAACTCCAAATATTAAACCCTAAAATCTAAATCCTAAACAATAAACCTTAAAAAGAAAACTATAAAGCCTAAACCCTAAACCCTAACCACGAAATAATAAACCCTAAACCCTAAACACCAAACTCTACATCCGAAACTCTAAACACGAATCCCAAAATATAATCCCTAAATTCCAAATCCTAAACCCTAAACCCTAAACCCTAAACCCTAAACCCTAAACCCTAAACACCAAACTCTACACCCTAAACACGAAATCCTAAACTCCAATCCCTAAATTCTAGACCCTAAACTCTCAACCCTAAACTCTAAATACTAATCCTTGAACACTAAACCCTAATCCATAAAAGTAAATTCTAAACCCTAAATCCTAAACACTAAACACTAAACTCTAAACTGTACACACCAAACACTACACCCTATACACGAAATCCTAAACTCCAATACCTAAATTCTACAGCCTAAACCCTAAACCCCAATACTAATCCCTAAACACTAAACCCTAAACCATAAAAAGTAAATTCTAAACCCTAAATCCTAAACACTAAACACTAAACTCTAAACCGTAAACACTAAACTCTACACCCTAAACACGAAATCCTAAACTCCAATCCCTAAATTCTAAACCCTAAACCCTTAACCCTAAACTCTAAACCTTGAACACTCAACCAAAAACACTTAATTCTAATCTCTAAACAACAAACTCTAAACCCTAAACGCTAAACCCTAACCCCTAAACACTAAACTCTAAACTTAAACTCTAAACCATAAGTATTATGCACTAAATCTTAAACTCTAAACCCCAAATCCTAAACCCTAAACCTTATACCCTAAACCCTAAACCATAAAAAGTAAATTCTAAACCCTAAATCCTAAACACTAAACACTAAACTAGAAACCGTAAACACCAAACTCTACACCCTAAACACGAAATCCTAAACTCCAATCCCTAAATTCTAAACCCTAAACCCTTAACCCTAAACTCTAAACCTTGAACACTAAACCCTAAACCCTAAACCCTAATTTCCAAACAATAAACTCTAAACCCTAAACCCTAATTTCTAAACTCTAAACCCTAAGTATTATACACTAAATCTTAAACTCTAAACCCCAAATCCTAAACCCTAAACCTTAAACCCTAAACTCTAAACCCTAAACCTAAACTCTAAATATTAAACACAAAATCCTAAATCCACAACCCTAAAATCTAAATCCTGAACACTAAACCTTAAAAAGAAAACCCTAAACCCTAAACCCTAAACACGAAATCCTAAACCCTAAACCCTAAACCCTAAACACTAAATCCTAAACACTAAACACAAAACTCTAAACCCTACACACCAAACTCTACACCCTAAACACGAAATCCTAAACTCCAATACCTAAATTCTAAACCCTAAACCCTTAACCCTAAACTCTAAACCTTGAACACTCAACCCGAAACACTTAACTCTAATCTCTAAACAATAAACTCTAAACCCTAAACCCTAAACCCTAACCCCTAAACACTAAACCCTAAGTATTAAACACAAATTCATAAACTCTAAACCCCAAATCCTAAACCCTAAACCCTAAACCCTAAACTCTAAACCCTAAACCTAAACTCTAAATATTAAACAGTAAACCCTAAACCTAAACTCTAAATATTAAACACTAAACCCTAAACCTAAACTCCAAATATTAAACCCTAAAATCTAAATCCTAAACAATAAACCTTAAAAAGAAAACTATAAAGCCTAAACCCTAAACCCTAACCACGAAATCCTAAACCCTAAACCCTAAACACCAAACTCTACATCCGAAACTCTAAACACGAATCCCAAAATATAATCCCTAAATTCCAAATCCTAAACCCTAAACCCTAAACCCTAAACCCTGAACCCTAAACCTTAAACACCAAACCCTACACCCTAAACACGAAATCCTAAACTCCAATCCCTAAATTCTAGACCCTAAACTCTCAACCCTAAACTCTAAATACTAATCCTTGAACACTAAACCCTAATCCATAAAAGTAAATTCTAAACCCTAAATCCTAAACACTAAACACTAAACTCTAAACTGTACACACCAAACACTACACCCTATACACGAAATCCTAAACTCCAATACCTAAATTCTAGAGCCTAAACCCTAAACCCCAATACTAATCCCTAAACACTAAACCCTAAACTATAAAAAGTAAATTCTAAACCCTAAATCCTAAACACTAAACACTAAACTCTAAACCGTAAACACCAAACTCTACACCCTAAACACGAAATCCTAAACTCCAATCCCTAAATTCTAAACCCTAAACACTTAACCCTAAACTCTAGACCTTTAACACTCAACCCAAAACACTTAACTCTAATTTCCAAACAATAAACTCTAAACCCTAAACCCTAAACCCTAACCCCTAAACACCAAACTCTAAACTCTAAACCCTAAGCATTATATATTAAATCTTAAACTCTAAACCCCAAATCCTAAATCCTAAACCCTAAACTCTAAACCCTAAACCTAAACTCTAAATATTAAACAGTAAACCCTAAACCTAAACTCTAAATATTAAACACTAAACCCTAAACCTAAACTCCAAATATTAAACCCTAAAATCTAAATCCTAAACAATAAACCTTAAAAACAAAACTATAAAGCCTAAACCCTAAACCCTAACCACGAAATCCTAAACCCTAAACCCTAAACACCAAACTCTACATCCGAAACTCTAAACACGAATCCCAAAATATAATCCCTAAATTCCAAATCCTAAACCCTAAACCCTAAACCCTAAACCCTGAACCCTAAACCCTAAACACCAAACTCTACACCCTAAACACGAAATCCTAAACTCCAATCCCTAAATTCTAGACCCTAAACTCTCAACCCTAAACTCTAAATACTAATCCTTGAACACTAAACCCTAATCCATAAAAGTAAATTCTAAACCCTAAATCCTAAACACTAAACACTAAACTCTAAACTGTACACACCAAACACTACACCCTATACACGAAATCCTAAACTCCAATACCTAAATTCTAGAGCCTAAACCCTAAACCCCAATACTAATCCCTAAACACTAAACCCTAATCCATAAAAAGTAAATTCTAAACCCTAAATCCTAAACACTAAACACTAAACTCTAAACCGTAAACACCAAACTCTACACCCTAAACACGAAATCCTAAACTCCAATCCCTAAATTCTAAACCCTAAACCCTTAACCCTAAACTCTAGACCTTGAACACTCAACCCAAAACACTTAACTCTAATTTCTAAACAATAAACTCTAAACCCTAAACCCTAACCCCTAAACACTAAACTCTAAACTCTAAACTCTAAACCCTAAGTATTATACACTAAATCTTAAACTCTAAACCCCAAACTCTAAACACGAATCCTAAAATCTAATCCCTAAATTCCAAATCCTAAACCCTAAACCCTAAACCCTAAACCCTAAACACAAAACTCTACACCCTAAACACGAAATCCTAAACTCCAATCCCTAAATTCTAAACCCTAAACCCTAAACCCTAAACTCTAAACCTTGAACACTAAACCCAAACACTAAACTCCAATCTCTAAACACTAAACTCTAAACCCTAAACCCTAAACCCTAAACCCCAACCCCTGAACACTAAACTCTAAACTCTAAACCCTAAGTATTATACACTAAATTTTAAACTCTAAACCCCAAATCCTCAACCCTAAACCCTAAACCCTAAACTCTAAACCCTAATACTAATTCCCCGAACACTTAACCCTAATCCATAAAATCTAAATTCTAAACCTTAAATCCTAAACACTAAACACTAAAATCTAAACTCTACACACCAAACTCTACACCCTAAACACGAAATCCTAAACTCTAATACCTAAATTGTAGACCGTAAACCCTAATACTAATCCCCAAACACTAAACCCTAAACCATAAAAAGTAAATTCTCAACCCTAAATCCTAAACACTAAACACTAAACTGTAAACCGTAAACACCAAACTCTACACCTTAAACACGAAATCCTAAACTCCAACCCCTAAATTCTAAACCCTAAACTCTAAACCATGAACATTGAACCCAAAACACTTAACTCTAATTTCCAAACAATAAACTCTAAACCCTAAACCCTAAACCCTAACCCCTAAACACCAAACTCTAAACTCTAAACCCTAAGCATTATACATTAAATCTTAAACTCTAAACCCCAAATCCTAAACCCTAAACCCTAAACTCTAAACCCTAAACCATAAAAAGTAAATTCTAAACCCTAAATCCTAAACACTAAACCCTAAACTCGAAACCGTAAACACCAAACTCTACACCATAAACACGAAATCCTAAACTCCAATCCCTAAATTCTAAACCCTAAACCCTTAACCCTAAACTCTAAACCTTGAACACTAAACCCTAAACCCTAATTTCCAAACAATAAACTCTAAACCCCGAACCCTAATTTCTAAACTCTAAACCCTAAGTATTATACACTAAATCTTAAACTCTAAACCCCAAATCCTAAACCCTAAACCTTAAACCCTAAACTCTAAACCCTAAACCTAAACTCTAAATATTAAACACAAAATCCTAGATCCACAACCCTAAAATCTAAATCCTGAACACTAAACCTTAAAAACAAAACCCTAAACCCTAAACCCTAAACACGAAATCCTAAACCCTAAACCCTAAACCCTAAATCCTAAACACTAAACACAAAACTCTAAACCCTACACACCAAACTCTACACCCTAAACACGAAATCCTAAACACCAATCCCTAAATTCTAAACCCTAAACCCTTAACCCTAAACTCTAAACCTTGAACACTCAACCCGAAACACTTAACTCTAATCTCTAAACAATAAACTCTAAACCCTAAACCCTAAACCCTAACCCCTAAACACTAAACTCTAAACTCTAAACCCTAAGTATTAAACACAAATTCGTAAACTCTAAACCCCAAATCCTAAATCCTAAACCCTAAACTCTAAACCCTAAACCTAAACTCTAAATATTAAACAAGAAAACCCTAAACCTAAACTCTAAATATTAAACACTAAACCCTAAACCTAAACTCCAAATATTAAACCCTAAAATCTAAATCCTAAACAATAAACCTTAAAAATAAAACTATAAAGCCTAAACCCTAAACCCTAACCACGAAATCCTAAACCCTAAACCCTAAACACCAAACTCTACATCCGAAACTCTAAACACGAATCCCAAAATATAATCCCTAAATTCCAAATCCTAAACCCTAAACCCTAAACCCTAAACCCCGAACCCTAAACCCTAAACACCAAACTCTACACCCTAAACACGAAATCCTAAACTCCAATCCCTAAATTCTAGACCCTAAACTCTCAACCCTAAACTCTAAATACTAATCCTTGAACACTAAACCCTAATCCATAAAAGTAAATACTAAACCCTAAATCCTAAACACTAAACACTAAACTCTAAACTGTACACACCAAACACTACACCCTATACACGAAATCCTAAACTCCAATACCTAAATTCTAGAGCCTAAACCCTAAACCCCAATACTAATCCCTAAACACTAAACCCTAATCCATAAAAAGTAAATTCTAAACCCTAAATCCTAAACACTAAACACTAAACTCTAAACCGTAAACACCAAACTCTACACCCTAAACACGAAATCCTAAACTCCAATCCCTAAATTCTAAACCCTAAACCCTTAACCCTAAACTCTAGACCTTGAACACTCAACCCAAAACACTTAACTCTAATTTCTAAACAATAAACTCTAAACCCTAAACCCTAACCCCTAAACACTAAACTCTAAACTCTAAACTCTAAACCCTAAGTATTATACACTAAATCTTAAACTCTAAACCCCAAACTCTAAACACGAATCCTAAAATCTAATCCCTAAATTCCAAATCCTAAACCCTAAACCCTCAACCCTAAACCCTAAACACAAAACTCTACACCCTAAACACGAAATCCTAAACTCCAATCCCTAAATTCTAAACCCTAAACCGTAAACCCTAAACTCTAAACCTTGAACACTAAACCCAAACACTAAACTCCAATCTCTAAACACTAAACTCTAAACCCTAAACCCTAAACCCCAACCCCTGAACACTAAACTCTAAACTCTAAACCCTAAGTATTATACACTAAATTTTAAACTCTAAACCCCAAATCCTCAACCCTAAACCCTAAACTCTAAACCCTAATACTAATCCCTGAACACTTAACCCTAATCCATAAAAACTAAATTCTAAACCTTAAATCCTAAACACTAAACACTAAAATCTAAACTCTACACCCTAAAGACGAAATCCTAAACTCTAATACCTAAATTGTAGACCCTAAACCCTTATACTAATCCCCAAACACTAAACACTAAACCATATAAAGTAAATTCTCAACCCTAAATCCTAAACACTAAACACTAAACTGTAAACCGTAAACACCAAACTCTACACCTTAAACACGAAATCCTAAACTCCACCCCTAAATTCTAAACCCTAAACTCTAATTTCCAAACAATAAACTCTAAACCCTAAACCCTAAACCCTAACCCTTAAACACCAAACCGTAAACTCTAAACCCTAAGCATTATACATTAAATCTTAAACTCTAAACCCCAAATCCTAAACCCTAAACCCTAAACTCTAAACCCTAAACCATAAAAAGTAAATTCTAAACCCTAAATCCTAAACACTAAACACTAAACTCGAAACCATAAACACCAAACTCTACACCATAAACACGAAATCCTAAACTCCAATCCCTAAATTCTAAACCCTAAACCCTTAACCCTAAACTCTAAACCTTGAACACTAAACCCTAAACCCTAATTTCCAAACAATAAACTCTAAACCCCGAACCCTAATTTCTAAACTCTAAACCCTAAGTATTATACACTAAATCTTAAACTCTAAACCCCAAATCCTAAACCCTAAACCTTAAACCCTAAACTCTAAACCCTAAACCTAAACTCTAAATATTAAACACAAAATCCTAAATCCACAACCCTAAAATCTAAATCCTGAACACTAAACCTTAAAAAGAAAACCCTAAACCCTAAACCCTAAACACGAAATCCTAAACCCTAAACCCTAAACCCTAAACCCTAAATCCTAAACACTAAACACAAAACTCTAAACCCTACACACCAAACTCTACACCCTAAACATGAAATCCTAAACACCAATCCCTAAATTCTAAACCCTAAACCCTAAACCCTAAACTCTAAACCTTGAACACTCAACCCGAAACACTTAACTCTAATCTCTAAACAATAAACTCTAAACCCTAAACCCTAAACCCTAACCCCTAAACACTAAACTCTAAACTCTAAACCCTAAGTATTAAACACAAATTCGTAAACTCTAAACCCCAAATCCTAAACCCTAAACCCTAAACTCTAAACCCTAAACCTAAACTCTAAATATTAAACAGTAAACCCTAAACCTAAACTCTAAATATTAAACACTAAACCCTAAACCTAAACTCCAAATATTAAACCCTAAAATCTAAATCCTAAACAATAAACCTTAAAAAGAAAACTATAAAGCCTAAACCCTAAACCCTAACCACGAAATCCTAAACCCTAAACCCTAAACACCAAACTCTACATCCGAAACTCTAAACACGAATCCCAAAATATAATCCCTAAATTCCAAATCCTAAACCCTAAACCCTAAACCCTAAACCCCGAACCCTAAACCCTAAACACCAAACTCTACACCCTAAACATGAAATCCTAAACTCCAATCCCTAAATTCTAGACCCTAAACTCTCAACCCTAAACTCTAAATACTAATCCTTGAACACTAAACCCTAATCCATAAAAGTAAATTCTAAACCCTAAATCCTAAACACTAAACACTAAACTCTAAACTGTACACACCAAACACTACACCCTATACACGAAATCCTAAACTCCAATACCTAAATTCTAGAGCCTAAACCCTAAACCCCAATACTAATCCCTAAACACTAAACCCTAATCCATAAAAAGTAAATTCTAAACCCTAAATCCTAAACACTAAACACTAAACTCTAAACCGTAAACACCAAACTCTACACCCTAAACACGAAGTCCTAAACTCCAATCCCTAAATTCTAAACCCTAAACCCTTAACCCTAAACTCTAGACCTTGAACACTCAACCCAAAAGACTTAACTCTAATTTCTAAACAATAAACTCTAAACCCTAAACCCTAACCCCTAAACACTAAACTCTAAACTCTAAACTCTAAACCCTAAGTATTATACACTAAATCTTAAACTCTAAACCCCAAACTCTAATCACGAATCCTAAAATCTAATCCCTAAATTCCAAATCCTAAACCCTAAACCCTAAACCCTAAACCCTGAACCCTAAACCCTAAACACCAAACTCTACACCCTAAACACGAAATCCTAAACTCCAATCCCTAAATTCTAGACCCTAAACTCTCAACCCTAAACTCTAAATACTAATCCTTGAACACTAAACCCTAATCCATAAAAGTAAATTCTAAACCCTAAATCCTAAACACTAAACACTAAACTCTAAACTGTACACACCAAACACTACACCCTATACACGAAATCCTAAACTCCAATACCTAAATTCTAGAGCCTAAACCCTAAACCCCAATACTAATCCCTAAACACTAAACCCTAATCCATAAAAAGTAAATTCTAAACCCTAAATCCTAAACACTAAACACTAAACTCTAAACCGTAAACACCAAACTCTACACCCTAAACACGAAATCCTAAACTCCAATCCCTAAATTCTAAACCCTAAACCCTTAACCCTAAACTCTAGACCTTGAACACTCAACCCAAAACACTTAACTCTAATTTCTAAACAATAAACTCTAAACCCTAAACCCTAACCCCTAAACACTAAACTCTAAACTCTAAACTCTAAACCCTAAGTATTATACACTAAATCTTAAACTCTAAACCCCAAACTCTAAACACGAATCCTAAAATCTAATCCCTAAATTCCAAATCCTAAACCCTAAACCCTCAACCCTAAACCCTAAACACAAAACTCTACACCCTAAACACGAAATCCTAAACTCCAATCCCTAAATTCTAAACCCTAAACCGTAAACCCTAAACTCTAAACCTTGAACACTAAACCCAAACACTAAACTCCAATCTCTAAACACTAAACTCTAAACCCTAAACCCTAAACCCCAACCCCTGAACACTAAACTCTAAACTCTAAACCCTAAGTATTATACACTAAATTTTAAACTCTAAACCCCAAATCCTCAACCCTAAACCCTAAACTCTAAACCCTAATACTAATCCCTGAACACTTAACCCTAATCCATAAAAACTAAATTCTAAACCTTAAATCCTAAACACTAAACACTAAAATCTAAACTCTACACCCTAAAGACGAAATCCTAAACTCTAATACCTAAATTGTAGACCCTAAACCCTTATACTAATCCCCAAACACTAAACACTAAACCATATAAAGTAAATTCTCAACCCTAAATCCTAAACACTAAACACTAAACTGTAAACCGTAAACACCAAACTCTACACCTTAAACACGAAATCCTAAACTCCACCCCTAAATTCTAAACCCTAAACTCTAATTTCCAAACAATAAACTCTAAACCCTAAACCCTAAACCCTAACCCTTAAACACCAAACTGTAAACTCTAAACCCTAAGCATTATACATTAAATCTTAAACTCTAAACCCCAAATCCTAAACCCTAAACCCTAAACTCTAAACCCTAAACCATAAAAAGTAAATTCTAAACCCTAAATCCTAAACACTAAACACTAAACTCGAAACCATAAACACCAAACTCTACACCATAAACACGAAATCCTAAACTCCAATCCCTAAATTCTAAACCCTAAACCCTTAACCCTAAACTCTAAACCTTGAACACTAAACCCTAAACCCTAATTTCCAAACAATAAACTCTAAACCCCGAACCCTAATTTCTAAACTCTAAACCCTAAGTATTATACACTAAATCTTAAACTCTAAACCCCAAATCCTAAACCCTAAACCTTAAACCCTAAACTCTAAACCCTAAACCTAAACTCTAAATATTAAACACAAAATCCTAAATCCACAACCCTAAAATCTAAATCCTGAACACTAAACCTTAAAAAGAAAACCCTAAACCCTAAACCCTAAACACGAAATCCTAAACCCTAAACCCTAAACCCTAAACCCTAAATCCTAAACACTAAACACAAAACTCTAAACCCTACACACCAAACTCTACACCCTAAACATGAAATCCTAAACACCAATCCCTAAATTCTAAACCCTAAACCCTAAACCCTAAACTCTAAACCTTGAACACTCAACCCGAAACACTTAACTCTAATCTCTAAACAATAAACTCTAAACCCTAAACCCTAAACCCTAACCCCTAAACACTAAACTCTAAACTCTAAACCCTAAGTATTAAACACAAATTCGTAAACTCTAAACCCCAAATCCTAAACCCTAAACCCTAAACTCTAAACCCTAAACCTAAACTCTAAATATTAAACAGTAAACCCTAAACCTAAACTCTAAATATTAAACACTAAACCCTAAACCTAAACTCCAAATATTAAACCCTAAAATCTAAATCCTAAACAATAAACCTTAAAAAGAAAACTATAAAGCCTAAACCCTAAACCCTAACCACGAAATCCTAAACCCTAAACCCTAAACACCAAACTCTACATCCGAAACTCTAAACACGAATCCCAAAATATAATCCCTAAATTCCAAATCCTAAACCCTAAACCCTAAACCCTAAACCCCGAACCCTAAACCCTAAACACCAAACTCTACACCCTAAACATGAAATCCTAAACTCCAATCCCTAAATTCTAGACCCTAAACTCTCAACCCTAAACTCTAAATACTAATCCTTGAACACTAAACCCTAATCCATAAAAGTAAATTCTAAACCCTAAATCCTAAACACTAAACACTAAACTCTAAACTGTACACACCAAACACTACACCCTATACACGAAATCCTAAACTCCAATACCTAAATTCTAGAGCCTAAACCCTAAACCCCAATACTAATCCCTAAACACTAAACCCTAATCCATAAAAAGTAAATTCTAAACCCTAAATCCTAAACACTAAACACTAAACTCTAAACCGTAAACACCAAACTCTACACCCTAAACACGAAGTCCTAAACTCCAATCCCTAAATTCTAAACCCTAAACCCTTAACCCTAAACTCTAGACCTTGAACACTCAACCCAAAAGACTTAACTCTAATTTCTAAACAATAAACTCTAAACCCTAAACCCTAACCCCTAAACACTAAACTCTAAACTCTAAACTCTAAACCCTAAGTATTATACACTAAATCTTAAACTCTAAACCCCAAACTCTAATCACGAATCCTAAAATCTAATCCCTAAATTCCAAATCCTAAACCCTAAACCCTAAACCCTAAACCCTGAACCCTAAACCCTAAACACCAAACTCTACACCCTAAACACGAAATCCTAAACTCCAATCCCTAAATTCTAGACCCTAAACTCTCAACCCTAAACTCTAAATACTAATCCTTGAACACTAAACCCTAATCCATAAAAGTAAATTCTAAACCCTAAATCCTAAACACTAAACACTAAACTCTAAACTGTACACACCAAACACTACACCCTATACACGAAATCCTAAACTCCAATACCTAAATTCTAGAGCCTAAACCCTAAACCCCAATACTAATCCCTAAACACTAAACCCTAATCCATAAAAAGTAAATTCTAAACCCTAAATCCTAAACACTAAACACTAAACTCTAAACCGTAAACACCAAACTCTACACCCTAAACACGAAATCCTAAACTCCAATCCCTAAATTCTAAACCCTAAACCCTTAACCCTAAACTCTAGACCTTGAACACTCAACCCAAAACACTTAACTCTAATTTCTAAACAATAAACTCTAAACCCTAAACCCTAACCCCTAAACACTAAACTCTAAACTCTAAACTCTAAACCCTAAGTATTATACACTAAATCTTAAACTCTAAACCCCAAACTCTAAACACGAATCCTAAAATCTAATCCCTAAATTCCAAATCCTAAACCCTAAACCCTAAACCCTAAACCCTAAACACAAAACTCTACACCCTAAACACGAAATCCTAAACTCCAATCCCTAAATTCTAAACCCTAAACCCTAAACTCTAAACCTTGAACACTAAACCCAAACACTAAACTCCAATCTCTAAACACTAAACTCTAAACCCTAAACCCTAAACCCTAAACCCCAACCCCTGAACACTAAACTCTAAACTCTAAACCCTAAGTATTATACACTAAATTTTAAACTCTAAACCCCAAATCCTCAACCCTAAACCCTAAACCCTAAACTCTAAACCCTAATACTAATTCCTGAACACTTAACCCTAATCCATAAAATCTAAATTCTAAACCTTAAATCCTAAACACTAAACACTAAAATCTAAACTCTACACACCAAACTCTACACCCTAAACACGAAATCCTAAACTCTAATACCTAAATTGTAGACCGTAAACCCTAATACTAATCCCCAAACACTAAACCCTAAACCATAAAAAGTAAATTCTCAACCCTAAATCCTAAACACTAAACTGTAAACCGTAAACACCAAACTCTACACCTTAAACACGAAATCCTAAACTCCAACCCCTAAATTCTAAACCCTAAACTCTAAACCATGAACATTGAACCCAAAACACTTAACTCTAATTTCCAAACAATAAACTCTAAACCCTAAACCCTAAACCCTAACCCCTAAACACCAAACTCTAAACTCTAAACCCTAAGCATTATACATTAAATCTTAAACTCTAAACCCCAAATCCTAAACCCTAAACCCTAAACTCTAAACCCTAAACCATAAAAAGTAAATTCTAAACCCTAAATCCTAAACACTAAACCCTAAACTCGAAACCGTAAACACCAAACTCTACACCATAAACACGAAATCCTAAACTCCAATCCCTAAATTCTAAACCCTAAACCCTTAACCCTAAACTCTAAACCTTGAACACTAAACCCTAAACCCTAATTTCCAAACAATAAACTCTAAACCCCGAACCCTAATTTCTAAACTCTAAACCCTAAGTATTATACACTAAATCTTAAACTCTAAACCCCAAATCCTAAACCCTAAACCTTAAACCCTAAACTCTAAACCCTAAACCTAAACTCTAAATATTAAACACAAAATCCTAGATCCACAACCCTAAAATCTAAATCCTGAACACTAAACCTTAAAAACAAAACCCTAAACCCTAAACCCTAAACACGAAATCCTAAACCCTAAACCCTAAACCCTAAATCCTAAACACTAAACACAAAACTCTAAACCCTACACACCAAACTCTACACCCTAAACACGAAATCCTAAACACCAATCCCTAAATTCTAAACCCTAAACCCTTAACCCTAAACTCTAAACCTTGAACACTCAACCCGAAACACTTAACTCTAATCTCTAAACAATAAACTCTAAACCCTAAACCCTAAACCCTAACCCCTAAACACTAAACTCTAAACTCTAAACCCTAAGTATTAAACACAAATTCGTAAACTCTAAACCCCAAATCCTAAATCCTAAACCCTAAACTCTAAACCCTAAACCTAAACTCTAAATATTAAACAGTAAACCCTAAACCTAAACTCTAAATATTAAACACTAAACCCTAAACCTAAACTCCAAATATTAAACCCTAAAATCTAAATCCTAAACAATAAACCTTAAAAATAAAACTATAAAGCCTAAACCCTAAACCCTAACCACGAAATCCTAAACCCTAAACCCTAAACACCAAACTCTACATCCGAAACTCTAAACACGAATCCCAAAATATAATCCCTAAATTCCAAATCCTAAACCCTAAACCCTAAACCCTAAACCCCGAACCCTAAACCCTAAACACCAAACTCTACACCCTAAACACGAAATCCTAAACTCCAATCCCTAAATTCTAGACCCTAAACTCTCAACCCTAAACTCTAAATACTAATCCTTGAACACTAAACCCTAATCCATAAAAGTAAATACTAAACCCTAAATCCTAAACACTAAACACTAAACTCTAAACTCGTACACACCAAACACTACACCCTATACACGAAATCCTAAACTCCAATACCTAAATTCTAGAGCCTAAACCCTAAACCCCAATACTAATCCCTAAACACTAAACCCTAATCCATAAAAAGTAAATTCTAAACCCTAAATCCTAAACACTAAACACTAAACTCTAAACCGTAAACACCAAACTCTACACCCTAAACACGAAATCCTAAACTCCAATCCCTAAATTCTAAACCCTAAACCCTTAACCCTAAACTCTAGACCTTGAACACTCAACCCAAAACACTTAACTCTAATTTCTAAACAATAAACTCTAAACCCTAAACCCTAACCCCTAAACACTAAACTCTAAACTCTAAACTCTAAACCCTAAGTATTATACACTAAATCTTAAACTCTAAACCCCAAACTCTAAACACGAATCCTAAAATCTAATCCCTAAATTCCAAATCCTAAACCCTAAACCCTCAACCCTAAACCCTAAACACAAAACTCTACACCCTAAACACGAAATCCTAAACTCCAATCCCTAAATTCTAAACCCTAAACCGTAAACCCTAAACTCTAAACCTTGAACACTAAACCCAAACACTAAACTCCAATCTCTAAACACTAAACTCTAAACCCTAAACCCTAAACCCCAACCCCTGAACACTAAACTCTAAACTCTAAACCCTAAGTATTATACACTAAATTTTAAACTCTAAACCCCAAATCCTCAACCCTAAACCCTAAACTCTAAACCCTAATACTAATCCCTGAACACTTAACCCTAATCCATAAAAACTAAATTCTAAACCTTAAATCCTAAACACTAAACACTAAAATCTAAACTCTACACCCTAAAGACGAAATCCTAAACTCTAATACCTAAATTGTAGACCCTAAACCCTTATACTAATCCCCAAACACTAAACACTAAACCATATAAAGTAAATTCTCAACCCTAAATCCTAAACACTAAACACTAAACTGTAAACCGTAAACACCAAACTCGACACCTTAAACACGAAATCCTAAACTCCAACCCCTAAATTCTAAACCCTAAACTCTAATTTCCAAACAATAAACTCTAAACCCTAAACCCTAAACCCTAACCCTTAAACACCAAACTCGTAAACTCTAAACCCTAAGCATTATACATTAAATCTTAAACTCTAAACCCCAAATCCTAAACCCTAAACCCTAAACTCTAAACCCTAAACCATAAAAAGTAAATTCTAAACCCTAAATCCTAAACACTAAACACTAAACTCGAAACCATAAACACCAAACTCTACACCATAAACACGAAATCCTAAACTCCAATCCCTAAATTCTAAACCCTAAACCCTTAACCCTAAACTCTAAACCTTGAACACTAAACCCTAAACCCTAATTTCCAAACAATAAACTCTAAACCCCGAACCCTAATTTCTAAACTCTAAACCCTAAGTATTATACACTAAATCTTAAACTCTAAACCCCAAATCCTAAACCCTAAACCTTAAACCCTAAACTCTAAACCCTAAACCTAAACTCTAAATATTAAACACAAAATCCTAAATCCACAACCCTAAAATCTAAATCCTGAACACTAAACCTTAAAAAGAAAACCCTAAACCCTAAACCCTAAACACGAAATCCTAAACCCTAAACCCTAAACCCTAAACCCTAAATCCTAAACACTAAACACAAAACTCTAAACCCTACACACCAAACTCTACACCCTAAACATGAAATCCTAAACACCAATCCCTAAATTCTAAACCCTAAACCCTAAACCCTAAACTCTAAACCTTGAACACTCAACCCGAAACACTTAACTCTAATCTCTAAACAATAAACTCTAAACCCTAAACCCTAAACCCTAACCCCTAAACACTAAACTCTAAACTCTAAACCCTAAGTATTAAACACAAATTCGTAAACTCTAAACCCCAAATCCTAAACCCTAAACCCTAAACTCTAAACCCTAAACCTAAACTCTAAATATTAAACAGAAAACCCTAAACCTAAACTCTAAATATTAAACACTAAACCCTAAACCTAAACTCCAAATATTAAACCCTAAAATCTAAATCCTAAACAATAAACCTTAAAAAGAAAACTATAAAGCCTAAACCCTAAACCCTAACCACGAAATCCTAAACCCTAAACCCTAAACACCAAACTCTACATCCGAAACTCTAAACACGAATCCCAAAATATAATCCCTAAATTCCAAATCCTAAACCCTAAACCCTAAACCCTAAACCCTGAACCCTAAACCCTAAACACCAAACTCTACACCCTAAACATGAAATCCTAAACTCCAATCCCTAAATTCTAGACCCTAAACTCTCAACCCTAAACTCTAAATACTAATCCTTGAACACTAAACCCTAATCCATAAAAGTAAATTCTAAACCCTAAATCCTAAACACTAAACACTAAACTCTAAACTGTACACACCAAACACTACACCCTATACACGAAATCCTAAACTCCAATACCTAAATTCTAGAGCCTAAACCCTAAACCCCAATACTAATCCCTAAACACTAAACCCTAATCCATAAAAAGTAAATTCTAAACCCTAAATCCTAAACACTAAACACTAAACTCTAAACCGTAAACACCAAACTCTACACCCTAAACACGAAGTCCTAAACTCCAATCCCTAAATTCTAAACCCTAAACCCTTAACCCTAAACTCTAGACCTTGAACACTCAACCCAAAAGACTTAACTCTAATTTCTAAACAATAAACTCTAAACCCTAAACCCTAACCCCTAAACACTAAACTCTAAACTCTAAACTCTAAACCCTAAGTATTATACACTAAATCTTAAACTCTAAACCCCAAACTCTAATCACGAATCCTAAAATCTAATCCCTAAATTCCAAATCCTAAACCCTAAACCCTAAACCCTAAACCCTAAACACAAAACTCTACACCCTAAACACAAAATCCTAAACTCCAATCCCTAAATTCTAAACCCTAAACCCTAAACCCTATACTCTAAACCTTGAACACTAAACCCAAACACTAAACTCCAATCTCTAAACACTAAACTCTAAACCCTAAACCCTAAACCCCAACCCCTGAACACTAAACTCTAAACTCTAAACCCTAAGTATTATACACTAAATTTTAAACTCTAAACCCCAAATCCTCAACCCTAAACCCTAAACCCTAAACTCTAAACCCTAATACTAATCCCCGAACACTTAACCCTAATCCATAAAAACTAAATTCTAAACCTTAAATCCTAAACACTAAACACTAAAATCTAAACTCTACACACCAAACTCTACACCCTAAACACGAAATCCTAAACTCTAATACCTAAATTGTAGACCCTAAACCCTAATACTAATCCCCAAACACTAAACCCTAAACCATAAAAAGTAAATTCTCAACCCTAAATCCTAAACACTAAACACTAAACTGTAAACCGTAAACACCAAACTCTACACCTTAAACACGAAATCCTAAACTCCAACCCCTAAATTCTAAACCCTAAACTCTAAAACTTGAACATTGAACCCAAAACACTTAACTCTAATTTCCAAACAATAAACTCTAAACCCTAAACCCTAAACCCTAACCCCTAAACACCAAACTCTAAACTCTAAACCCTAAGCATTATATATTAAATCTTAAACTCTAAACCCCAAATCCTAAACCCTAAACCCTAAACTCTAAACCCTAAACCATAAAAAGTAAATTCTAAACCCTAAATCCTAAACACTAAACACTAAACTCGAAACCGTAAACACCAAACTCTACACCATAAACACGAAATCCTAAACTCCAATCCCTAAATTCTAAACCCTAAACCCTAAACCCTAAACTCTAAACCTTGAACACCAAACCCTAAACCCTAATTTCCAAACAATAAACTCTAAACCCTGAACCCTAATTTCTAAACTCTAAACCCTAAGTATTATACACTAAATCTTAAACTCTAAACCCCAAATCCTAAACCCTAAACCTTAAACCCTAAACTCTAAACCCTAAACCTAAACTCTAAATATTAAACACAAAATCCTAGATCCACAACCCTAAAATCTAAATCCCGAACACTAAACCTTAAAAAGAAAACCCTAAACCCTAAACCCTAAACACGAAATCCTAAACCCTAAACCCTAAACCCTAAATCCTAAACACTAAACACAAAACTCTAAACCCTACACACCAAACTCTACACCCTAAACACGAAATCCTAAACACCAATCCCTAAATTCTAAACCCTAAACCCTTAACCCTAAACTCTAAACCTTGAACAGATCAACCCGAAACACTTAACTCTAATCTCTAAACAATAAACTCTAAACCCTAAACCCTAAACCCTAACCCCTAAACACTAAACTTTAAACTCTAAACCCTAAGTATTAAACACAAATTCGTAAACTCTAAACCCCAAATCCTAAACCCTAAACCCTAAACTCTAAACCCTAAACCTAAACTCTAAATATTAAACAGTAAACCCTAAACCTAAACTCTAAATATTAAACACTAAACCCTAA
Organism: Linum usitatissimum; assembly: GCA_030674075.2. Classification (NCBI taxonomy): domain Eukaryota; kingdom Viridiplantae; phylum Streptophyta; class Magnoliopsida; order Malpighiales; family Linaceae; genus Linum; species Linum usitatissimum. The sequence continues at coordinate 689,170 of JAUJYP020000543.1, read as the reverse complement.
ACCTAAACTCCAAATATTAAACCCTAAAATCTAAATCCTAAACAATAAACCTTAAAAAGAAAACTATAAAGCCTAAACCCTAAACCCTAACCACGAAATCCTAAACCCTAAACCCTAAACACCAAACTCTACATCCGAAACTCTAAACACGAATCCCAAAATATAATCCCTAAATTCCAAATCCTAAACCCTAAACCCTAAACCCTAAACCCCGAACCCTAAACCCTAAACACCAAACTCTACACCCTAAACACGAAATCCTAAACTCCAATCCCTAAATTCTGGACCCTAAACTCTCAACCCTAAACTCTAAATACTAATCCTTGAACACTAAACCCTAATCCATAAAAGTAAATACTAAACCCTAAATCCTAAACACTAAACACTAAACTCTAAACCGTACACACCAAACACTACACCCTATACACGAAATCCTAAACTCCAATACCTAAATTCTAGAGCCTAAACCCTAAACCCCAATACTAATCCCTAAACACTAAACCCTAATCCATAAAAAGTAAATTCTAAACCCTAAATCCTAAACACTAAACACTAAACTCTAAACCGTAAACACCAAACTCTACACCCTAAACACGAAATCCTAAACTCCAATCCCTAAATTCTAAACCCTAAACCCTTAACCCTAAACTCTAGACCTTGAACACTCAACCCAAAACACTTAACTCTAATTTCTAAACAATAAACTCTAAACCCTAAACCCTAACCCCTAAACACTAAACTCTAAACTCTAAACTCTAAACCCTAAGTATTATACACTAAATCTTAAACTCTAAACCCCAAACTCTAAACACGAATCCTAAAATCTAATCCCTAAATTCCAAATCCTAAACCCTAAACCCTAAACCCTAAACCCTAAACACAAAACTCTACACCCTAAACACGAAATCCTAAACTCCAATCCCTAAATTCTAAACCCTAAACCGTAAACCCTAAACTCTAAACCTTGAACACTAAACCCAAACACTAAACTCCAATCTCTAAACACTAAACTCTAAACCCTAAACCCTAAACCCCAACCCCTGAACACTAAACTCTAAACTCTAAACCCTAAGTATTATACACTAAATTTTAAACTCTAAACCCCAAATCCTCAACCCTAAACCCTAAACTAAACTCTAAACCCTAATACTAATCCCTGAACACTTAACCCTAATCCATAAAAACTAAATTCTAAACCTTAAATCCTAAACACTAAACACTAAAATCTAAACTCTACACCCTAAAGACGAAATCCTAAACTCTAATACCTAAATTGTAGACCCTAAACCCTTATACTAATCCCCAAACACTAAACACTAAACCATAAAAAGTAAATTCTCAACCCTAAATCCTAAACACTAAACACTAAACTGTAAACCGTAAACACCAAACTCTACACCTTAAACACGAAATCCTAAACTCCAACCCCTAAATTCTAAACCCTAAACTCTAATTTCCAAACAATAAACTCTAAACCCTAAACCCTAAACCCTAACCCTTAAACACCAAACTGTAAACTCTAAACCCTAAGCATTATACATTAAATCTTAAACTCTAAACCCCAAATCCTAAACCCTAAACCCTAAACTCTAAACCCTAAACCATAAAAAGTAAATTCTAAACCCTAAATCCTAAACACTAAACACTAAACTCGAAACCGTAAACACCAAACTCTACACCATAAACACGAAATCCTAAACTCCAATCCCTAAATTCTAAACCCTAAACCCTTAACCCTAAACTCTAAACCTTGAACACTAAACCCTAAACCCTAATTTCCAAACAATAAACTCTAAACCCCGAACCCTAATTTCTAAACTCTAAACCCTAAGTATTATACACTAAATCTTAAACTCTAAACCCCAAATCCTAAACCCTAAACCTTAAACCCTAAACTCTAAACCCTAAACCTAAACTCTAAATATTAAACACAAAATCCTAAATCCACAACCCTAAAATCTAAATCCTGAACACTAAACCTTAAAAAGAAAACCCTAAACCCTAAACCCTAAACACGAAATCCTAAACCCTAAACCCTAAACCCTAAACCCTAAATCCTAAACACTAAACACAAAACTCTAAACCCTACACACCAAACTCTACACCCTAAACATGAAATCCTAAACACCAATCCCTAAATTCTAAACCCTAAACCCTTAACCCTAAACTCTAAACCTTGAACACTCAACCCGAAACACTTAACTCTAATCTCTAAACAATAAACTCTAAACCCTAAACCCTAAACCCTAACCCCTAAACACTAAACTCTAAACTCTAAACCCTAAGTATTATACACTAAATCTTAAACTCTAAACCCCAAATCCTAAACCCTAAACCTTAAACCCTAAACTCTAAACCCTAAACCTAAACTCTAAATATTAAACACAAAATCCTAGATCCACAACCCTAAAATCTAAATCCTGAACACTAAACCTTAAAAAGAAAACCCTAAACCCTAAACCCTAAACACGAAATCCTAAACCCTAAACTCTAAACCCTAAATCCTAAACACTAAACACAAAACTCTAAACCCTACACACCAAACTCTACACCCTAAACACGAAATCCTAAACACCAATCCCTAAATTCTAAACCCTAAACCGTTAACCCTAAACTCTAAACCTTGAACACCAACCCGAAACACTTAACTCTAATCTCTAAACAATAAACTCTAAACCCTAAACCCTAAACCCTAACCCCTAAACACTAAACTCTAAACTCTAAACCCTAAGTATTAAACACAAATTCGTAAACTCTAAACCCCAAATCCTAAACCCTAAACCCTAAACTCTAAACCCTAAACCTAAACTCTAAATATTAAACAGTAAACCCTAAACCTAAACTCTAAATATTAAACACTAAACCCTAAACCTAAACTCCAAATATTAAACCCTAAAATCTAAATCCTAAACAATAAACCTTAAAAAGAAAACTATAAAGCCTAAACCCTAAACCCTAACCACGAAATCCTAAACCCTAAACCCTAAACACCAAACTCTACATCCGAAACTCTAAACACGAATCCCAAAATATAATCCCTAAATTCCAAATCATAAACCCTAAACCCTAAACCCTAAACCCTGAACCCTAAACCCTAAACACCAAACTCTACACCCTAAACACGAAATCCTAAACTCCAATCCCTAAATTCTAGACCCTAAACTCTCAACCCTAAACTCTAAATACTAATCCTTGAACACTAAACCCTAATCCATAAAAGTAAATTCTAAACCCTAAATCCTAAACACTAAACACTAAACTCTAAACTGTACACACCAAACACTACACCCTATACACGAAATCCTAAACTCCAATACCTAAATTCTAGAGCCTAAACCCTAAACCCCAATACTAATCCCTAAACACTAAACCCTAATCCATAAAAAGTAAATTCTAAACCCTAAATCCTAAACACTAAACACTAAACTCTAAACCGTAAACACCAAACTCTACACCCTAAACACGAAGTCCTAAACTCCAATCCCTAAATTCTAAACCCTAAACCCTTAACCCTAAACTCTAGACCTTGAACACTCAACCCAAAAGACTTAACTCTAATTTCTAAACAATAAACTCTAAACCCTAAACCCTAACCCCTAAACACTAAACTCTAAACTCTAAACTCTAAACCCTAAGTATTATACACTAAATCTTAAACTCTAAACCCCAAACTCTAATCACGAATCCTAAAATCTAATCCCTAAATTCCAAATCCTAAACCCTAAACCCTAAACCCTAAACCCTAAACCCTAAACACAAAACTCTACACCCTAAACACAAAATCCTAAACTCCAATCCCTAAATTCTAAACCCTAAACCCTAAACCCTATACTCTAAACCTTGAACACTAAACCCAAACACTAAACTCCAATCTCTAAACACTAAACTCTAAACCCTAAACCCTAAACCCCAACCCCTGAACACTAAACTCTAAACTCTAAACCCTAAGTATTATACACTAAATTTTAAACTCTAAACCCCAAATCCTCAACCCTAAACCCTAAACCCTAAACTCTAAACCCTAATACTAATCCCCGAACACTTAACCCTAATCCATAAAAACTAAATTCTAAACCTTAAATCCTAAACACTAAACACTAAAATCTAAACTCTACACACCAAACTCTACACCCTAAACACGAAATCCTAAACTCTAATACCTAAATTGTAGACCCTAAACCCTAATACTAATCCCCAAACACTAAACCCTAAACCATAAAAAGTAAATTCTCAACCCTAAATCCTAAACACTAAACACTAAACTGTAAACCGTAAACACCAAACTCTACACCTTAAACACGAAATCCTAAACTCCAACCCCTAAATTCTAAACCCTAAACTCTAAACCTTGAACATTGAACCCAAAACACTTAACTCTAATTTCCAAACAATAAACTCTAAACCCTAAACCCTAAACCCTAACCCCTAAACACCAAACTCTAAACTCTAAACCCTAAGCATTATATATTAAATCTTAAACTCTAAACCCCAAATCCTAAACCCTAAACCCTAAACTCTAAACCCTAAACCATAAAAAGTAAATTCTAAACCCTAAATCCTAAACACTAAACACTAAACTCGAAACCGTAAACACCAAACTCTACACCATAAACACGAAATCCTAAACTCCAATCCCTAAATTCTAAACCCTAAACCCTTAACCCTAAACTCTAAACCTTGAACACTAAACCCTAAACCCTAATTTCCAAACAATAAACTCTAAACCCCGAACCCTAATTTCTAAACTCTAAACCCTAAGTATTATACACTAAATCTTAAACTCTAAACCCCAAATCCTAAACCCTAAACCTTAAACCCTAAACTCTAAACCCTAAACCTAAACTCTAAATATTAAACACAAAATCCTAGATCCACAACCCTAAAATCTAAATCCCGAACACTAAACCTTAAAAAGAAAACCCTAAACCCTAAACCCTAAACACGAAATCCTAAACCCTAAACCCTAAACCCTAAATCCTAAACACTAAACACAAAACTCTAAACCCTACACACCAAACTCTACACCCTAAACACGAAATCCTAAACACCAATCCCTAAATTCTAAACCCTAAACCCTTAACCCTAAACTCTAAACCTTGAACAATCCAACCCGAAACACTTAACTCTAATCTCTAAACAATAAACTCTAAACCCTAAACCCTAAACCCTAACCCCTAAACACTAAACTCTAAACTCTAAACCCTAAGTATTAAACACAAATTCGTAAACTCTAAACCCCAAATCCTAAACCCTAAACCCTAAACTCTAAACCCTAAACCTAAACTCTAAATATTAAACAGTAAACCCTAAACCTAAACTCTAAATATTAAACACTAAACCCTAAACCTAAACTCCAAATATTAAACCCTAAAATCTAAATCCTAAACAATAAACCTTACAAAGAAAACTATAAAGCCTAAACCCTAAACCCTAACCACGAAATCCTAAACCCTAAACCCTAAACACCAAACTCTACATCCGAAACTCTAAACACGAATCCCAAAATATAATCCCTAAATTCCAAAACCTAAACCCTAAACCCTAAACCCTAAACCCTGAACCCTAAACCCTAAACACCAAACTCTACACCCTAAACACGAAATCCTAAACTCCAATTCCTAAATTCTAGACCCTAAACTCTCAACCCTAAACTCTAAATACTAATCCTTGAACACTAAACCCTAATCCATAAAAGTAAATTCTAAACCCTAAATCCTAAACACTAAACACTAAACTCTAAACTGTACACACCAAACACTACACCCTATACACGAAATCCTAAACTCCAATACCTAAATTCTAGAGCCTAAACCCTAAACCCCAATACTAATCCCTAAACACTAAACCCTAATCCATAAAAAGTAACTAAACCCTAAATCCTAAACACTAAACACTAAACTCTAAACCGTAAACACCAAACTCTACACCCTAACCACGAAATCCTAAACTCCAATCCCTAAATTCTAAACCCTAAACCCTTAACCCTAAACTCTAGACCTTGAACACTCAACCCAAAACACTTAACTCTAAACCCTAAACCCTAACCCCTAAACACTAAACTCTAAACTCTAAACCCTAAGTATTATACACTAAATCTTAAACTCTAAACCCCAAACTCTAAACACGAATCCTAAAATCTAATCCCTAAATTCCAAATCCTAAACCCTAAACCCTAAACCCTAAACCCTAAACACAAAACTCTACACCCTAAACACAAAATCCTAAACTCCAATCCCTAAATTCTAAACCCTAAACCCTAAACCCTAAACTCTAAACCTTGAACACTAAACCCAAACACTAAACTCCAATCTCTAAACACTAAACTCTAAACCCTAAACCCTAAACCCCAACCCCTGAACACTAAACTCTAAACTCTAAACCCTAAGTATTATACACTAAATTTTAAACTCTAAACCCCAAATCCTCAACCCTAAACCCTAAACCCTAAACTCTAAACCCTAATACTAATCCCTGAACACTTAACCCTAATCCATAAAAACTAAATTCTAAACCTTAAATCCTACACACTAAACACTAAAATCTAAACTCTACACACCAAACTCTACACCCTAAACACGAAATCCTAAACTCTAATACCTAAATTGTAGACCCTAAACCCTAATACTAATCCCCAAACACTAAACCCTAAACCATAAAAAGTAAATTCTCAACCCTAAATCCTAAACACTAAACACTAAACTGTAAACCGTAAACACCAAACTCTACACCTTAAACACGAAATCCTAAACTCCAACCCCTAAATTCTAAACCCTAAACTCTAAACCTTGAACATTGAACCCAAAACACTTAACTCTAATTTCCAAACAATAAACTCTAAACCCTAAACCCTAAACCCTAACCCCTAAACACCAAACTCTAAACTCTAAACCCTAACCATTATATATTAAATCTTAAACTCTAAACCCCAAATCCTAAACCCTAAACCCTAAACTCTAAACCCTAAACCATAAAAAGTAAATTCTAAACCCTAAATCCTAAACACTAAACACTAAACTCGAAACCATAAACACCAAACTCTACACCATACACACCAAATCCTAAACTCCAATCCCTAAATTCTAAACCCTAAACCCTTAACCCTAAACTCTAAACCTTGAACACTAAACCCTAAACCCTAATTTCCAAACAATAAACTCTAAACCCTGAACTCTAATTTCTAAACTCTAAACCCTAAGTATTATACACTAAATCTTAAACTCTAAACCCCAAATCCTAAACCCTAAACCTTAAACCCTAAACTCTAAACCCTAAACCTAAACTCTAAATATTAAACACAAAATCCTAGATCCACAACCCTAAAATCTAAATCCCGAACACTAAACCTTAAAAAGAAAACCCTAAACCCTAAACCCTAAACACGAAATCCTAAACCCTAAACCCTAAACCCTAAATCCTAAACACTAAACACAAAACTCTAAACCCTACACACCAAACTCTACACCCTAAACACGAAATCCTAAACACCAATCCCTAAATTCTAAACCCTAAACCCTTAACCCTAAACTCTAAACCTTGAACGAAATAACCCGAAACACTTAACTCTAATCTCTAAACAATAAACTCTAAACCCTAAACCCTAAACCCTAACCCCTAAACACTAAACTCTAAACTCTAAACCCTAAGTATTAAACACAAATTCGTAAACTATAAACCCCAAATCCTAAACCCTAAACCCTAAACTCTAAACCCTAAACCTAAGCTCTAAATATTAAACGAGAAACCCTAAACCTAAACTCTAAATATTAAACACTAAACCCTAAACCTAAACTCCAAATATTAAACCCTAAAATCTAAATCCTAAACAATAAACCTTAAAAAGAAAACTATAAAGCCTAAACCCTAAACCCTAACCACGAAATCCTAAACCCTAAACCCTAAACACCAAACTCTACATCCGAAACTCTAAACACGAATCCCAAAATATAATCCCTAAATTCCAAATCCTAAACCCTAAACCCTAAACCCTAAACCCCGAACCCTAAACCCTAAACACCAAACTCTACACCCTAAACACGAAATCCTAAACTCCAATCCCTAAATTCTAGACCCTAAACTCTCAACCCTAAACTCTAAATACTAATCCTTGAACACTAAACAATAATCCATAAAAGTAAATTCTAAACCCTAAATCCTAAACACTAAACACTAAACTCTAAACTGTACACACCAAACACTACACCCTATACACGAAATCCTAAACTCCAATACCTAAATTCTAGAGCCTAAACCCTAAACCCCAATACTAATCCCTGAACACTTAACCCTAATCCATAAAAACTAAATTCTAAACCTTAAATCCTAAACACTAAACACTAAAATCTAAACTCTACACACCAAACTCTACACCCTAAACACGAAATCCTAAACTCTAATACCTAAATTGTAGACCGTAAACCCTAATACTAATCCCCAAACACTAAACCCTAAACCATAAAAAGTAAATTCTCAACCCTAAATCCTAAACACTAAACACTAAACCGTAAACCGTAAACACCAAACTCTACACCTTAAACACGAAATCCTAAACTCCAACCCCTAAATTCTAAACCCTAAACTCTAAACCATGAACATTGAACCCAAAACACTTAACTCTAATTTCCAAACAATAAACTCTAAACCCTAAACCCTAACCCCTAAACACCAAACTCTAAACTCTAAACCCTAAGCATTATATATTAAATCTTAAACTCTAAACCCCAAATCCTAAACCCTAAACCCTAAACTCTAAACCCTAAACCATAAAAAGTAAATTCTAAACCCTAAATCCTAAACACTAAACACTAAACTCGAAACCGTAAACACCAAACTCTACACCATAAACACGAAATCCTAAACTCCAATCCCTAAATTCTAAACCCTAAACCCTTAACCCTAAACTCTAAACCTTGAACACTAAACCCTAAACCCTAATTTCCAAACAATAAACTCTAAACCCTGAACCCTAATTTCTAAACTCTAAACCCTAAGTATTATACACTAAATCTTAAACTCTAAACCCCAAATCCTAAACCCTAAACCTTAAACCCTAAACTCTAAACCCTAAACCTAAACTCTAAATATTAAACACAAAATCCTAGATCCACAACCCTAAAATCTAAATCCTGAACACTAAACCTTAAAAAGAAAACCCTAAACCCTAAACCCTAAACACGAAATCCTAAACCCTAAACCCTAAACCCTAAATCCTAAACACTAAACACAAAACTCTAAACCCTACACACCAAACTCTACACCCTAAACACGAAATCCTAAACACCAATCCCTAAATTCTAAACCCTAAACCCTTAACCCTAAACTCTAAACCTTGAACACTAACCCGAAACACTTAACTCTAATCTCTAAACAATAAACTCTAAACCCTAAACCCTAAACCCTAACCCCCTAAACACTAAACTCTAAACTCTAAACCCTAAGTATTAAACACAAATTCGTAAACTCTAAACCCCAAATCCTAAACCCTAAACCCTAAACTCTAAACCCTAAACCTAAACTCTAAATATTAAACAATAAAACCCTAAACCTAAACTCTAAATATTAAACACTAAACCCTAAACCTAAACTCCAAATATTAAACCCTAAAATCTAAATCCTAAACAATAAACCTTAAAAAGAAAACTATAAAGCCTAAACCCTAAACCCTAACCACGAAATCCTAAACCCTAAACCCTAAACACCAAACTCTACATCCGAAACTCTAAACACGAATCCCAAAATATAATCCCTAAATTCCAAATCCTAAACCCTAAACCCTAAACCCTAAACCCCGAACCCTAAACCCTAAACACCAAACTCTACACCCTAAACACGAAATCCTAAACTCCAATCCCTAAATTCTAGACCCTAAACTCTCAACCCTAAACTCTAAATACTAATCCTTGAACACTAAACAATAATCCATAAAAGTAAATTCTAAACCCTAAATCCTAAACACTAAACACTAAACTCTAAACTGTACACACCAAACACTACACCCTATACACGAAATCCTAAACTCCAATACCTAAATTCTAGAGCCTAAACCCTAAACCCCAATACTAATCCCTAAACACTAAACCCTAATCCATAAAAAGTAACTAAACCCTAAATCCTAAACACTAAACACTAAACTCTAAACCGTAAACACCAAACTCTACACCCTAAACACGAAATCCTAAACTCCAATCCCTAAATTCTAAACCCCAACCCCTGAACACTAAACTCTAAACTCTAAACCCTAAGTATTATACACTAAATTTTAAACTCTAAACCCCAAATCCTCAACCCTAAACCCTAAACCCTAAACTCTAAACCCTAATACTAATCCTCGAACACTTAACCCTAATCCATAAAAACTAAATTCTAAACCTTAAATCCTAAACACTAAACACTAAAATCTAAACTCTACACACCAAACTCTACACCCTAAACACGAAATCCTAAACTCTAATACCTAAATTGTAGACCGTAAACCCTAATACTAATCCCCAAACACTAAACCCTAAACCATAAAAAGTAAATTCTCAACCCTAAATCCTAAACACTAAACACTAAACTGTAAACCGTAAACACCAAACTCTACACCTTAAACACGAAATCCTAAACTCCAACCCCTAAATTCTAAACCCTAAACTCTAAACCATGAACATTGAACCCAAAACACTTAACTCTAATTTCCAAACAATAAACTCTAAACCCTAAACCCTAAACCCTAACCCCTAAACACCAAACTCTAAACTCTAAACCCTAAGCATTATATATTAAATCTTAAACTCTAAACCCCAAATCCTAAACCCTAAACCCTAAACTCTAAACCCTAAACCATAAAAAGTAAATTCTAAACCCTAAATCCTAAACACTAAACACTAAACTCGAAACCGTAAACACCAAACTCTACACCATAAACACGAAATCCTAAACTCCAATCCCTAAATTCTAAACCCTAAACCCTTAACCCTAAACTCTAAACCTTGAACACTAAACCCTAAACCCTAATTTCCAAACAATAAACTCTAAACCCCGAACCCTAATTTCTAAACTCTAAACCCTAAGTATTATACACTAAATCTTAAACTCTAAACCCCAAATCCTAAACCCTAAACCTTAAACCCTAAACTCTAAACCCTAAACCTAAACTCTAAATATTAAACACAAAATCCTAGATCCACAACCCTAAAATCTAAATCCTGAACACTAAACCTTAAAAAGAAAACCCTAAACCCTAAACCCTAAACACGAAATCCTAAACCCTAAACCCTAAACCCTAAATCCTAAACACTAAACACAAAACTCTAAACCCTACACACCAAACTCTACACCCTAAACACGAAATCCTAAACACCAATCCCTAAATTCTAAACCCTAAACCCTTAACCCTAAACTCTAAACCTTGAACAATCCAACCCGAAACACTTAACTCTAATCTCTAAACAATAAACTCTAAACCCTAAACCCTAAACCCTAACCCCTAAACACTAAACTCTAAACTCTAAACCCTAAGTATTAAACACAAATTCGTAAACTCTAAACCCCAAATCCTAAACCCTAAACCCTAAACTCTAAACCCTAAACCTAAACTCTAAATATTAAACAGTAAACCCTAAACCTAAACTCTAAATATTAAACACTAAACCCTAAACCTAAACTCCAAATATTAAACCCTAAAATCTAAATCCTAAACAATAAACCTTAAAAAGAAAACTATAAAGCCTAAACCCTAAACCCTAACCACGAAATCCTAAACCCTAAACCCTAAACACCAAACTCTACATCCGAAACTCTAAACACGAATCCCAAAATATAATCCCTAAATTCCAAATCCTAAACCCTAAACCCTAAACCCTAAACCCTGAACCCTAAACCCTAAACACCAAACTCTACACCCTAAACACGAAATCCTAAACTCCAATCCCTAAATTCTAGACCCTAAACTCTCAACCCTAAACTCTAAATACTAATCCTTGAACACTAAACAATAATCCATAAAAGTAAATTCTAAACCCTAAATCCTAAACACTAAACACTAAACTCTAAACTGTACACACCAAACACTACACCCTATACACGAAATCCTAAACTCCAATACCTAAATTCTAGAGCCTAAACCCTAAACCCCAATACTAATCCCTAAACACTAAACCCTAATCCATAAAAAGTAACTAAACCCTAAATCCTAAACACTAAACACTAAACTCTAAACCGTAAACACCAAACTCTACACCCTAAACACGAAATCCTAAACTCCAATCCCTAAGTTCTAAACCCTAAACCCTTAACCCTAAACTCTAGACCTTGAACACTCAACCCAAAACACTTAACTCTAATTTCTAAACAATAAACTCTAAACCCTAAACCCTAACCCCTAAACACTAAACTCTAAACTCTAAACTCTAAACCCTAAGTATTATACACTAAATCTTAAACTCTAAACCCCAAACTCTAAACACGAATCCTAAAATCTAATCCCTAAATTCCAAATCCTAAACCCTAAACCCTAAACCCTAAACCCTAAACCCTAAACACAAAACTCTACACCCTAAACACGAAATCCTAAACTCCAATCCCTAAATTCTAAACCCTAAACCCTAAACCCTAAACTCTAAACCTTGAACACTAAACCCAAACACTAAACTCCAATCTCTAAACACTAAACTCTAAACCCTAAACCCTAAACCCCAACCCCTGAACACTAAACTCTAAACTCTAAACCCTAAGTATTATACACTAAATTTTAAACTCTAAACCCCAAATCCTCAACCCTAAACCCTAAACCCTAAACTCTAAACCCTAATACTAATCCCTGAACACTTAACCCTAATCCATAAAAACTAAATTCTAAACCTTAAATCCTAAACACTAAACACTAAAATCTAAACTCTACACACCAAACTCTACACCCTAAACACGAAATCCTAAACTCTAATACCTAAATTGTAGACCGTAAACCCTAATACTAATCCCCAAACACTAAACCCTAAACCATAAAAAGTAAATTCTCAACCCTAAATCCTAAACACTAAACACTAAACCGTAAACCGTAAACACCAAACTCTACACCTTAAACACGAAATCCTAAACTCCAACCCCTAAATTCTAAACCCTAAACTCTAAACCATGAACATTGAACCCAAAACACTTAACTCTAATTTCCAAACAATAAACTCTAAACCCTAAACCCTAAACCCTAACCCCTAAACACCAAACTCTAAACTCTAAACCCTAAGCATTATATATTAAATCTTAAACTCTAAACCCCAAATCCTAAACCCTAAACCCTAAACTCTAAACCCTAAACCATAAAAAGTAAATTCTAAACCCTAAATCCTAAACACTAAACACTAAACTCGAAACCGTAAACACCAAACTCTACACCATAAACACGAAATCCTAAACTCCAATCCCTAAATTCTAAACCCTAAACCCTTAACCCTAAACTCTAAACCTTGAACACTAAACCCTAAACCCTAATTTCCAAACAATAAACTCTAAACCCCGAACCCTAATTTCTAAACTCTAAACCCTAAGTATTATACACTAAATCTTAAACTCTAAACCCCAAATCCTAAACCCTAAACCTTAAACCCTAAACTCTAAACCCTAAACCTAAACTCTAAATATTAAACACAAAATCCTAGATCCACAACCCTAAAATCTAAATCCTGAACACAAAACCTTAAAAAGAAAACCCTAAACCCTACACCCTAAACACGAAATCCTAAACCCTAAACCCTAAACCCTAAACCCTAAACCCTAAACCCTAAACCCCAAACTCTAAACACGAATCCTAAAATCTAATCCCTAAATTCCAAATCCTAAACCCTAAACCCTAAACCCTAAACCCTAAACACAAAACTTTACACCCTAAACACGAAATCCTAAACTCCAATCCCTAAATTCTAAACCCTAAACCCTAAACCCTAAACTCTAAACCTTGAACACTAAACCCAAACACTAAACTCCAATCTCTAAACACTAAACTCTAAACCCTAAACCCTAAACCCTAAACCCTAAACCCTAAACCCCAACCCCTGAACACTAAACTCTAAACTCTAAACCCTAAGTATTATACACTAAATTTTAAACTCTAAACCCCAAATCCTAAACCCTAAACTCTAAACCCTAAACCTAAACTCTAAATATTAAACACAAAATCCTAAATCCACAACCCTAAAATCTAAATCCTGAACACTAAACCTTAAAAAGAAAACCCTAAACCCTAAACCCTAAACACGAAATCCTAAACCCTAAACCCTAAACCCTAAACCCTAAATCCTAAACACTAAACACAAAACTCTAAACCCTACACACCAAACTCTACACCCTAAACACGAAATCCTAAACACCAATCCCTAAATTCTAAACCCTAAACCCTTAACCCTAAACTCTAAACCTTGAACAATAACCCGAAACACTTAACTCTAATCTCTAAACAATAAACTCTAAACCCTAAACCCTAAACCCTAACCCCTAAACACTAAACTCTAAACTCTAAACCCTAAGTATTAAACACAAATTCGTAAACTCTAAACCCCAAATCCTAAACCCTAAACCCTAAACTCTAAACCCTAAACCTAAACTCTAAATATTAAACAGTAAACCCTAAACCTAAACTCTAAATATTAAACACTAAACCCTAAACCTAAACTCCAAATATTAAACCCTAAAATCTAAATCCTAAACAATAAACCTTAAAAAGAAAACTGTAAAGCCTAAACCCTAAACCCTAACCACGAAATCCTAAACCCTAAACCCTAAACACCAAACTCTACATCCGAAACTCTAAACACGAATCCCAAAATATAATCCCTAAATTCCAAAACCTAAACCCTAAACCCTAAACCCTAAACCCTGAACCCTAAACCCTAAACAACAAACTCTACACCCTAAACACGAAATCCTAAACTCCAATCCCTAAATTCTAGACCCTAAACTGTCAACCCTAAACTCTAAATACTAATCCTTGAACACTAAACCCTAATCCATAAAAGTAAATTCTAAACCCTAAATCCTAAACACTAAACACTAAACTCTAAACTGTACACACCAAACACTACACCCTATTCACGAAATCCTAAACTCCAATACCTAAATTCTAGAGCCTAAACCCTAAACCCCAATACTAATCCCTAAACACTAAACCCTAATCCATTAAAAGTAAATTCTAAACCCTAAATCCTAAACACTAAACACTAAACTCGAAACCGTAAACACCAAACTCTACACCATAAACACGAAATCCTAAACTCCAATCCCTAAATTCTAAACCCTAAACCCTTAACCCTAAACTCTAAACCTTGAACACTAAACCCTAAACCCTAATTTCCAAACAATAAACTCTAAACCCCGAACCCTAATTTCTAAACTCTAAACCCTAAGTATTATACACTAAATCTTAAACTCTAAACCCCAAATCCTAAACCCTAAACCTTAAACCCTAAACTCTAAACCCTAAACCTAAACTCTAAATATTAAACACAAAATCCTAGATCCACAACCCTAAAATCTAAATCCCGAACACTAAACCTTAAAAAGAAAACCCTAAACCCTAAACCCTAAACATGAAATCCTAAACCCTAAACCCTAAACCCTAAATCCTAAACACTAAACACAAAACTCTAAACCCTACACACCAAACTCTACACCCTAAACACGAAATCCTAAACACCAATCCCTAAATTCTAAACCCTAAACCCTTAACCCTAAACTCTAAACCTTGAACAAATCAACCCGAAACACTTAACTCTAATCTCTAAACAATAAACTCTAAACCCTAAACCCTAAACCCTAACCCCTAAACACTAAACTCTAAACTCTAAACCCTAAGTATTAAACACAAATTCGTAAACTCTAAACCCCAAATCCTAAACCCTAAACCCTAAACTCTAAACCCTAAACCTAAACTCTAAATATTAAACAGTAAACCCTAAACCTAAACTCTAAATATTAAACACTAAACCCTAAACCTAAACTCCAAATATTAAACCCTAAAATCTAAATCCTAAACAATAAACCTTAAAAAGAAAACTATAAAGCCTAAACCCTAAACCCTAACCACGAAATCCTAAACCCTAAACCCTAAACACCAAACTCTACATCCGAAACTCTAAACACGAATCCCAAAATATAATCCCTAAATTCCAAATCCTAAACCCTAAACCCTAAACCCCGAACCCTAAACCCTAAACACCAAACTCTACACCCTAAACACGAAATCCTAAACTCCAATCCCTAAATTCTAGACCCTAAACTCTCAACCCTAAACTCTAAATACTAATCCTTGAACACTAAACAATAATCCATAAAAGTAAATTCTAAACCCTAAATCCTAAACACTAAACACTAAACTCTAAACCGTACACACCAAACACTACACCCTATACACGAAATCCTAAACTCCAATACCTAAATTCTAGAGCCTAAACCCTAAACCCCAATACTAATCCCTAAACACTAAACCCTAATCCATAAAAAGTAACTAAACCCTAAATCCTAAACACTAAACACTAAACTCTAAACCGTAAACACCAAACTCTACACCCTAAACACGAAATCCTAAACTCCAATCCCTAAATTCTAAACCCTAAACCCTTAACCCTAAACTCTAGACCTTGAACACTCAACCCAAAACACTTAACTCTAATTTCTAAACAATAAACTCTAAACCCTAAACCCTAACCCCTAAACACTAAACTCTAAACTCTAAACTCTAAACCCTAAGTATTATACACTAAATCTTAAACTCTAAACCCCAAACTCTAAACACGAATCCTAAAATCTAATCCCTAAATTCCAAATCCTAAACCCTAAACCCTAAACCCTAAACCCTAAACCCTAAACACAAAAATCTACACCCTAAACACGAAATCCTAAACTCCAATCCCTAAATTCTAAACCCTAAACCCTAAACCCTAAACTCTAAACCTTGAACACTAAACCCAAACACTAAACTCCAATCTCTAAACACTAAACTCTAAACCCTAAACCCTAAACCCCAACCCCTGAACACTAAACTCTAAACTCTAAACCCTAAGTATTATACACTAAATTTTAAACTCTAAACCCCAAATCCTCAACCCTAAACCCTAAACCCTAAACTCTAAACCCTAATACTAAACCCTGAACACTTAACCCTAATCCATAAAAACTAAATTCTAAACCTTAAATCCTAAACACTAAACACTAAAATCTAAACTCTACACACCAAACTCTACACCCTAAACACGAAATCCTAAACTCTAATACCTAAATTGTAGACCGTAAACCCTAATACTAATCCCCAAACACTAAACCCTAAACCATAAAAAGTAAATTCTCAACCCTAAATCCTAAACACTAAACACTAAACCGTAAACCGTAAACACCAAACTCTACACCTTAAACACGAAATCCTAAACTCCAACCCCTAAATTCTAAACCCTAAACTCTAAACCATGAACATTGAACCCAAAACACTTAACTCTAATTTCCAAACAATAAACTCTAAACCCTAAACCCTAAACCCTAACCCCTAAACACCAAACTCTAAACTCTAAACCCTAAGCATTATATATTAAATCTTAAACTCTAAACCCCAAATCCTAAACCCTAAACCCTAAACTCTAAACCCTAAACCATAAAAAGTAAATTCTAAACCCTAAATCCTAAACACTAAACACTAAACTCGAAACCGTAAACACCAAACTCTACACCATAAACACGAAATCCTAAACTCCAATCCCTAAATTCTAAACCCTAAACCCTTAACCCTAAACTCTAAACCTTGAACACTAAACCCTAAACCCTAATTTCCAAACAATAAACTCTAAACCCCGAACCCTAATTTCTAAACTCTAAACCCTAAGTATTATACACTAAATCTTAAACTCTAAACCCCAAATCCTAAACCCTAAACCTTAAACCCTAAACTCTAAACCCTAAACCTAAACTCTAAATATTAAACACAAAATCCTAGATCCACAACCCTAAAATCTAAATCCTGAACACAAAACCTTAAAAAGAAAACCCCAAACCCTAAACCCTAAACACGAAATCCTAAACCCTAAACCCTAAACCCTAAACCCTAAACCCTAAACCCTAAACCCTAAACCCTAAATCCTAAACACTAAACACAAAACTCTAAACCATACACACCAAACTCTACACCCTAAACACGAAATCCTAAACACCAATCCCTAAATTCTAAACCCTAAACCCTTAACCCTAAACTCTAAACCTTGAACAAATCAACCCGAAACACTTAACTCTAATCTCTAAACAATAAACTCTAAACCCTAAACCCTAAACCCTAACCCCTAAACACTAAACTCTAAACTCTAAACCCTAAGTATTAAACACAAATTCGTAAACTCTAAACCCCAAATCCTAAACCCTAAACCCTAAACTCTAAACCCTAAACCTAAACTCTAAATATTAAACAGTAAACCCTAAACCTAAACTCTAAATATTAAACACTAAACCCTAAACCTAAACTCCAAATATTAAACCCTAAAATCTAAATCCTAAACAATAAACCTTAAAAAGAAAACTGTAAAGCCTAAACCCTAAACCCTAACCACGAAATCCTAAACCCTAAACCCTAAACACCAAACTCTACATCCGAAACTCTAAACACAAATCCCAAAATATAATCCCTAAATTCCAAAACCTAAACCCTAAACCCTAAACCCTAAACCCTGAACCCTAAACCCTAAACAACAAACTCTACACCCTAAACACGAAATCCTAAACTCCAATCCCTAAATTCTAGACCCTAAACTGTCAACCCTAAACTCTATATACTAATCCTTGAACACTAAACCCTAATCCATAAAAGTAAATTCTAAACCCTAAATCCTAAACACTAAACACTAAACTCTAAACTGTACACACCAAACACTACACCCTATTCACGAAATCCTAAACTCCAATACCTAAATTCTAGAGCCTAAACCCTAAACCCCAATACTAATCCCTAAACACTAAACCCTAATCCATAGAAAGTAAATTCTAAACCCTAAATCCTAAACACTAAACACTAAACTCTAAACCGTAAACACCAAACTCTACACTCGAAACACGAAATCCTAAACTCCAATCCGTAAATTCTATACCCTAAACCCTTAACCCTAAACTCTAGACCTTGAACACTCAACCCAAAACACTTAACTCTAATTTCTAAACAATAAACTCTAAACCCTAAACCTTAACCCCTAAACACTAAACTCTAAACTCTAAACTCTAAACCCTAAGTATTATACACTAAATCTTAAACTCTAAACCCCAAACTCTAAACACGAATCCTAAAATCTAATCCCTAAATTCTAGACCCTAAACTGTCAACCCTAAACTCTAAATACTAATCCTTGAACACTAAACCCTAATCCATAAAAGTAAATTCTAAACCCTAAATCCTAAACACTAAACACAAAACTCTAAACCCTACACACCAAACTCTACACCCTAAACACGAAATCCTAAACACCAATCCCTAAATTCTAAAACCTAAACCCTTAACCCTAAACTCTAAACCTTGAACAACTCAACCCGAAACACTTAACTCTAATCTCTAAACAATAAACTCTAAACCCTAAACCCTAAACCCTAACCCCTAAACACTAAACTCTAAACTCTAAACCCTAAGTATTAAACACAAATTCGTAAACTCTAAACCCCAAATCCTAAACCCTAAACCCTAAACTCTAAACCCTAAACCTAAACTCTAAATATTAAACAGTAAACCCTAAACCTAAACTCTAAATATTAAACACTAAACCCTAAACCTAAACTCCAAATATTAAACCCTAAAATCTAAATCCTAAACAATAAACCTTAAAAAGAAAACTGTAAAGCCTAAACCCTAAACCCTAACCACGAAATCCTAAACCCTAAACCCTAAACACCAAACTCTACATCCGAAACTCTAAACACGAATCCCAAAATATAATCCCTAAATTCCAAAACCTAAACCCTAAACCCTAAACCCTAAACCCTGAACCCTAAACCCTAAACAACAAACTCTACACCCTAAACACGAAATCCTAAACTCCAATCCCTAAATTCTAGACCCTAAACTGTCAACCCTAAACTCTAAATACTAATCCTTGAACACTAAACCCTAATCCATAAAAGTAAATTCTAAACCCTAAATCCTAAACACTAAACACTAAACTCTAAACTGTACACACCAAACACTACACCCTATTCACGAAATCCTAAACTCCAATACCTAAATTCTAGAGCCTAAACCCTAAACCCCAATACTAATCCCTAAACACTAAACCCTAATCCATAAAAAGTAAATTCTAAACCCTAAATCCTAAACACTAAACACTAAACTCTAAACCGTAAACACCAAACTCTACACTCGAAACACGAAATCCTAAACTCCAATCCGTAAATTCTATACCCTAAACCCTTAACCCTAAACTCTAGACCTTGAACACTCAACCCAAAACACTTAACTCTAATTTCTAAACAATAAACTCTAAACCCTAAACCTTAACCCCTAAACACTAAACTCTAAACTCTAAACTCTAAACCCTAAGTATTATACACTAAATCTTAAACTCTAAACCCCAAACTCTAAACACGAATCCTAAAATCTAATCCCTAAATTCCAAATCCTAAACCCTAAACCCTAAACCCTAAACCCTAAACACAAAACTCTACACCCTAAACACGAAATCCTAAACTCCAATCCCTAAATTCTAAACTCTAAACCCTAAGCATTATACATTAAATCTTAAACTCTAAACCCCAAATCCTAAACCCTAAACCCTAAACTCTAAACCCTAAACCATAAAAAGTAAATTCTAAACCCTAAATCCTAAACACTAAACACTAAACTCGAAACCGTAAACACCAAACTCTACACCATAAACACGAAATCCTAAACTCCAATCCCTAAATTCTAAACCCTAAACCCTTATCCCTAAACTCTAAACCTTGAACACTAAACCCTAAACCCTAATTTCCAAACAATAAACTCTAAACCCTGAACCCTAATTTCTAAACTCTAAACCCTAAGTATTATACACTAAATCTTAAACTCTAAACCCCAAATCCTAAACCCTAAACCTTAAACCCTAAACTCTAAACCCTAAACCTAAACTCTAAATATTAAACACAAAATCCTAAATCCACAACCCTAAAATCTCAATCCTGAACACTAAACCTTAAAAAGAAAACCCTAAACCCTAAACCCTAAACACGAAATCCTAAACCCTAAACCCTAAACCCTAAACCCTAAATCCTAAACACTAAACACAAAACTCTAAACCCAACACACCAAACTCTACACCCTAAACACGAAATCCTAAACACCAATCCCTAAATTCTAAACCCTAAACCCTTAACCCTAAACTCTAAACCTTGAACACTCAACCCGAAACACTTAACTCTAATCTCTAAACAATAAACTCTAAACCCTAAACCCTAAACCCTAACCCCTAAACACTAAACTCTAAACTCTAAACCCTAAGTATTAAATACAAATTCGTAAACTCTAAACCCCAAATCCTAAACCCTAAACCCTAAACTCTAAACCCTAAACCTAAACTCTAAATATTAAACAGTAAACCCTAAACCTAAACTCTACATATTAAACACTAAACCCTAAACCTAAACTCCAAATATTAAACCCTAAAATCTAAATCCTAAACAATAAACCTTAAAAAGAAAACTATAAAGCCTAAACCCTAAACCCAAACCACGAAATCCTAAACCCTAAACCCTAAACACCAAACTCTACATCCCAAACTCTAAACACGAATCCCAAAATATAATCCCTAAATTCCAAATCCTAAACCCTAAACCCTAAACCCTAAACCCTGAACCCTAAACCCTAAACACAAAACTCTACACCCTAAACACGAAATGCTAAACTCCAATCCCTAAATTCTAAACCCTAAACCCTTAACCCTAAACTCTAAACCATGAACACTAAACCCTAAACCCTAATTTCCAAAAAATAAACTCTAAACCCTGAACCCTAATTTCTAAACTCTAAACCCTAAGTATTATACACTAAATCTTAAACTCTAAACCCCAAATCCTAAACCCTCAACCTTAAACCCTAAACTCTAAACCCTAAACCTAAACTCTAAATATTAAACACAATATCCTAAATCCACAACCCTAAAATCTAAATCCTGAACACTAAACCTTAAAAAGAAAACCCTAAACCCTAAACCCTAAACACGAAATCCTAAACCCTAAACCCTAAACCCTAAACCCTAAATCCTAAACACTAAACACAAAACTCTAAACCCTACACACCAAACTCTACACCCTAAACACGAAATCCTAAACACCAATCCCTAAATTCTAAACCCTAAACCCTTAACCCTAAACTCTAAACCTTGAACACTCAACCCGAAACACTTAACTCTAATCTCTAAACAATAAACTCTAAACCCCCTAAACCCTAACCCTAACCCCTAAACACTAAACTCTAAACTCTAAACCCTAAGTATTAAACACAAATTCGTAAACTCTAAACCCCAAATCCTAAACCCTAAACCCTAAACTCTAAACCCTAAACCTAAACTCTAAATATTAAACAGTAAACCCTAAACCTAAACTCTAAATATTAAACAATAAACCCTAAACCTAAACTCCAAATATTAAACCCTAAAATCTAAATCCTAAACAATAAACCTTAAAAAGAAAACTATAAAGCCTAAACCCTAAACCCTAACCACGAAATCCTAAACCCTAAACCCTAAACACCAAACTCTACATCCGAAACTCTAAACACGAATCCCAAAATATAATCCCTAAATTCCAAATCCTAAACCCTAAACCCTAAACCCTGAACCCTAAACCCTAAACACCAAACTCTACACCCTAAACACGAAATCCTAAACTCCAATCCCTAAATTCTAGACCCTAAACTGTCAACCCTAAACTCTAAATACTAATCCTTGAACACTAAACCCTAATCCATAAAAGTAAATTCTAAACACTAAATCCTAAACACTAAACACTAAACTCTAAACTGTACACACCAAACACTACACCCTATACACGAAATCCTAAACTCCAATACCTAAATTCTAGAGCCTAAACCCTAAACCCCAATACTAATCCCTAAACATTAAACCCTAATCCATAAAAAGTAAATTCTAAACCCTAAATCCTAAACACTAAACACTAAACTCTAAACCGTAAACACCAAACTCTACACCCTAAACACGAAATCCTAAACTCCAATCCCTAAATTCTAAACCCTAAACCCTTAACCCTAAACTCTAGACCTTGAACACTCAACCCAAAACACTTAACTCTAATTTCTAAACAATAAACTCTAAACCCTAAACCCTAACCCCTAAACACTAAACTCTAAACTCTAAACTCTAAACCCTAAGTATTATACACTAAATCTTAAACTCTAAACCCCAAACTCTAAACACGAATCCTAAAATCTAATCCCTAAATTCCAAATCCTAAACCCTAAACCCTAAACCCTAAACCCTAAACACAAAACTTTACACCCTAAACACGAAATCCTAAACTCCAATCCCTAAATTTTAAACCCTAAACCCTAAACCCTAAACTCTAAACCTTGAACACTAAACCCAAACACTAAACTCCAATCTCTAAACACTAAACTCTAAACCCTAAACCCTAAACCCTAAACCCTAAACCCTAAACCCCAACCCCTGAACACTAAACTCTAAACTCTAAACCCTAAGTATTATACACTAAATTTTAAACTCTAAACCCCAAATCCTCAACCCTAAACCCTAAACCCTAAACTCTAAATCCTAAACCCTAAACCCTAAACTCTAAACCCTAAACCATAAAAAGTAAATTCTAAACCCTAAATCCTAAACACTAAACACTAAACTCGAAACCGTAAACACCAAACTCTACACCATAAACACGAAATCCTAAACTCCAATCCCTAAATTCTAAACCCTAAACCCTTAACCCTAAACTCTAAACCTTGAACACTAAACCCTAAACCCTAATTTCCAAACAATAAACTCTAAACCCCGAACCCTAATTTCTAAACTCTAAACCCTAAGTATTATACACTAAATCTTAAACTCTAAACCCCAAATCCTAAACCCTAAACCTTAAACCCTAAACTCTAAACCCTAAACCTAAACTCTAAATATTAAACACAAAATCCTAAATCCACAACCCTAAAATCTAAATCCTGAACACTAAACCTTAAAAAGAAAACCCTAAACCCTAAACCCTAAACACGAAATCCTAAACCCTAAACCCTAAACCCTAAACCCTAAATCCTAAACACTAAACACAAAACTCTAAACCCTACACACCAAACTCTACACCCTAAACACGAAATCCTAAACACCAATCCCTAAATTCTAAACCCTAAACCCTTAACCCTAAACTCTAAACCTTGAACACTCAACCCGAAACACTTAACTCTAATCTCTAAACAATAAACTCTAAACTCTAAACCCTAAACCCTAAACCCTAACCCCTAAACACTAAACTCTAAACTCTAAACCCTAAGTATTAAACACAAATTCGTAAACTATAAACCCCAAATCCTAAACCCTAAACCCTAAACTCTAAACCCTAAACCTAAACTCTAAATATTAAACAAGAAACCCTAAACCTAAACTCTAAATATTAAACAATAAACCCTAAACCTAAACTCCAAATATTAAACCCTAAAATCTAAATCCTAAACAATAAACCTTAAAAAGAAAACTATAAAGCCTAAACCCTAAACCCTAACCACGAAATCCTAAACCCTAAACCCTAAACACCAAACTCTACATCCGAAACTCTAAACACGAATCCCAAAATATAATCCCTAAATTCCAAATCCTAAACCCTAAACCCTAAACCCTGAACCCTAAACCCTAAACACCAAACTCTACACCCTAAACACGAAATCCTAAACTCCAATCCCTAAATTCTAGACCCTAAACTGTCAACCCTAAACTCTAAATACTAATCCTTGAACACTAAACCCTAATCCATAAAAGTAAATTCTAAACACTAAATCCTAAACACTAAACACTAAACTCTAAACTGTACACACCAAACACTACACCCTATACACGAAATCCTAAACTCCAATACCTAAATTCTAGAGCCTAAACCCTAAACCCCAATACTAATCCCTAAACACTAAACCCTAATCCATAAAAAGTAAATTCTAAACCCTAAATCCTAAACACTAAACACTAAACTCTAAACCGTAAACACCAAACTCTACACCCTAAACACGAAATCCTAAACTCCAATCCCTAAATTCTAAACCCTAAACCCTTAACCCTAAACTCTAGACCTTGAACACTCAACCCAAAACACTTAACTCTAATTTCTAAACAATAAACTCTAAACCCTAAACCCTAACCCCTAAACACTAAACTCTAAACTCTAAACTCTAAACCCTAAGTATTATACACTAAATCTTAAACTCTAAACCCCAAACTCTAAACACGAATCCTAAAATCTAATCCCTAAATTCCAAATCCTAAACCCTAAACCCTAAACCCTAAACCCTAAACACAAAACTTTACACCCTAAACACGAAATCCTAAACTCCAATCCCTAAATTTTAAACCCTAAACCCTAAACCCTAAACTCTAAACCTTGAACACTAAACCCAAACACTAAACTCCAATCTCTAAACACTAAACTCTAAACCCTAAACCCTAAACCCTAAACCCTAAACCCTAAACCCCAACCCCTGAACACTAAACTCTAAACTCTAAACCCTAAGTATTATACACTAAATTTTAAACTCTAAACCCCAAATCCTCAACCCTAAACCCTAAACCCTAAACTCTAAATCCTAAACCCTAAACCCTAAACTCTAAACCCTAAACCATAAAAAGTAAATTCTAAACCCTAAATCCTAAACACTAAACACTAAACTCGAAACCGTAAACACCAAACTCTACACCATAAACACGAAATCCTAAACTCCAATCCCTAAATTCTAAACCCTAAACCCTTAACCCTAAACTCTAAACCTTGAACACTAAACCCTAAACCCTAATTTCCAAACAATAAACTCTAAACCCCGAACCCTAATTTCTAAACTCTAAACCCTAAGTATTATACACTAAATCTTAAACTCTAAACCCCAAATCCTAAACCCTAAACCTTAAACCCTAAACTCTA
The DNA here is from genome assembly GCA_030674075.2 of Linum usitatissimum. NCBI lineage: Eukaryota > Viridiplantae > Streptophyta > Magnoliopsida > Malpighiales > Linaceae > Linum > Linum usitatissimum. The sequence continues at coordinate 663,076 of JAUJYP020000543.1, read as the reverse complement.
AACCCTAAACCTAAACTCTAAATATTAAACACAAAATCCTAAATCCACAACCCTAAAATCTAAATCCTGAACACTAAACCTTAAAAAGAAAACCCTAAACCCTAAACCCTAAACACGAAATCCTAAACCCTAAACCCTAAACCCTAAACCCTAAATCCTAAACACTAAACACAAAACTCTAAACCCTACACACCAAACTCTACACCCTAAACACGAAATCCTAAACACCAATCCCTAAATTCTAAACCCTAAACCCTTAACCCTAAACTCTAAACCTTGAACACTCAACCCGAAACACTTAACTCTAATCTCTAAACAATAAACTCTAAACTCTAAACCCTAAACCCTAAACCCTAACCCCTAAACACTAAACTCTAAACTCTAAACCCTAAGTATTAAACACAAATTCGTAAACTATAAACCCCAAATCCTAAACCCTAAACCCTAAACTCTAAACCCTAAACCTAAACTCTAAATATTAAACAAGAAACCCTAAACCTAAACTCTAAATATTAAACAATAAACCCTAAACCTAAACTCCAAATATTAAACCCTAAAATCTAAATCCTAAACAATAAACCTTAAAAAGAAAACTATAAAGCCTAAACCCTAAACCCTAACCACGAAATCCTAAACCCTAAACCCTAAACACCAAACTCTACATCCGAAACTCTAAACACGAATCCCAAAATATAATCCCTAAATTCCAAATCCTAAACCCTAAACCCTAAACCCTGAACCCTAAACCCTAAACACCAAACTCTACACCCTAAACACGAAATCCTAAACTCCAATCCCTAAATTCTAGACCCTAAACTGTCAACCCTAAACTCTAAATACTAATCCTTGAACACTAAACCCTAATCCATAAAAGTAAATTCTAAACACTAAATCCTAAACACTAAACACTAAACTCTAAACTGTACACACCAAACACTACACCCTATACACGAAATCCTAAACTCCAATACCTAAATTCTAGAGCCTAAACCCTAAACCCCAATACTAATCCCTAAACACTAAACCCTAATCCATAAAAAGTAAATTCTAAACCCTAAATCCTAAACACTAAACACTAAACTCTAAACCGTAAACACCAAACTCTACACCCTAAACACGAAATCCTAAACTCCAATCCCTAAATTCTAAACCCTAAACCCTTAACCCTAAACTCTAGACCTTGAACACTCAACCCAAAACACTTAACTCTAATTTCTAAACAATAAACTCTAAACCCTAAACCCTAACCCCTAAACACTAAACTCTAAACTCTAAACTCTAAACCCTAAGTATTATACACTAAATCTTAAACTCTAAACCCCAAACTCTAAACACGAATCCTAAAATCTAATCCCTAAATTCCAAATCCTAAACCCTAAACCCTAAACCCTAAACCCTAAACACAAAACTTTACACCCTAAACACGAAATCCTAAACTCCAATCCCTAAATTCTAAACCCTAAACCCTAAACCCTAAACTCTAAACCTTGAACACTAAACCCAAACACTAAACTCCAATCTCTAAACACTAAACTCTAAACCCTAAACCCTAAACCCTAAACCCTAAACCCTAAACCCCAACCCCTGAACACTAAACTCTAAACTCTAAACCCTAAGTATTATACACTAAATTTTAAACTCTAAACCCCAAATCCTAAACCCTAAACTCTAAACCCTAAACCTAAACTCTAAATATTAAACACAAAATCCTAAATCCACAACCCTAAAATCTAAATCCTGAACACTAAACCTTAAAAAGAAAACCCTAAACCCTAAACCCTAAACACGAAATCCTAAACCCTAAACCCTAAACCCTAAACCCTAAATCCTAAACACTAAACACAAAACTCTAAACCCTACACACCAAACTCTACACCCTAAACACGAAATCCTAAACACCAATCCCTAAATTCTAAACCCTAAACCCTTAACCCTAAACTCTAAACCTTGAACACTCAACCCGAAACACTTAACTCTAATCTCTAAACAATAAACTCTAAACTCTAAACCCTAAACCCTAAACCCTAACCCCTAAACACTAAACTCTAAACTCTAAACCCTAAGTATTAAACACAAATTCGTAAACTATAAACCCCAAATCCTAAACCCTAAACCCTAAACTCTAAACCCTAAACCTAAACTCTAAATATTAAACAAGAAACCCTAAACCTAAACTCTAAATATTAAACAATAAACCCTAAACCTAAACTCCAAATATTAAACCCTAAAATCTAAATCCTAAACAATAAACCTTAAAAAGAAAACTATAAAGCCTAAACCCTAAACCCTAACCACGAAATCCTAAACCCTAAACCCTAAACACCAAACTCTACATCCGAAACTCTAAACACGAATCCCAAAATATAATCCCTAAATTCCAAATCCTAAACCCTAAACCCTAAACCCTGAACCCTAAACCCTAAACACCAAACTCTACACCCTAAACACGAAATCCTAAACTCCAATCCCTAAATTCTAGACCCTAAACTGTCAACCCTAAACTCTAAATACTAATCCTTGAACACTAAACCCTAATCCATAAAAGTAAATTCTAAACACTAAATCCTAAACACTAAACACTAAACTCTAAACTGTACACACCAAACACTACACCCTATACACGAAATCCTAAACTCCAATACCTAAATTCTAGAGCCTAAACCCTAAACCCCAATACTAATCCCTAAACACTAAACCCTAATCCATAAAAAGTAAATTCTAAACCCTAAATCCTAAACACTAAACACTAAACTCTAAACCGTAAACACCAAACTCTACACCCTAAACACGAAATCCTAAACTCCAATCCCTAAATTCTAAACCCTAAACCCTTAACCCTAAACTCTAGACCTTGAACACTCAACCCAAAACACTTAACTCTAATTTCTAAACAATAAACTCTAAACCCTAAACCCTAACCCCTAAACACTAAACTCTAAACTCTAAACTCTAAACCCTAAGTATTATACACTAAATCTTAAACTCTAAACCCCAAACTCTAAACACGAATCCTAAAATCTAATCCCTAAATTCCAAATCCTAAACCCTAAACCCTAAACCCTAAACCCTAAACACAAAACTTTACACCCTAAACACGAAATCCTAAACTCCAATCCCTAAATTCTAAACCCTAAACCCTAAACCCTAAACTCTAAACCTTGAACACTAAACCCAAACACTAAACTCCAATCTCTAAACACTAAACTCTAAACCCTAAACCCTAAACCCTAAACCCTAAACCCTAAACCCCAACCCCTGAACACTAAACTCTAAACTCTAAACCCTAAGTATTATACACTAAATTTTAAACTCTAAACCCCAAATCCTCAACCCTAAACCCTAAACCCTAAACTCTAAATCCTAAACCCTAAACCCTAAACTCTAAACCCTAAACCATAAAAAGTAAATTCTAAACCCTAAATCCTAAACACTAAACACTAAACTCGAAACCGTAAACACCAAACTCTACACCATAAACACGAAATCCTAAACTCCAATCCCTAAATTCTAAACCCTAAACCCTTAACCCTAAACTCTAAACCTTGAACACTAAACCCTAAACCCTAATTTCCAAACAATAAACTCTAAACCCCGAACCCTAATTTCTAAACTCTAAACCCTAAGTATTATACACTAAATCTTAAACTCTAAACCCCAAATCCTAAACCCTAAACCTTAAACCCTAAACTCTAAACCCTAAACCTAAACTCTAAATATTAAACACAAAATCCTAAATCCACAACCCTAAAATCTAAATCCTGAACACTAAACCTTAAAAAGAAAACCCTAAACCCTAAACCCTAAACACGAAATCCTAAACCCTAAACCCTAAACCCTAAACCCTAAATCCTAAACACTAAACACAAAACTCTAAACCCTACACACCAAACTCTACACCCTAAACACGAAATCCTAAACACCAATCCCTAAATTCTAAACCCTAAACCCTTAACCCTAAACTCTAAACCTTGAACACTCAACCCGAAACACTTAACTCTAATCTCTAAACAATAAACTCTAAACTCTAAACCCTAAACCCTAAACCCTAACCCCTAAACACTAAACTCTAAACTCTAAACCCTAAGTATTAAACACAAATTCGTAAACTATAAACCCCAAATCCTAAACCCTAAACCCTAAACTCTAAACCCTAAACCTAAACTCTAAATATTAAACAAGAACCCTAAACCTAAACTCTAAATATTAAACAATAAACCCTAAACCTAAACTCCAAATATTAAACCCTAAAATCTAAATCCTAAACAATAAACCTTAAAAAGAAAACTATAAAGCCTAAACCCTAAACCCTAACCACGAAATCCTAAACCCTAAACCCTAAACACCAAACTCTACATCCGAAACTCTAAACACGAATCCCAAAATATAATCCCTAAATTCCAAATCCTAAACCCTAAACCCTAAACCCTGAACCCTAAACCCTAAACACCAAACTCTACACCCTAAACACGAAATCCTAAACTCCAATCCCTAAATTCTAGACCCTAAACGTCAACCCTAAACTCTAAATACTAATCCTTGAACACTAAACCCTAATCCATAAAAGTAAATTCTAAACACTAAATCCTAAACACTAAACACTAAACTCTAAACTGTACACACCAAACACTACACCCTATACACGAAATCCTAAACTCCAATACCTAAATTCTAGAGCCTAAACCCTAAACCCCAATACTAATCCCTAAACACTAAACCCTAATCCATAAAAAGTAAATTCTAAACCCTAAATCCTAAACACTAAACACTAAACTCTAAACCGTAAACACCAAACTCTACACCCTAAACACGAAATCCTAAACTCCAATCCCTAAATTCTAAACCCTAAACCCTTAACCCTAAACTCTAGACCTTGAACACTCAACCCAAAACACTTAACTCTAATTTCTAAACAATAAACTCTAAACCCTAAACCCTAACCCCTAAACACTAAACTCTAAACTCTAAACTCTAAACCCTAAGTATTATACACTAAATCTTAAACTCTAAACCCCAAACTCTAAACACGAATCCTAAAATCTAATCCCTAAATTCCAAATCCTAAACCCTAAACCCTAAACCCTAAACCCTAAACACAAAACTTTACACCCTAAACACGAAATCCTAAACTCCAATCCCTAAATTCTAAACCCTAAACCCTAAACCCTAAACTCTAAACCTTGAACACTAAACCCAAACACTAAACTCCAATCTCTAAACACTAAACTCTAAACCCTAAACCCTAAACCCTAAACCCTAAACCCTAAACCCCAACCCCTGAACACTAAACTCTAAACTCTAAACCCTAAGTATTATACACTAAATTTTAAACTCTAAACCCCAAATCCTCAACCCTAAACCCTAAACCCTAAACTCTAAATCCTAAACCCTAAACCCTAAACTCTAAACCCTAAACCATAAAAAGTAAATTCTAAACCCTAAATCCTAAACACTAAACACTAAACTCGAAACCGTAAACACCAAACTCTACACCATAAACACGAAATCCTAAACTCCAATCCCTAAATTCTAAACCCTAAACCCTTAACCCTAAACTCTAAACCTTGAACACTAAACCCTAAACCCTAATTTCCAAACAATAAACTCTAAACCCTGAACCCTAATTTCTAAACTCTAAACCCTAAGTATTATACACTAAATCTTAAACTCTAAACCCCAAATCCTAAACCCTAAACCTTAAACCCTAAACTCTAAACCCTAAACCTAAACTCTAAATATTAAACACAAAATCCTAAATCCACAACCCTAAAATCTAAATCCTGAACACTAAACCTTAAAAAGAAAACCCTAAACCCTAAACCCTAAACACGAAATCCTAAACCCTAAACCCTAAACCCTAAACCCTAAATCCTAAACACTAAACACAAAACTCTAAACCCTACACACCAAACTCTACACCCTAAACACGAAATCCTAAACACCAATCCCTAAATTCTAAACCCTAAACCCTTAACCCTAAACTCTAAACCTTGAACACTCAACCCGAAACACTTAACTCTAATCTCTAAACAATAAACTCTAAACTCTAAACCCTAAACCCTAACCCCTAAACACTAAACTCTAAACTCTAAACCCTAAGTATTAAACACAAATTCGTAAACTATAAACCCCAAATCCTAAACCCTAAACCCTAAACTCTAAACCCTAAACCTAAACTCTAAATATTAAACAAAGAAACCCTAAACCTAAACTCTAAATATTAAACAATAAACCCTAAACCTAAACTCCAAATATTAAACCCTAAAATCTAAATCCTAAACAATAAACCTTAAAAAGAAAACTATAAAGCCTAAACCCTAAACCCTAACCACGAAATCCTAAACCCTAAACCCTAAACACCAAACTCTACATCCGAAACTCTAAACACGAATCCCAAAATATAATCCCTAAATTCCAAATCCTAAACCCTAAACCCTAAACCCCGAACCCTAAACCCTAAACACCAAACTCTACACCCTAAACACGAAATCCTAAACTCCAATCCCTAAATTCTAGACCCTAAACCGTCAACCCTAAACTCTAAATACTAATCCTTGAACACTAAACCCTAATCCATAAAAGTAAATTCTAAACACTAAATCCTAAACACTAAACACTAAACTCTAAACTGTACACACCAAACACTACACCCTATACACGAAATCCTAAACTCCAATACCTAAATTCTAGAGCCTAAACCCTAAACCCCAATACTAATCCCTAAACACTAAACCCTAATCCATAAAAAGTAAATTCTAAACCCTAAATCCTAAACACTAAACACTAAACTCTAAACCGTAAACACCAAACTCTACACCCTAAACACGAAATCCTAAACTCCAATCCCTAAATTCTAAACCCTAAACCCTTAACCCTAAACTCTAGACCTTGAACACTCAACCCAAAACACTTAACTCTAATTTCTAAACAATAAACTCTAAACCCTAAACCCTAACCCCTAAACACTAAACTCTAAACTCTAAACTCTAAACCCTAAGTATTATACACTAAATCTTAAACTCTAAACCCCAAACTCTAAACACGAATCCTAAAATCTAATCCCTAAATTCCAAATCCTAAACCCTAAACCCTAAACCCTAAACCCTAAACACAAAACTTTACACCCTAAACACGAAATCCTAAACTCCAATCCCTAAATTCTAAACCCTAAACCCTAAACCCTAAACTCTAAACCTTGAACACTAAACCCAAACACTAAACTCCAATCTCTAAACACTAAACTCTAAACCCTAAACCCTAAACCCTAAACCCTAAACCCTAAACCCCAACCCCTGAACACTAAACTCTAAACTCTAAACCCTAAGTATTATACACTAAATTTTAAACTCTAAACCCCAAATCCTCAACCCTAAACCCTAAACCCTAAACTCTAAATCCTAAACCCTAAACCCTAAACTCTAAACCCTAAACCATAAAAAGTAAATTCTAAACCCTAAATCCTAAACACTAAACACTAAACTCGAAACCGTAAACACCAAACTCTACACCATAAACACGAAATCCTAAACTCCAATCCCTAAATTCTAAACCCTAAACCCTTAACCCTAAACTCTAAACCTTGAACACTAAACCCTAAACCCTAATTTCCAAACAATAAACTCTAAACCCCGAACCCTAATTTCTAAACTCTAAACCCTAAGTATTATACACTAAATCTTAAACTCTAAACCCCAAATCCTAAACCCTAAACCTTAAACCCTAAACTCTAAACCCTAAACCTAAACTCTAAATATTAAACACAAAAATCCTAAATCCACAACCCTAAAATCTAAATCCTGAACACTAAACCTTAAAAAGAAAACCCTAAACCCTAAACCCTAAACACGAAATCCTAAACCCTAAACCCTAAACCCTAAACCCTAAATCCTAAACACTAAACACAAAACTCTAAACCCTACACACCAAACTCTACACCCTAAACACGAAATCCTAAACACCAATCCCTAAATTCTAAACCCTAAACCCTTAACCCTAAACTCTAAACCTTGAACACTCAACCCGAAACACTTAACTCTAATCTCTAAACAATAAACTCTAAACCCTAAACCCTAAACCCTAACCCCTAAACACTAAACTCTAAACTCTAAACCCTAAGTATTAAACACAAATTCGTAAACTATAAACCCCAAATCCTAAACCCTAAACCCTAAACTCTAAACCCTAAACCTAAACTCTAAATATTAAACAAGAAACCCTAAACCTAAACTCTAAATATTAAACAATAAACCCTAAACCTAAACTCCAAATATTAAACCCTAAAATCTAAATCCTAAACAATAAACCTTAAAAAGAAAACTATAAAGCCTAAACCCTAAACCCTAACCACGAAATCCTAAACCCTAAACCCTAAACACCAAACTCTACATCCGAAACTCTAAACACGAATCCCAAAATATAATCCCTAAATTCCAAATCCTAAACCCTAAACCCTAAACCCTGAACCCTAAACCCTAAACACCAAACTCTACACCCTAAACACGAAATCCTAAACTCCAATCCCTAAATTCTAGACCCTAAACTATCAACCCTAAACTCTAAATACTAATCCTTGAACACTAAACCCTAATCCATAAAAGTAAATTCTAAACACTAAATCCTAAACACTAAACACTAAACTCTAAACTGTACACACCAAACACTACACCCTATACACGAAATCCTAAACTCCAATACCTAAATTCTAGAGCCTAAACCCTAAACCCCAATACTAATCCCTAAACACTAAACCCTAATCCATAAAAAGTAAATTCTAAACCCTAAATCCTAAACACTAAACACTAAACTCTAAACCGTAAACACCAAACTCTACACCCTAAACACGAAATCCTAAACTCCAATCCCTAAATTCTAAACCCTAAACCCTTAACCCTAAACTCTAGACCTTGAACACTCAACCCAAAACACTTAACTCTAATTTCTAAACAATAAACTCTAAACCCTAAACCCTAACCCCTAAACACTAAACTCTAAACTCTAAACTCTAAACCCTAAGTATTATACACTAAATCTTAAACTCTAAACCCCAAACTCTAAACACGAATCCTAAAATCTAATCCCTAAATTCCAAATCCTAAACCCTAAACCCTAAACCCTAAACCCTAAACACAAAACTTTACACCCTAAACACGAAATCCTAAACTCCAATCCCTAAATTCTAAACCCTAAACCCTAAACCCTAAACTCTAAACCTTGAACACTAAACCCAAACACTAAACTCCAATCTCTAAACACTAAACTCTAAACCCTAAACCCTAAACCCTAAACCCTAAACCCTAAACCCCAACCCCTGAACACTAAACTCTAAACTCTAAACCCTAAGTATTATACACTAAATTTTAAACTCTAAACCCCAAATCGTCAACCCTAAACCCTAAACCCTAAACTCTAAATCCTAAACCCTAAACCCTAAACTCTAAACCCTAAACCATAAAAAGTAAATTCTAAACCCTAAATCCTAAACACTAAACACTAAACTCGAAACCGTAAACACCAAACTCTACACCATAAACACGAAATCCTAAACTCCAATCCCTAAATTCTAAACCCTAAACCCTTAACCCTAAACTCTAAACCTTGAACACTAAACCCTAAACCCTAATTTCCAAACAATAAACTCTAAACCCTGAACCCTAATTTCTAAACTCTAAACCCTAAGTATTATACAATAAATCTTAAACTCTAAACCCCAAATCCTAAACCCTAAACCTTAAACCCTAAACTCTAAACCCTAAACCTAAACTCTAAATATTAAACACAAAATCCTAAATCCACAACCCTAAAATCTAAATCCTGAACACTAAACCTTAAAAAGAAAACCCTAAACCCTAAACCCTAAACACGAAATCCTAAACCCTAAACCCTAAATCCTAAACACTAAACACAAAACTCTAAACCCTACACACCAAACTCTACACCCTAAACACGAAATCCTAAACACCAATCCCTAAATTCTAAACCCTAAACCCTTAACCCTAAACTCTAAACCTTGAACACTCAACCCGAAACACTTAACTCTAATCTCTAAACAATAAACTCTAAACCCTAAACCCTAAACCCTAACCCCTAAACACTAAACTCTAAACTCTAAACCCTAAGTATTAAACACAAATTCGTAAACTATAAACCCCAAATCCTAAACCCTAAACCCTAAACTCTAAACCCTAAACCTAAACTCTAAATATTAAACAGTAAACCCTAAACCTAAACTCTAAATATTAAACAATAAACCCTAAACCTAAACTCCAAATATTAAACCCTAAAATCTAAATCCTAAACAATAAACCTTAAAAAGAAAACTATAAAGCCTAAACCCTAAACCCTAACCACGAAATCCTAAACCCTAAACCCTAAACACCAAACTCTACATCCGAAACTCTAAACACGAATCCCAAAATATAATCCCTAAATTCCAAATCCTAAACCCTAAACCCTAAACCCCGAACCCTAAACCCTAAACACCAAACTCTACACCCTAAACACGAAATCCTAAACTCCAATCCCTAAATTCTAGACCCTAAACCGTCAACCCTAAACTCTAAATACTAATCCTTGAACACTAAACCCTAATCCATAAAAGTAAATTCTAAACACTAAATCCTAAACACTAAACACTAAACTCTAAACTGTACACACCAAACACTACACCCTATACACGAAATCCTAAACTCCAATACCTAAATTCTAGAGCCTAAACCCTAAACCCCAATACTAATCCCTAAACACTAAACCCTAATCCATAAAAAGTAAATTCTAAACCCTAAATCCTAAACACTAAACACTAAACTCTAAACCGTAAACACCAAACTCTACACCCTAAACACGAAATCCTAAACTCCAATCCCTAAATTCTAAACCCTAAACCCTTAACCCTAAACTCTAGACCTTGAACACTCAACCCAAAACACTTAACTCTAATTTCTAAACAATAAACTCTAAACCCTAAACCCTAACCCCTAAACACTAAACTCTAAACTCTAAACTCTAAACCCTAAGTATTATACACTAAATCTTAAACTCTAAACCCCAAACTCTAAACACGAATCCTAAAATCTAATCCCTAAATTCCAAATCCTAAACCCTAAACCCTAAACCCTAAACCCTAAACACAAAACTCTACACCCTAAACACGAAATCCTAAACTCCAATCCCTAAATTCTAAACCCTAAACCCTAAACCCTAAACTCTAAACCTTGAACACTAAACCCAAACACTAAACTCCAATCTCTAAACACTAAACTCTAAACCCTAAACCCTAAACCCTAAACCCTAAACCCCAACCCCTGAACACTAAACTCTAAACTCTAAACCCTAAGTATTATACACTAAATTTTAAACTCTAAACCCCAAATCCTCAACCCTAAACCCTAAACCCTAAACTCTAAATCCTAAACCCTAAACCCTAAACTCTAAACCCTAAACCATAAAAAGTAAATTCTAAACCCTAAATCCTAAACACTAAACACTAAACTCGAAACCGTAAACACCAAACTCTACACCATAAACACGAAATCCTAAACTCCAATCCCTAAATTCTAAACCCTAAACCCTTAACCCTAAACTCTAAACCTTGAACACTAAACCCTAAACCCTAATTTCCAAACAATAAACTCTAAACCCCGAACCCTAATTTCTAAACTCTAAACCCTAAGTATTATACACTAAATCTTAAACTCTAAACCCCAAATCCTAAACCCTAAACCTTAAACCCTAAACTCTAAACCCTAAACCTAAACTCTAAATATTAAACACAAAATCCTAAATCCACAACCCTAAAATCTAAATCCTGAACACTAAACCTTAAAAAGAAAACCCTAAATCCTAAACCCTAAACACGAAATCCTAAACCCTAAACCCTAAACCCTAAATCCTAAACACTAACCACAAAACTCTAAACCCTACACACCGAACTCTACACCCTAAACACGAAATCCTAAACACCAATCCCTAAATTCTAAACCCTAAACTCTAAACCTTGAACACTCAACCCGAAACACTTAACTCTAATCTCTAAACAATAAACTCTAAACCCTAAACCCTAAACCCTAACCCCTAAACTCTAAACTCTAAACTCTAAACCCTAAGTAATAAACACAAATTCGTCAACTCTAAACCCCAAATCCTAAACCCTAAACCCTAAACTCTAAACCCTAAACCTAAACTCTAAATATTAAATAGTAAACCCTAAATCTAAACTCTAAATATTAAACACTAAACCCTAAACCTAAACTCCAAATATTAAACCCTAAAATCTAAATCCTAAACAATAAACCTTAAAAAGAAAACTATAAAGCCTAAACCCTAAACCCTAACCACGAAATCCTAAACCCTAAACCCTAAACACCAAACTCTACATCCGAAACTCTAAACACGAATCCCAAAATATAATCCCTAAATTCCAAATCCTAAACCCTAAACCGTAAACCCTAAACCCTGAACCCTAAACCCTAAACACCAAACTCTACACCCTAAACCCTAAACTCCAATCCCTAAATTCTAGACCCTAAACTCTCAACCCTAAACTCTAAATACTAATCCTTGAACACTAAACCCTAATCCATAAAAGTAAATTCTAAACCCTAAATCCTAAACACTAAACACTAAACTCTAAACTCTACACACCAAACACTACACCTTATACACGAAATCCTAAACTCCAATACCTAAATTCTAGAGCCTAAACCCTAAACCCCAATACTAATCCCTAAACACTAAACCCTAAACCATAAAAAGTAAATTCTAAACCCTAAATCCTAAACACTAAACACTAAACTCTAAACCGTAAACACCAAACTCTACACCCTAAACACAAAATCCTAAACTCCAATCCCTAAATTCTAAACCCTAAACCCTTAACCCTAAACTCTAAACCTTGAACACTCAACCTAAAACACTTAATTCTAATCTCTAAACAACAAACTCTAAACCATAAACCCTAAACCCTAACCCCTAAACACTAAACTCTAAACTCTACATCCGAAACTCTAAACACGAATCCTAAAATCTAATCCATAAATTCCAAATCCTAAACCCTAAACCCTAAACCCTAAACACAATACTCTACACCCCAAACACGAAATCCTAGACTCCAATCCCTAAATTCTAGTCCCTAAACTCTCAACCCTAAATTGTAAATACTAATCCCTGAACACTAAACCCTAAACCCTAAACCCTAAACCCTAAACCCTAAACCCTAAACCCTAAATTCTAAACCCTAAACCCTAAATATTAAACACTAAACCCTAAACCTAAACTCCAAATATTAAACCCTAAAATCTAAATCCTAATCAATAAACCTTAAAAAGAAAACTATAAAGCCTAAACCCTAAACCCTAACCACGAAATCCTAAACCCTAAACCCTAAACACCAAACTCTACATCCGAAACTCTAAACACGAATCCCAAAATATAATCCCTAAATTCCAAATCCTAAACCCTAAACCCTAAACCCTATACCCTGAACCCTAAACCCTAAACACCAAAATCTACACCCTAAACACGAAATCCTAAACTCCAATCCCTAAATTATAGACCCTAAACTCTCAACCCTAAACTCTAAATACTAATCCTTGAACACTAAACCCTAATCCATAAAAGTAAATTCTAAACCCTAAATCCTAAACACTAAACACTAAACTCTAAACTCTACACACCAAACACTACACCCTATACACGAAATCCTAAACTCCAATACCTAAATTCTAGAGCCTAAACCCTAAACCCCAATACTAATCCCTAAACACTAAACCCTAAACCATAAAAAGTAAATTCTAAACCCTAAATCCTAAACACTAAACACTAAACTCTAAACCGTAAACACCAAACTCTACACCCTAAACACGAAATCCTAAACTCCAATCCCTAAATTCTAAACCCTAAACCCTAAACCCTAAACTCTAAACCTTGAACACTCAACCTAAAACACTTAATTTTAATCTCTAAACAACAAACTCTAAACCATAAACCCTAAACCCTAACCCCTAAACACTAAACTCTAAACTCTACATCCGAAACTCTAAACACGAATCCTAAAATCTAACCCATAAATTCCAAATCCTAAACCCTAAACCCTAAACCCTAAACACAATACTCTACACCCCAAACACGAAATCCTAGACTCCAATCCCTAAATTCTAGTCCCTAAACTCTCAACCCTAAATTGTAAATACTAATCCTTGAACACTAAACCCTAATCCATAAAAAGTAAATTCTAAACCCTAAACCCTAAACCCTAACCCCTGAACACTAAACTCTAATCTCTAAACTCTAAACACTAAGTATCATACACAAAATCATAAACTCTAAACCCCAAACCCTAAACCCTAAACCCTAAACTCTAAACCCTAAACCTAAACTCTAAATATTAAACACTAAACCCTAAACCTAAACTCTGAATATTAAACACTAAACCCTAAACCTAAACTCTAAATATTAAACCCTAAAATCTAAATCCTAAACAGTAAACCTTAAAAAGAAAACTATAAAGCCTAAACTCTAAACCCTAACCATGAAATCCTAAACCCTAAACCCTAAACACCAAACACCAAACTCTACATCCGAAACTCTAAACACGAATCGTAAAATCTAATCCCTAAATTCAAAATCCTAAACCCTAAACCCTAAACCTTGACCCCTAAACCCTAAACACCAAACTCTAAACCCTAAACACGAAATCCTAAACTCCAATCCCTAAATTCTAGACCCTAAACTCTCAACCCTAAATTGTAAATACTAATCCTTGAACACTAAACCCTAATCCATAAAAAGTAAATTCTAAACCCTAAACCCTAAACCCTAACCCCTGAACACTAAACTCTAAACTCTAAACTCTAAACACTAAGTATTATACACAAAATCATAAACTCTAAACCCCAAACCCTAAACCCTAAACCCTAAACTCTAAACCCTAAACCTAAACTCTAAATATTAAACACTAAACCCTAAACCTAAACTCTGAATATTAAACACTAAACCCTAAACCTAAACTCTAAATATTAAACCCTAAAATCTAAA
The DNA here is from genome assembly GCA_030674075.2 of Linum usitatissimum. NCBI lineage: Eukaryota > Viridiplantae > Streptophyta > Magnoliopsida > Malpighiales > Linaceae > Linum > Linum usitatissimum. Next base: position 648,049 of record JAUJYP020000543.1, on the reverse strand, counting down.
TCCTAAACAGTAAACCTTAAAAAGAAAACTATAAAGCCTAAACTCTAAACCCTAACCATGAAATCCTAAACCCTAAACCCTAAACACCAAACACCAAACTCTACATCCGAAACTCTAAACACGAATCGTAAAATCTAATCCCTAAATTCAAAATCCTAAACCCTAAACCCTAAACCTTGACCCCTAAACCCTAAACACCAAACTCTAAACCCTAAACACGAAATCCTAAACTCCAATCCCTAAATTCTAGACCCTAAACTCTAAACCCTAAACTCTAAATACTAATCCCTGAACACTAAACCCTAATCCATAAAAAGTAAATTCTAAACCCTAAATCCTAAACACTAAACACTAAACTCTAAACCGTAAACACCAAACTCTACACCATAAGCACGAAATCCTAAACTCCAATCCCTAAATTCTAAACCCTAAACCCTTAACCCTAAACTCTAAACCTTGAACACTCAACCTAAAACACTTAACTCTAATCTCTAAACAATAAACTCTAAACCCTAAACCCTAAACCCTAACCCCTAAACACTAAACTCTAGGCTCTAAACTCTAAACCCTAAGTATTATTCACTAAATCTTAAACTCTAAACCCCAAATCCTAAACCCTAAACCCTAAACCCTAAACCATAAATTCTAAACCCTAATACTAGTCCCTGAACACTTAACCCTAATCCATAAAAACTAAATTCTAAACCTTAAATCCTATACACTAAACACTAAAATCTAAACTCTACACACCAAACTCTACACCCTAAACTCGAAATCCTAAACTCTAATACTTAAATTCTAGACCCTAAACCCTAATACTAATCCCTAAACACTAAACCCTAAACCATAAAAAGTAAATTCTCAACCCTAAATCCTAAATACTAAACACTAAACTGTAAACCATAAACACCAAACTATACACCTTAAAGACGAAATCCTAAACTCCAATCCCTAAATTCTAAACCCTAAACCCTAAACTCTAAACCTTGAACACTAAACCCAAAACAGTTAACTCTAATTTCCAAACAATAAACTCTAAACCCTAAACCCTAAACTCTAACCCCTAAACACTAAACTCTAAACTCTAAACCCTAAGTATTATACCCTAAATCTTAAACTCTAAACCCCAAATCCTAAACCCTAAACCCTAAACCCTAAACCCTAAACCCTAAACCCTAAATCCTAAACACTAAACTCTAAACCGTAAACACCAAACTCTACACCTTAAACACGAAATCCTAAACTCCAATCCCTAAATTCTAAACCCTAAACCCTTAACCCTAAACTCTATACCGTGAACACTCAACCCAAAACACTTAACTCTAATTTCTAAACAATAAACTCTAAACCCTAAACCCTAAACCCTAACTACTAAACACTAAACTCTAAACTCTAAACCCTAAGTATTATACACTAAATCTTAAACTCTATACCCCAAATCCTAAACCCTAAACCCTAAACTCTAAACACTAAACCCTGAACCCTAAACCCTAAATCCTAAACACTATACACTAAACTCTAAACCGTAAACACCAAACTCTACACCCTAAACACGAAATCCTAAACTCCAATCCCTAAATTCTAAACCCTAAACCCTTAACCCTTAACTCTAAACTTTGAACACTCAACCCAAAACATTTAACTCTAATTTCTAAACAATAAACTCTAAATCCTTAACCCTAACCCCTAAACACTAAACTCTAAACTCTAAACTCTAAACCCTAAGTATTATACACTAAATCTTAAACTCTAAACCCCAAATCCTAAACACTAAACCTTAAACCCTAAACTCTAAACTCTACATCCGAAACTCTAAACACGAATCCTAAAATCTAATCCATAAATTCCAAATCCTAAACCCTAAACCCTAAACCCTAAACACAATACTCTACACCCCAAACACGAAATCCTAGACTCCAATCCCTAAATTCTAGTTCCTAAACTCTCAATCCCTGAACACTAAACCCTAATCCATAAAAAGTAAATTCTAAACCCTAAACCCTAAACCCTAACCCCTGAACACTAAACTCTAAACTCTAAACTCTAAACACTAAGTATTATACACAAAATCATAAACTCTAAACCCCAAACCCTAAACCCTAAACCCTAAACTCTAAATCCTAAACCTAAACTCTAAATATTAAACACTAAACCCTAAACCTAAACTCTGAATATTAAACACTAAACCCTAAACCTAAACTCTAAATATTAAACCCTAAAATCGAAATCCTAAACACTAAACCTTAAAAAGAAAACTATAAAGCCTAAACTCTAAACCCTAACCATGAAATCCTAAACCCTAAACCCTAAACCCTAAACACCAAACTCTACATCCGAAACTCTAAACACGAATCGTAAAATCTAATCCCTAAATTCAAAATCCTAAACCCTAAACCCTAAACCTTGACCCCTAAACCCTAAACACCAAACTCTAAACCCTAAACACGAAATCCTAAACTCCAATCCCTAAATTCTAGACCCTAAACTCTAAACCCTAAACTCTAAATACTAATCCCTGAACACTAAACCCTAATCCATAAAAAGTAAATTCTAAACCCTAAATCCTAAACACTAAACACTAAACTCTAAACCGTAAACACCAAACTCTACACCATAAGCACGAAATCCTAAACTCCAATCCCTAAACTCTAAACCCTAAACCCTTAACCCTAAACTCTAGACCTTGAACACTCAACCCAAAACACTAAACTCTAATTTCTAAACAATAAACTCTAAACCCTAAACCCTAACCCCTAAACACTAAACTCTAAACTATAAACTCTAAACCCTAAGTATTATACACTAAATCTTAAACTCTAAACCCCAAATCCTAAACCCTAAACCTTAAACCCTAAACTCTAAACCCTAAACCTAAACTCTAAATATTAAACACAAAATCCTAAATCCACAACCCTAAAATCTAAATCCTCAACACTAAACCTTAAAAAGAAAACCCTAAACCCTAAACCCTAAACACGAAATCCTAAACCCTAAACCCTAAACCCTAAACACTAAACTCTAAACTCTAAACTCTAAACCCTAAGTATTATACACTAAATCTTAAACTCGAAACCACAAATCCTAAACCCCAAATCCTAAACCCTAAACCTTAAACCCTAAACTCTAAACCCTAAACCTAAACTCTAAATATTAAACACAAAATCCTAAATCCACAACCCTAAAATCTAAATCCTGAACACTAAACCTTAAAAAGAAAACCCTAAACCCTAAACACTAAATCCTAAATCCACAACCCTAAAATCTAAATCCTGAACACTAAACCTTAAAAAGAAAACCCTAAACCCTAAACCCTAAACCCTAAACAAGAAATCCTAAACCCTAAACACCAAACTCTACATCCGAAATTCTAAACACGAATCCTGAAATCTAATCCCTATATTCCAAATCCTAAACCCTAAACCCTAAACCCTAAACCCTAAACCCTAAACACAAAACTCTACACCCTAAACACGAAATCCTAAACTCCAATCCCTAAATTCTAGTCCCTAAACTCTCAACCCTAAACTGTAAATACTAATACCCGAACACTAAACCCTAATCCATAAAAAGTAAATTCTAAACCCTAAATCCAAAACACTAAACACTAAACTCTAAACCCTACACACCAAACTCTACACACTAAACACGAAATCCTAAACTCCAATACCTATATTCTAGACCCTAAACCCTAAATCCTAATACTAATCCCTAAACACTAAACCCTAAACCATAAAAAGTATATTCTAAACCCTAAATCCTAAACACTAAACACTAAACTGTAAACTGTAACCACCAAACTCTACACCTTAAACACGAAATCCTAAACTCCAATCCCTAAATTCTAAACCCTAAACCCTTGACCCTAAACTCTAAACCTTGAACACTAAACCCAAAACACTTAACTCTAATTTCCAAACAATAAACTCTAAACCCTAATCCCCAAACCCTAACCCCTAAACACTAAATTCTAAACTCTAAACCCTAAGTATTATACAATAAATCTTAAACTCTAATCCCCAAATCCTAAACCCTAAAAAGTATACTCTAATCCCCAAATCCTAAACCCTAATACTAATCCCCGAACCCTAAACCCTAAATCATAAACACTAAACACTAAACTCTAAACCGTAAACACCAAACTCTACACCCTAAACACGAAATCCTAAACTCCAATCCCTAAATTCTAAACCCTAAACCCTTAACCCTAAACTCTAGACCTTGAACACTCAACCCAAAACACTAAACTCTAATTTCTAAACAATAAACTCTAAACCCTAAACCCTAAGCCCTAAACACTAAACTCTAAACTATAAACTCTAAACCCTAAGTATTATACACTAAATCTTAAACTCTAAACCCCAAATCCTAAACCCTAAACCTTAAACCCTAAACTCTAAACCCTAAACCTAAACTCTAAATATTAAACACAAAATCCTAAATCCACAACCCTAAAATCTAAATCCTGAACACTAAACCTTAAAAAGAAAACCCTAAACCCTAAACCCTAAACACGAAATCCTAAACCCTAAACCCTAAACCCTAAACCCTAAACTCTAAACTCTAAACCCTAAGTATTATACACTAAATCTTAAACTCGAAACCACAAATCCTAAACCCCAAATCCTAAACCCTAAACCTTAAACCCTAAACTCTAAACCCTAAATCTAAACTCTAAATATTAAACACAAAATCCTAAATCCACAACCCTAAAATCTAAATCCTGAACACTAAACCTTAAAAAAAAACCCTAAACCCTAAACACTAAATCCTAAATCCACAACCCTAAAATCTAAATCCTGAACACTAATCCTTAAAAAGAAAACCTTAATCCCTAAACCCTAAACCCTAAACACGAAATCCTAAACCCTAAAAACCAAACTCTACATCCGAAACTCTAAACACGAATCCTGAAATTTAATCCCTAAATTCCAAATCCTAAACCCTAAACCCTAAACCCTAAACCCTAAACACAAAACTCTACACCCTAAACACGAAATCCTAAACTCCAATCCCTAAATTCTAGTCCCTAAACTCTCAACCCTAAACTGTAAATACTAATACCCGAACACTAAACCCTAATCCATAAAAAGTAAATTCTAAACCCTAAATCCAAAACACTAAACACTAAACTCTAAACCCTACACACCAAACTCTACACACTAAATACGAAATCCTAAACTCCAATACCTATATTCTAGACCCTAAACCCTAAATCCTAATACTAATCCCTAAACACTAAACCCTAAACCATAAAAAGTAAATTCTAAACTCTAAATCCTAAACACTAAACACTAAACTGTAAACTGTAACCACCAAACTCTACACGTTAAACAGGAAATCCTAAACTCCAATCCCTAAATTCTAAACCCTAAACCCTTAACCCTAAACTCTAAACCTTGAACACTAAACCCAAAACACTTAACTCTAATTTCCAAACAATAAACTCTAAACCCTAATCCCTAAACCCTAACCCCTAAACACTAAACTCTAAACTCTAAACCCTAAGTATTATACACTAAATCTTAAACTCTAATCCCACAAAACCTAAACCCTAAACCCTAAACTCTAAACCCTAATACTAATCCCTGAACCCTAACCCCTAAATCCTAAACACTAAACACTAAACAATAAACCGTAAACACAAAACTCTATACCCTAAACACGAAATCCTAAACTCCAATCCCTAAATTCTAAACCCTAAACCCTTAACCCTAAACTCTAGACCTTGAACACTCAACCCAAAACACTAAACTCTAATTTCTAAACAATAAACTCTAAACCCTAAACCCTAACCCCTAAACACTAAACTCTAAACTATAAACTCTAAACCATCGATTATACACTAAATCTTAAACTCTAAACCCCAAATCCTAAACCCTAAACCTTAAACCCTAAACTCTAAACTCTAAACCTAAAATCTAAATATTAAACACAAAATCCTAAATCCACAACCCTAAAATCTAAATCCTGAACACTAAACCTTAAAAAGAAAACCCTAAACCCTAAACACTAAATCCTAAATCCACAACCCTAAAATCTAAATCCTGAACACTAAACCTTAAAAAGAAAACCCTAAACCCTAAACCCTAAACACGAAATCCTAAACCCTAAACACCAAACTCTACATTCGAAACTCTAAACACGAATCCTAAAATCTAATCCCTAAATTCCAAATCCTAAACCCTAAACCCTAAACCCTAAACCCTAAACACAAAACTCTACACCCTAAACACGAAATCCTAAACTCCAATCCCTAAATTCTAGTCCCTAAACTTTCAACACTAAACTCTCAACCCTAAACCGTAAATACTAATACCCGAACACTAAACCCTAATCCATAAAAAGTAAATTCTAAACCCTAAATCCAAAACACTAAACACTAAACTCTAAACCCTACACACCAATCTCTACACACTAAACACGAAATCCTAAACTCCAATACCTATATTCTAGACCCTAAACCCTAAATCCTAATACTAATCCCTAAACACTAAACCCTAAACCGTAAAAAGTAAATTCTAAACCCTAAATCCTAAACACTAAACACTAAACTGTAAACTGTAACCACCAAACTCTACACCTTAAACACGAAATCCTAAACTCCAATCCCTAAATTCTAAACCCTAAACCCTTAATCCTAAACTCTAAACCTTGAACATTAAACCCAAAACATTTAACTCTAATTTCCAAACAATGAACTCTAAACCCTAATTCCTAAACCCTAACCCCTAAACACTAAACTCTAAACTCTAAACCCTAAGTATTATACACTAAATCTTAAACTCTAATCCCCAAATCCTAAACCCTAAACCCTAAACTCTAAACCCTAATACTAATCCCTGAACCCTAAACCCTAAATCCTAAACACTAAACACTAAACTCTAAACCGTAAACACCAAACTCTACACCCTAAACACGAAATCCTAAACTCCAATCCCTAAATTCTAAACCCTAAACCCTTAACCCTAAACTCTAGACCTTGAACACTCAACCCAAAACACTAAACTCTAATTTCTAAACAATAAACTCTAAACTCTAAACCCTAACCCCTAAACACTAAACTCTAAACTATAAACTCTAAACCCTAAGTATTATACACTAAATCTTAAACTCTAAACCCCAAATCCTAAACCCTAAACCTTAAACCCTAAACTCTAAACCCTAAACCTATACTCTAAATATTAAACACAAAATCCTAAATCCACAACCCTAAAATCTAAATCCTGAACACTAAACCTTAAAAGAAAACCCTAAACCCTAAACACTAAATCCTAAATCCACAACCCTAAAATCTAAATCCTGAACACTAAACCTTAAAAAGAAAACCCTAAACCCTAAACCCTAAACCCTAAACACGAAATCCTAAACCCTAAACACCAAACTCTACATCCGAAACTCTAAACACGAATCCTGAAATTTAATCCCTAAATTCCAAATCCTAAACCCTAAACCCTAAACCCTAAACCCTAAACCCTAAACACAAAACTCTACACCCTAAACACGAAATCCTAAACTCCAATCCCTAAATTCTAGTCCCTAAACTCTCAACCCTAAACTGTAAATACTAATACCTGAACACTAAACCCTAATCCATAAAAAGTAAATTCTAAACCCTAAATCCAAAACACTAAACACTAAACTCTAAACCCTACACACCAATCTCTACACACTAAACACGAAATCCTAAACTCCAATACCTATATTCTAGACCCTAAACCCTAAATCCTAATACTAATCCCTAAACACTAAACCCTAAACCGTAAAAAGTAAATTCTAAACCCTAAATCCTAAACACTAAACACTAAACTGTAAACTGTAACCACCAAACTCTACACCTTAAACACGAAATCCTAAACTCCAATCCCTAAATTCTAAACCCTAAACCCTTAATCCTAAACTCTAAACCTTGAACATTAAACCCAAAACATTTAACTCTAATTTCCAAACAATGAACTCTAAACCCTAATTCCTAAACCCTAACCCCTAAACACTAAACTCTAAACTCTAAACCCTAAGTATTATACACTAAATCTTAAACTCTAATCCCCAAATCCTAAACCCTAAACCGTAAACTCTAAACCCTAATACTAATCCCTGAACCCTAAACCCTAAATCCTAAACACTAAACACTAAACTCTAAACCGTAAACACAAAACTCTATACCCTAAACACGAAATCCTAAACTCCAATCCCTAAATTCTAAACCCTAAACCCTTAACCCTAAACTCTAGACCTTGAACACTCAACCCAAAACACTAAACTCTAATTTCTAAACAATAAACTCTAAACCCTAAACCCTAACCCCTAAACACTAAACTCTAAACTATAAACTCTAAACCATCAGTATTATACACTAAATCTTAAACTCTAAACCCCAAATCCTAAACCCTAAACCTTAAACCCTAAACTCTAAACTCTAAACCTAAAATCTAAATATTAAACACAAAATCCTAAATCCACAACCCTAAAATCTAAATCCTGAACACTAAACCTTAAAAAGAAAACCCTAAACCCTAAACACTAAATCCTAAATCCACAACCCTAAAATCTAAATCCTGAACACTAAACCTTAAAAAGAAAACCCTAAACCCTAAACCCTAAACACGAAATCCTAAACCCTAAACACCAAACTCTACATTCGAAACTCTAAACACGAATCCTAAAATCTAATCCCTAAATTCCAAATCCTAAACCCTAAACCCTAAACCCTAAACCCTAAACACAAAACTCTACACCCTAAACACGAAATCCTAAACTCCAATCCCTAAATTCTAGTCCCTAAACTTTCAACACTAAACTCTCAACCCTAAACTGTAAATACTAATACCTGAACACTAAACCCTAATCCATAAAAAGAAAATTCTAAACCCTAAATCCAAAACGCTAAACACTAAACTCTAAACCCTACACACCAAACTCTACACACTAAACACGAAATCCTAAACTCCAATACCTATATTCTAGACCCTAAACCCTAAATCCTAATACTAATCCCTAAACACTAAACCCTAAACCATAAAAAGTAAATTCTAAACCCTAAATCCTAAACACTAAACACTAAACTGTAAACTGTAACCACCAAACTCTACACCTTAAACACAAAATCCTAAACTCCAATCCCTAAATTCTAAACCCTAAACCCTTAACCCTAAACTCTAAACCTTGAACATTAAACCCAAAACACTTAACTCTAATTTCCAAACAATGAACTCTAAACCCTAATTCCTAAACCCTAACCCCTAAACACTAAACTCTAAACTCTAAACCCTAAGTATTATACACTAAATCTTAAACTCTAATCCCCAAATCCTAAACCCTAAACCCTAAACTCTAAACCCTAATACTAATCCCTGAACCCTAAACCCTAAATCCTAAACACTAAACACTAAACTCTAAACCGTAAACACCAAACTCTACACCCTAAACACGAAATCCTAAACTCCAATCCCTAAATTCTAAACCCTAAACCCTTAACCCTAAACTCTAGACCTTGAACACTCAACCCAAAACACTAAACTCTAATTTCTAAACAATAAACTCTAAACTCTAAACCCTAACCCCTAAACACTAAACTCTAAACTATAAACTCTAAACCCTAAGTATTATACACTAAATCTTAAACTCTAAACCCCAAATCCTAAACCCTAAACCTTAAACCCTAAACTCTAAACCCTAAACCTATACTCTAAATATTAAACACAAAATCCTAAATCCACAACCCTAATATCTAAATCCTCAACACTAAACCTTAAAAAGAAAACCCTAAACCCTAAACCCTAAACACGAAATCCTAAACCCGAAACCCTAAACCCTAAACACTAAACTCTAAACTCTAAACTCTAAACCCTAAGTATTATACACTAAATCTTAAACTCGAAACCACAAATCCTAAACCCCAAATCCTAAACCCTAAACCTTAAACCCTAAACTCTAAACCCTAAACCTAAACTCTAAATATTAAACACAAAATCCTAAATCCACAACCCTAAAATCTAAATCCTGAACACTAAACCTTAAAAAGAAAACCCTAAACCCTAAACCCTAAACCCTAAACACGAAATCCTAAACCCTAAACACCAAACTCTACATCCGAAATTCTAAACACGAATCCTGAAATCTAATCCCTAAATTCCAAATCCTAAACCCTAAACCCTAAACCCTAAACCCTAAACCCTAAACCCTAAACCCTAAACCCTAAACCCTAAACCCTAAACACAAAACTCTACACCCTAAATACGAAATCCTAAACTCCAATCCCTAAATTCTAGTCCCTAAACTCTCAACCCTAAACTGTAAATACTAATACCCGAACACTAAACCCTAATCCATAAAAAGTAAATTCTAAACCCTAAATCCAAAACACTAAACACTAAACTCTACTCCCCTACACACTAAACACGAAATCCTAAACTCCAATACCTATATTCTAGACCCTAAACCCTAAATCCTAATACTAATCCCTAAACACTAAACCCTAAACCATAAAAAGTAAATTCTAAACCCTAAATCCTAAACACTAAACACTAAACCGTAAACCGTAACCACCAAACTCTACACCTTAAACACAAAAATCCTAAACTCCAATCCCTAAATTCTAAACCCTAAACCCTTAACCCTAAACTCTAAACCTTGAACATTAAACCCAAAACACTTAACTCTAATTTCCAAACAATGAACTCTAAACCCTAATTCCTAAACCCTAACCCCTAAACACTAAACTCTAAACTCTAAACCCTAAGTATTATACACTAAATCTTAAACTCTAATCCCCAAATCCTAAACCCTAAACCCTAAACTCTAAACCCTAATACTAATCCCTGAACCCTAAACCCTAAATCCTAAACACTAAACACTAAACTCTAAACCGTAAACACCAAACTCTACACCCTAAACACGAAATCCTAAACTCCAATCCCTAAATTCTAAACCCTAAACCCTTAACCCTAAACTCTAGACCTTGAACACTCAACCCAAAACACTAAACTCTAATTTCTAAACAATAAACTCTAAACTCTAAACCCTAACCCCTAAACACTAAACTCTAAACTATAAACTCTAAACCCTAAGTATTATACACTAAATCTTAAACTCTAAACCCCAAATCCTAAACCCTAAACCTTAAACCCTAAACTCTAAACCCTAAACCTATACTCTAAATATTAAACACAAAATCCTAAATCCACAACCCTAATATCTAAATCCTCAACACTAAACCTTAAAAAGAAAACCCTAAACCCTAAACCCTAAACACGAAATCCTAAACCCGAAACCCTAAACCCTAAACACTAAACTCTAAACTCTAAACTCTAAACCCTAAGTATTATACACTAAATCTTAAACTCGAAACCACAAATCCTAAACCCCAAATCCTAAACCCTAAACCTTAAACCCTAAACTCTAAACCCTAAACCTAAACTCTAAATATTAAACACAAAATCCTAAATCCACAACCCTAAAATCTAAATCCTGAACACTAAACCTTAAAAAGAAAACCCTAAACCCTAAACCCTAAACCCTAAACACGAAATCCTAAACCCTAAACACCAAACTCTACATCCGAAATTCTAAACACGAATCCTGAAATCTAATCCCTAAATTCCAAATCCTAAACCCTAAACCCTAAACCCTAAACCCTAAACCCTAAACCCTAAACCCTAAACCCTAAACCCTAAACCCTAAACACAAAACTCTACACCCTAAATACGAAATCCTAAACTCCAATCCCTAAATTCTAGTCCCTAAACTCTCAACCCTAAACTGTAAATACTAATACCCGAACACTAAACCCTAATCCATAAAAAGTAAATTCTAAACCCTAAATCCAAAACACTAAACACTAAACTCTAAACCCTACACACCAAACTCTACACACTAAATACGAAATCCTAAACTCCAATACCTATATTCTAGACCCTAAACCCTAAATCCTAATACTAATCCCTAAACACTAAACCCTAAACCATAAAAAGTAAATTCTAAACCCTAAATCCTAAACACTAAACACTAAACCGTAAACTGTAACCACCAAACTCTACACCTTAAACAGGAAATCCTAAACTCCAATCCCTAAATTCTAAACCCTAAACCCTTAACCCTAAACTCTAAACCTTGAACACTAAACCCAAAACACTTAACTCTAATTTCCAAACAATAAACTCTAAACCCTAATCCCTAAACCCTAACCCCTAAACACTAAACTCTAAACTCTAAACCCTAAGTATTATACACTAAATCTTAAACTCTAATCCCCAAATCCTAAACCCTAAACCCTAAACTCTAAACCCTAATACTAATCCCCGAACCCTAAACCCTAAATCCTAAACACTAAACACTAAACTCTAAACCGTAAACACAAAACTCTATACCCTAAACACGAAATCCTAAACTCCAATCCCTAAATTCTAAACCCTAAACCCTTAACCCTAAACTCTAGACCTTGAACACTCAACCCAAAACACTAAACTCTAATTTCTAAACAATAAACTCTAAACCCTAAACCCTAACCCCTAAACACTAAACTCTAAACTATAAACTCTAAACCATCGTATTATACACTAAATCTTAAACTCTAAACCCCAAATCCTAAACCCTAAACCTTAAACCCTAAACTCTAAACTCTAAACCTAAAATCTAAATATTAAACACAAAATCCTAAATCCACAACCCTAAAATCTAAATCCTGAACACTAAACCTTAAAAAGAAAACCCTAAACCCTAAACACTAAATCCTAAATCCACAACCCTAAAATCTAAATCCTGAACACTAAACCTTAAAAAGAAAACCCTAAACCCTAAACCCTAAACACGAAATCCTAAACCCTAAACACCAAACTCTACATTCGAAACTCTAAACACGAATCCTAAAATCTAATCCCTAAATTCCAAATCCTAAACCCTAAACCCTAAACCCTAAACCCTAAACACAAAACTCTACACCCTAAACACGAAATCCTAAACTCCAATCCCTAAATTCTAGTCCCTAAACTTTCAACACTAAACTCTCAACCCTAAACCGTAAATACTAATACCTCGAACACTAAACCCTAATCCATAAAAAGAAAATTCTAAACCCTAAATCCAAAACGCTAAACACTAAACTCTAAACCCTACACACCAAACTCTACACACTAAACACGAAATCCTAAACTCCAATACCTATATTCTAGACCCTAAACCCTAAATCCTAATACTAATCCCTAAACACTAAACCCTAAACCATAAAAAGTAAATTCTAAACCCTAAATCCTAAACACTAAACACTAAACTGTAAACTGTAACCACCAAACTCTACACCTTAAACACAAAATCCTAAACTCCAATCCCTAAATTCTAAACCCTAAACCCTTAACCCTAAACTCTAAACCTTGAACATTAAACCCAAAACACTTAACTCTAATTTCCAAACAATGAACTCTAAACCCTAATTCCTAAACCCTAACCCCTAAACACTAAACTCTAAACTCTAAACCCTAAGTATTATACACTAAATCTTAAACTCTAATCCCCAAATCCTAAACCCTAAACCCTAAACTCTAAACCCTAATACTAATCCCTGAACCCTAAACCCTAAATCCTAAACACTAAACACTAAACTCTAAACCGTAAACACCAAACTCTACACCCTAAACACGAAATCCTAAACTCCAATCCCTAAATTCTAAACCCTAAACCCTTAACCCTAAACTCTAGACCTTGAACACTCAACCCAAAACACTAAACTCTAATTTCTAAACAATAAACTCTAAACTCTAAACCCTAACCCCTAAACACTAAACTCTAAACTATAAACTCTAAACCCTAAGTATTATACACTAAATCTTAAACTCTAAACCCCAAATCCTAAACCCTAAACCTTAAACCCTAAACTCTAAACCCTAAACCTATACTCTAAATATTAAACACAAAATCCTAAATCCACAACCCTAATATCTAAATCCTCAACACTAAACCTTAAAAAGAAAACCCTAAACCCTAAACCCTAAACACGAAATCCTAAACCCGAAACCCTAAACCCTAAACACTAAACTCTAAACTCTAAACTCTAAACCCTAAGTATTATACACTAAATCTTAAACTCGAAACCACAAATCCTAAACCCCAAATCCTAAACCCTAAACCTTAAACCCTAAACTCTAAACCCTAAACCTAAACTCTAAATATTAAACACAAAATCCTAAATCCACAACCCTAAAATCTAAATCCTGAACACTAAACCTTAAAAAGAAAACCCTAAACCCTAAACCCTAAACCCTAAACACGAAATCCTAAACCCTAAACACCAAACTCTACATCCGAAATTCTAAACACGAATCCTGAAATCTAATCCCTAAATTCCAAATCCTAAACCCTAAACCCTAAACCCTAAACCCTAAACCCTAAACCCTAAACCCTAAACACAAAACTCTACACCCTAAACACGAAATCCTAAACTCCAATCCCTAAATTCTAGTCCCTAAACTCTCAACCCTAAACTGTAAATACTAATACCTGAACACTAAACCCTAATCCATAAAAAGTAAATTCTAAACCCTAAATCCAAAACACTAAACACTAAACTCTAAACCCTACACACCAAACTCTACACACTAAATACGAAATCCTAAACTCCAATACCTATATTCTAGACCCTAAACCCTAAATCCTAATACTAATCCCTAAACACTAAACCCTAAACCATAAAAAGTAAATTCTAAACCCTAAATCCTAAACACTAAACACTAAACCGTAAACTGTAACCACCAAACTCTACACCTTAAACAGGAAATCCTAAACTCCAATCCCTAAATTCTAAACCCTAAACCCTTAACCCTAAACTCTAAACCTTGAACACTAAACCCAAAACACTTAACTCTAATTTCCAAACAATAAACTCTAAACCCTAATCCCTAAACCCTAACCCCTAAACACTAAACTCTAAACTCTAAACCCTAAGTATTATACACTAAATCTTAAACTCTAATCCCCAAATCCTAAACCCTAAACCCTAAACTCTAAACCCTAATACTAATCCCCGAACCCTAAACCCTAAATCCTAAACACTAAACACTAAACTCTAAACCGTAAACACAAAACTCTATACCCTAAACACGAAATCCTAAACTCCAATCCCTAAATTCTAAACCCTAAACCCTTAACCCTAAACTCTAGACCTTGAACACTCAACCCAAAACACTAAACTCTAATTTCTAAACAATAAACTCTAAACCCTAAACCCTAACCCCTAAACACTAAACTCTAAACTATAAACTCTAAACAATCAGTATTATACACTAAATCTTAAACTCTAAACCCCAAATCCTAAACCCTAAACCTTAAACCCTAAACTCTAAACTCTAAACCTAAAATCTAAATATTAAACACAAAATCCTAAATCCACAACCCTAAAATCTAAATCCTGAACACTAAACCTTAAAAAGAAAACCCTAAACCCTAAACACTAAATCCTAAATCCACAACCCTAAAATCTAAATCCTGAACACTAAACCTTAAAAAGAAAACCCTAAACCCTAAACCCTAAACACGAAATCCTAAACCCTAAACACCAAACTCTACATTCGAAACTCTAAACACGAATCCTAAAATCTAATCCCTAAATTCCAAATCCTAAACCCTAAACCCTAAACCCTAAACCCTAAACACAAAACTCTACACCCTAAACACGAAATCCTAAACTCCAATCCCTAAATTCTAGTCCCTAAACTTTCAACACTAAACTCTCAACCCTAAACTGTAAATACTAATACCTAAACGCTAAACCCTAATCCATAAAAAGTAAATTCTAAACCCTAAATCCAAAACACTAAACACTAAACTCTAAACCCTACACACCAAACTCTACACACTAAACACGAAATCCTAAACTCCAATACCTATATTCTAGACCCTAAACCCTAAATCCTAATACTAATCCCTAAACACTAAACCCTAAACCATAAAAAGTAAATTCTAAACCCTAAATCCTAAACACTAAACACTAAACTGTAAACTGTAACCACCAAACTCTACACCTTAAACACGAAATCCTAAACTCCAATCCGTAAATTCTAAACCCTAAACCCTTAACCCTAAACTCTAAACCTTGAACATTAAACCCAAAACACTTAACTCTAATTTCCAAACAATGAACTCTAAACCCTAATTCCTAAACCCTAACCCCTAAACACTAAACTCTAAACTCTAAACCCTAAGTATTATACACTAAATCTTAAACTCTAATCCCCAAATCCTAAACCCTAAACCCTAAACTCTAAACCCTAATACTAATCCCTGAACCCTAAACCCTAAATCCTAAACACTAAACACTAAACTCTAAACCGTAAACACCAAACTCTACACCCTAAACACGAAATCCTAAACTCCAATCCCTAAATTCTAAACCCTAAACCCTTAACCCTAAACTCTAGACCTTGAACACTCAACCCAAAACACTAAACTCTAATTTCTAAACAATAAACTCTAAACTCTAAACCCTAACCCCTAAACACTAAACTCTAAACTATAAACTCTAAACCCTAAGTATTATACACTAAATCTTAAACTCTAAACCCCAAATCCTAAACCCTAAACCTTAAACCCTAAACTCTAAACCCTAAACCTATACTCTAAATATTAAACACAAAATCCTAAATCCACAACCCTAATATCTAAATCCTCAACACTAAACCTTAAAAAGAAAACCCTAAACCCTAAACCCTAAACACGAAATCCTAAACCCTAAACCCTAAACCCTAAACACTAAACTCTAAACTCTAAACTCTAAACCCTAAGTATTATACACTAAATCTTAAACTCGAAACCACAAATCCTAAACCCCAAATCCTAAACCCTAAACCTTAAACCCTAAACTCTAAACCCTAAACCTAAACTCTAAATATTAAACACAAAATCCTAAATCCACAACCCTAAAATCTAAATCCTGAACACTAAACCTTAAAAAGAAAACCCTAAACCCTAAACCCTAAACCCTAAACACGAAATCCTAAACCCTAAACACCAAACTCTACATCCGAAATTCTAAACACGAATCCTGAAATCTAATCCCTAAATTCCAAATCCTAAACCCTAAACCCTAAACCCTAAACCCTAAACCCTAAACACAAAACTCTACACTCTAAACACGAAATCCTAAACTCCAATCCCTAAATTCTAGTCCCTAAACTCTCAACCCTAAACTCAGAAATACTAATACCCGAACACTAAACCCTAATCCATAAAAAGTAAATTCTAAACCCTAAATCCAAAACACTAAACACTAAACTCTAAACCCTACACACCAAACTCTACACACTAAATACGAAATCCTAAACTCCAATACCTATATTCTAGACCCTAAACCCTAAATCCTAATACTAATCCCTAAACACTAAACCCTAAACCATAAAAAGTAAATTCTAAACCCTAAATCCTAAACACTAAACACTAAACTGTAAACTGTAACCACCAAACTCTACACCTTAAACAGGAAATCCTAAACTCCAATCCCTAAATTCTAAACCCTAAACCCTTAACCCTAAACTCTAAACCTTGAACACTAAACCCAAAACACTTAACTCTAATTTCCAAAGAATAAACTCTAAACCCTAATCCCTAAACCCTAACCCCTAAACACTAAACTCTAAACTCTAAACCCTAAGTATTATACACTAAATCTTAAACTCTAATCCCCAAATCCTAAACCCTAAACCCTAAACTCTAAACCCTAATACTAATCCCTGAACCCTAAACCCTAAATTCTAAACACTAAACACTAAACTCCAAACCGTAAACACAAAACTCTATACCCTAAACACGAAATCCTAAACTCCAATCCCTAAATTCTAAACCCTAAACCCTTAACCCTAAACTCTAGACCTTGAACACTCAACCCAAAACACTAAACTCTAATTTCTAAACAATAAACTCTAAACCCTAAACCCTAACCCCTAAACACTAAACTCTAAACTATAAACTCTAAACCATCAGTATTATACACTAAATCTTAAACTCTAAACCCCAAATCCTAAACCCTAAACTTTAAACCCTAAACTCTAAACTCTAAACCTAAAATCTAAATATTAAACACAAAATCCTAAATCGACAACCCTAAAATCTAAATCCTGAACACTAAACCTTAAAAAGAAAACCCTAAACCCTAAACACTAAATCCTAAATCCACAACCCTAAAATCTAAATCCTGAACACTAAACCTTAAAAAGAAAACCCTAAACCCTAAACCCTAAACACGAAATCCTAAACCCTAAACACCAAACTCTACATTCGAAACTCTAAACACGAATCCTAAAATCTAATCCCTAAATTCCAAATCCTAAACCCTAAACCCTAAACCCTAAACCCTAAACACAAAACTCTACACCCTAAACACGAAATCCTAAACTCCAATACCTATATTCTAGACCCTAAACCCTAAATCCTAATACTAATCCCTAAACACTAAACCCTAAACCATAAAAAGTAAATTCTAAACCCTAAATCCTAAACACTAAACACTAAACTATGCCGTAACCACCAAACTCTACACCTTAAACACGAAATCCTAAACTCCAATCCCTAAATTCTAAACCCTAAACCCTTAACCCTAAACTCTAAACCTTGAACATTAAACCCAAAACACTTAACTCTAATTTCCAAACAATGAACTCTAAACCCTAATTCCTAAACCCTAACCCCTAAACACTAAACTCTAAACTCTAAACCCTAAGTATTATACACTAAATCTTAAACTCTAATCCCCAAATCCTAAACCCTAAACCCTAAACTCTAAACCCTAATACTAATCCCTGAACCCTAAACCCTAAATCCTAAACACTAAACACTAAACTCTAAACCGTAAACACCAAACTCTACACCCTAAACACGAAATCCTAAACTCCAATCCCTAAATTCTAAACCCTAAACCCTTAACCCTAAACTCTAGACCTTGAACACTCAACCCAAAACACTAAACTCTAATTTCTAAACAATAAACTCTAAACTCTAAACCCTAACCCCTAAACACTAAACTCTAAACTATAAACTCTAAACCCTAAGTATTATACACTAAATCTTAAACTCTAAACCCCAAATCCTAAACCCTAAACCTTAAACCCTAAACTCTAAACCCTAAACCTATACTCTAAATATTAAACACAAAATCCTAAATCCACAACCCTAAAATCTAAATCCTCAACACTAAACCTTAAAAAGAAAACCCTAAACCCTAAACCCTAAACACGAAATCCTAAACCCTAAACCCTAAACCCTAAACACTAAACTCTAAACTCTAAACTCTAAACCCTAAGTATTATACACTAAATCTTAAACTCAAAACCACAAATCCTAAACCCCGAATCCTAAACCCTAAACCTTAAACCCTAAACTCTAAACCCTAAACCTAAACTCTAAATATTAAACACAAAATCCTAAATCCACAACCCTAAAATCTAAATCCTGAACACTAAACCTTTAAAAAGAAAACCCTAAACCCTAAACCCTAAACCCTAAACACGAAATCCTAAACCCTAAACACCAAACTCTACATCCGAAATTCTAAACACGAATCCTGAAATCTAATCCCTAAATTCCAAATCCTAAACCCTAAACCCTAAACCCTAAACCCTAAACCCTAAACACAAAACTCTACACCCTAAACACGAAATCCTAAACTCCAATCCCTAAATTCTAGTCCCTAAACTCTCAACCCTAAACTGTAAATACTAATACCTGAACACTAAACCCTAATCCATAAAAAGTAAATTCTAAACCCTAAATCCAAAACACTAAACACTAAACTCTAAACCCTACACACCAAACTCTACACACTAAATACGAAATCCTAAACTCCAATACCTATATTCTAGACCCTAAACCCTAAATCCTAATACTAATCCCTAAACACTAAACCCTAAACCATAAAAAGTAAATTCTAAACCCTAAATCCTAAACACTAAACACTAAACCGTAAACCGTAACCACCAAACTCTACACCTTAAACAGGAAATCCTAAACTCCAATCCCTAAATTCTAAACCCTAAACCCTTAACCCTAAACTCTAAACCTTGAACACTAAACCCAAAACACATAACTCTAATTTCCAAACAATAAACTCTAAACCCTAATCCCTAAACCCTAACCCCTAAACACTAAACTCTAAACTCTAAACCCTAAGTATTATACACTAAATCTTAAACTCTAATCCCCAAATCCTAAACCCTAAACCCTAAACTCTAAACCCTAATACTAATCCCTGAACCCTAAACCCTAAATCCTAAACACTAAACACTAAACTCTAAACCGTAAACACAAAACTCTATACCCTAAACACGAAATCCTAAACTCCAATCCCTAAATTCTAAACCCTAAACCCTTAACCCTAAACTCTAGACCTTGAACACTCAACCCAAAACACTAAACTCTAATTTCTAAACAATAAACTCTAAACTCTAAACCCTAACCTCTAAACACTAAACTCTAAACTATAAACTCTAAACCCTAAGTATTATACACTAAATCTTAAACTCTAAACCCCAAATCCTAAACCCTAAACCTTAAACCCTAAACTCTAAACCCTAAACCTATACTCTAAATATTAAACACAAAATCCTAAATCCACAACCCTAAAATCTAAATCCTGAACACTAAACCTTAAAAAGAAAACCCTAAACCCTAAACCCTAAACCCTAAACACGAAATCCTAAACCCTAAACACCAAACTCTACATCCGAAATTCTAAACACGAATCCTGAAATCTAATCCCTAAATTCCAAATCCTAAACCCTAAACCCTAAACCCTAAACCCTAAACCCTAAACACAAAACTCTACACTCTAAACACGAAATCCTAAACTCCAATCCCTAAATTCTAGTCCCTAAACTCTCAACCCTAAACTGTAAATACTAATACCCGAACACTAAACCCTAATCCATAAAAAGTAAATTCTAAACCCTAAATCCAAAACACTAAACACTAAACTCTAAACCCTACACACCAAACTCTACACACTAAATACGAAATCCTAAACTCCAATACCTATATTCTAGACCCTAAACCCTAAATCCTAATACTAATCCCTAAACACTAAACCCTAAACCATAAAAAGTAAATTCTAAACCCTAAATCCTAAACACTAAACACTAAAGCGTAAACTCGTAACCACCAAACTCTACACCTTAAACAGGAAATCCTAAACTCCAATCCCTAAATTCTAAACCCTAAACCCTTAACCCTAAACTCTAAACCTTGAACACTAAACCCAAAACACTTAACTCTAATTTCCAAACAATAAACTCTAAACCCTAATCCCTAAACCCTAACCCCTAAACACTAAACTCTAAACTCTAAACCCTAAGTATTATACACTAAATCTTAAACTCTAATCCCCAAATCCTAAACCCTAAACCCTAAACTCTAAACCCTAATACTAATCCCTGAACCCTAAACCCTAAATTCTAAACACTAAACACTAAACTCTAAACCGTAAACACAAAACTCTATACCCTAAACACGAAATCCTAAACTCCAATCCCTAAATTCTAAACCCTAAACCCTTAACCCTAAACTCTAGACCTTGAACACTCAACCCAAAACACTAAACTCTAATTTCTAAACAATAAACTCTAAACCCTAAACCCTAACCCCTAAACACTAAACTCTAAACTATAAACTCTAAACCATCAGTATTATACACTAAATCTTAAACTCTAAACCCCAAATCCTAAACCCTAAACTTTAAACCCTAAACTCTAAACTCTAAACCTAAAATCTAAATATTAAACACAAAATCCTAAATCGACAACCCTAAAATCTAAATCCCGAACACTAAACCTTAAAAAGAAAACCCTAAACCCTAAACACTAAATCCTAAATCCACAACCCTAAAATCTAAATCCTGAACACTAAACCTTAAAAAGAAAACCCTAAACCCTAAACCCTAAACACGAAATCCTAAACCCTAAACACCAAACTCTACATTCGAAACTCTAAACACGAATCCTAAAATCTAATCCCTAAATTCCAAATCCTAAACCCTAAACCCTAAACCCTAAACCCTAAACACAAAACTCTACACCCTAAACACGAAATCCTCAACTCCAATACCTATATTCTAGACCCTAAACCCTAAATCCTAATACTAATCCCTAAAACTAAACCCTAAACCATAAAAAGTAAATTCTAAACCCTAAATCCTAAACACTAAACACTAAACTGTAAACTGTAACCACCAAACTCTACACCTTAAACACGAAATCCTAAACTCCAATCCCTAAATTCTAAACCCTAAACCCTTAACCCTAAACTCTAAACCTTGAACATTAAACCCAAAACACTTAACTCTAATTTCCAAACAATGAACTCTAAACCCTAATTCCTAAACCCTAACCCCTAAACACTAAACTCTAAACTCTAAACCCTAAGTATTATACACTAAATCTTAAACTCTATTCCCCAAATCCTAAACCCTAAACCCTAAACTCTAAACCCTAATACTAATCCCTGAACCCTAAACCCTAAATCCTAAACACTAAACACTAAACTCTAAACCGTAAACACCAAACTCTACACCCTAAACACGAAATCCTAAACTCCAATCCCTAAATTCTAAACCCTAAACCCTTAACCCTAAACTCTAGACCTTGAACACTCAACCCAAAACACTAAACTCTAATTTCTAAACAATAAACTCTAAACTCTAAACCCTAACCCCTAAACACTAAACTCTAAACTATAAACTCTAAACCCTAAGTATTATACACTAAATCTTAAACTCTAAACCCCAAATCCTAAACCCTAAACCTTAAACCCTAAACTCTAAACCCTAAACCTATACTCTAAATATTAAACACAAAATCCTAAATCCACAACCCTAAAATCTAAAACACTAAACACGAAATCTTAAAACCCTAAAACCCTAAACCCTAAAATCCTAAAATCCCAAAACCCTAAACCCTAAACCCTAAACACGAAATCCTAAACCCTAAACCCTAAACCCTAAACACTAAACTCTAAACTCTAAACTCTAAACCCTAAGTATTATACACTAAATCTTAAACTCAAAACCACAAATCCTAAACCCCGAATCCTAAACCCTAAACCTTAAACCCTAAACTCTAAACCCTAAACCTAAACTCTAAATATTAAACACAAAATCCTAAATCCACAACCCTAAAATCTAAATCCTGAACACTAAACCTTAAAAAGAAAACCCTAAACCCTAAACCCTAAACCCTAAACACGAAATCCTAAACCCTAAACACCAAACTCTACATCCGAAATTCTAAACACGAATCCTGAAATCTAATCCCTAAATTCCAAATCCTAAACCCTAAACCCTAAACCCTAAACCCTAAACCCTAAACACAAAACTCTACACCCTAAACACGAAATCCTAAACTCCAATCCCTAAATTCTAGTCCCTAAACTCTCAACCCTAAACTGTAAATACTAATACCCGAACACTAAACCCTAATCCATAAAAAGTAAATTCTAAACCCTAAATCCAAAACACTAAACACTAAACTCTAAACCCTACACACCAAACTCTACACACTAAATACGAAATCCTAAACTCCAATACCTATATTCTAGACCCTAAACCCTAAATCCTAATACTAATCCCTAAACACTAAACCCTAAACCATAAAAAGTAAATTCTAAACCCTAAATCCTAAACACTAAACACTAAACTGTAAACTGTAACCACCAAACTCTACACCTTAAACAGGAAATCCTAAACTCCAATCCCTAAATTCTAAACCCTAAACCCTTAACCCTAAACTCTAAACCTTGAACACTAAACCCAAAACACATAACTCTAATTTCCAAACAATAAACTCTAAACCCTAATCCCTAAACCCTAACCCCTAAACACTAAACTCTAAACTCTAAACCCTAAGTATTATACACTAAATCTTAAACTCTAATCCCCAAATCCTAAACCCTAAACCCTAAACTCTAAACCCTAATACTAATCCCTGAACCCTAAACCCTAAATCCTAAACACTAAACACTAAACTCTAAACCGTAAACACAAAACTCTATACCCTAAACACGAAATCCTAAACTCCAATCCCTAAATTCTAAACCCTAAACCCTTAACCCTAAACTCTAGACCTTGAACACTCAACCCAAAACACTAAACTCTAATTTCTAAACAATAAACTCTAAACTCTAAACCCTAACCCCTAAACACTAAACTCTAAACTATAAACTCTAAACCCTAAGTATTATACACTAAATCTTAAACTCTAAACCCCAAATCCTAAACCCTAAACCTTAAACCCTAAACTCTAAACCCTAAACCTATACTCTAAATATTAAACACAAAATCCTAAATCCACAACCCTAAAATCTAAATCCTCAACACTAAACCTTAAAAAGAAAACCCTATACCCTAAACCCTAAACACGAAATCCTAAACCCTAAACCCTAAACCCTAAACACTAAACTCTAAACTCTAAACTCTAAACCCTAAGTATTATACACTAAATCTTAAACTCAAAACCACAAATCCTAAACCCCGAATCCTAAACCCTAAACCTTAAACCCTAAACTCTAAACCCTAAACTTAAACTCTAAATATTAAACACAAAATCCTAAATCCACAACCCTAAAATCTAAATCCTGAACACTAAACCATAAAAAGAAAACCCTAAACCCTAAACCCTAAACCCTAAACACGAAATCCTAAACCCTAAACACCAAACTCTACATCCGAAATTCTAAACACGAATCCTGAAATCTAATCCCTAAATTCCAAATCCTAAACCCTAAACCCTAAACCCTAAACCCTAAACGCTAAACACAAAACTCTACACCCTAAACACGAAATCCTAAACTCCAATCCCTAAATTCTAGTCCCTAAACTCTCAACCCTAAACTGTAAATACTAATACCCGAACACTAAACCCTAATCCATAAAAAGTAAATTCTAAACCCTAAATCCAAAACACTAAACACTAAACTCTAAACCCTACACACCAAACTCTACACACTAAATACGAAATCCTAAACTCCAATACCTATATTCTAGACCCTAAACCCTAAATCCTAATACTAATCCCTAAACACTAAACCCTAAACCATAAAAAGTAAATTCTAAACCCTAAATCCTAAACACTAAACACTAAACTGTAAACCGTAACCACCAAACTCTACACCTTAAACGAGAAATCCTAAACTCCAATCCCTAAATTCTAAACCCTAAACCCTTAACCCTAAACTCTAAACCTTGAACACTAAACCCAAAACACTTAACTCTAATTTCCAAACAATAAACTCTAAACCCTAATCCCTAAACCCTAACCCCTAAACACTAAACTCTAAACTCTAAACCCTAAGTATTATACACTAAATCTTAAACTCTAATCCCCAAATCCTAAACCCTAAACCCTAAACTCTAAACCCTAATACTAATCCCTGAACCCTAAACCCTAAATCCTAAACACTAAACACTAAACTCTAAACCGTAAACACAAAACTCTATACCCTAAACACGAAATCCTAAACTCCAATCCCTAAATTCTAAACCCTAAACTCTAGACCTTGAACACTCAACCCAAAACACTAAACTCTAATTTCTAAACAATAAACTCTAAACCCTAAACCCTAACCCCTAAACACTAAACTCTAAACTATAAACTCTAAACCATCGATATTATACACTAAATCTTAAACTCTAAACCCCAAATCCTAAACCCTAAACCTTAAACCCTAAACTCTAAACTCTAAACCTAAAATCTAAATATTAAACACAAAATCCTAAATCCACAACCCTAAAATCAAAATCCTGAACACTAAACCTTAAAAGAAAACCCTAAACCCTAAACACTAAATCCTAAATCCACAACCCTAAAATCTAAATCCTGAACACTAAACCTTAAAAAGAAAACCCTAAACCCTAAACCCTAAACACGAAATCCTAAACCCTAAACACCAAACTCTACATTCGAAACTCTAAACACGAATCCTAAAATCTAATCCCTAAATTCCAAATCCTAAACCCTAAACCCTAAACCCTAAACCCTAAACACAAAACTCTACACCCTAAACACGAAATCCTAAACTCCAATCCCTAAATTCTAGTCCCTAAACTTTCAACACTAAACTCTCAACCCTAAACTGTAAATACTAATACCTGAACACTAAACCCTAATCCATAAAAAGTAAATTCTAAACCCTAAATCCAAAACACTAAACACTAAACTCTAAACCCTACACACCAAACTCTACACACTAAACACGAAATCCTAAACTCCAATACCTATATTCTAGACCCTAAACCCTAAATCCTAATACTAATCCCTAAACACTAAACCCTAAACCATAAAAAGTAAATTCTAAACCCTAAATCCTAAACACTAAACACTAAACTGTAAACTGTAACCACCAAACTCTACACCTTAAACACGAAATCCTAAACTCCAATCCCTAAATTCTAAACCCTAAACCCTTAACCCTAAACTCTAAACCTTGAACATTAAACCCAAAACACTTAACTCTAATTTCCAAACAATGAACTCTAAACCCTAATTCCTAAACCCTAACCCCTAAACACTAAACTCTAAACTCTAAACCCTAAGTATTATACACTAAATCTTAAACTCTAATCCCCAAATCCTAAACCCTAAACCCTAAACTCTAAACCCTAATACTAATCCCTGAACCCTAAACCCTAAATCCTAAACACTAAACACTAAACTCTAAACCGTAAACACCAAACTCTACACCCTAAACACGAAATCCTAAACTCCAATCCCTAAATTCTAAACCCTAAACCCATAACCCTAAACTCTAGACCTTGAACACTCAACCCAAAACACTAAACTCTAATTTCTAAACAATAAACTCTAAACTCTAAACCCTAACCCCTAAACACTAAACTCTAAACTATAAACTCTAAACCCTAAGTATTATACACTAAATCTTAAACTCTAAACCCCAAATCCTAAACCCTAAACCTTAAACCCTAAACTCTAAACCCTAAACCTATACTCTAAATATTAAACACAAAATCCTAAATCCACAACCCTAAAATCTAAATCCTCAACACTAAACCTTAAAAAGAAAACCCTAAACCCTAAACCCTAAACACGAAATCCTAAACCCTAAACCCTAAACACTAAACTCTAAACTCTAAACTCTAAACCCTAAGTATTATACACTAAATCTTAAACTCAAAACCACAAATCCTAAACCCCGAATCCTAAACCCTAAACCTTAAACCCTAAACTCTAAACCCTAAACTTAAACTCTAAATATTAAACACAAAATCCTAAATCCACAACCCTAAAATCTAAATCCTGAACACTAAACCTTAAAAAGAAAACCCTAAACCCTAAACCCTAAACCCTAAACACGAAATCCTAAACCCTAAACACCAAACTCTACATCCGAAATTCTAAACACGAATCCTGAAATCTAATCCCTAAATTCCAAATCCTAAACCCTAAACCCTAAACCCTAAACCCTAAACGCTAAACACAAAACTCTACACCCTAAACACGAAATCCTAAACTCCAATCCCTAAATTCTAGTCCCTAAACTCTCAACCCTAAACTGTAAATACTAATACCTGAACACTAAACCCTAATCCATAAAAAGTAAATTCTAAACCCTAAATCCAAAACACTAAACACTAAACTCTAAACCCTACACACCAAACTCTACACACTAAATACGAAATCCTAAACTCCAATACCTATATTCTAGACCCTAAACCCTAAATCCTAATACTAATCCCTAAACACTAAACCCTAAACCATAAAAAGTAAATTCTAAACCCTAAATCCTAAACACTAAACACTAAACCGTAAACCGTAACCACCAAACTCTACACCTTAAACAGGAAATCCTAAACTCCAATCCCTAAATTCTAAACCCTAAACCCTTAACCCTAAACTCTAAACCTTGAACACTAAACCCAAAACACTTAACTCTAATTTCCAAACAATAAACTCTAAACCCTAATCCCTAAACCCTAACCCCTAAACACTAAACTCTAAACTCTAAACCCTAAGTATTATACACTAAATCTTAAACTCTAATCCCCAAATCCTAAACCCTAAACCCTAAACTCTAAACCCTAATACTAATCCCTGAACCCTAAACCCTAAATCCTAAACACTAAACACTAAACTCTAAACCGTAAACACAAAACTCTATACCCTAAACACGAAATCCTAAACTCCAATCCCTAAATTCTAAACCCTAAACTCTAGACCTTGAACACTCAACCCAAAACACTAAACTCTAATTTCTAAACAATAAACTCTAAACCCTAAACCCTAACCCCTAAACACTAAACTCTAAACTATAAACTCTAAACCATCAGTATTATACACTAAATCTTAAACTCTAAACCCCAAATCCTAAACCCTAAACCTTAAACCCTAAACTCTAAACTCTAAACCTAAAATCTAAATATTAAACACAAAAT
This sequence comes from Linum usitatissimum, assembly GCA_030674075.2. Classification (NCBI taxonomy): domain Eukaryota; kingdom Viridiplantae; phylum Streptophyta; class Magnoliopsida; order Malpighiales; family Linaceae; genus Linum; species Linum usitatissimum. Next base: position 619,641 of record JAUJYP020000543.1, on the reverse strand, counting down.
CCTAAATCCACAACCCTAAAATCAAAATCCTGAACACTAAACCTTAAAAAGAAAACCCTAAACCCTAAACACTAAATCCTAAATCCACAACCCTAAAATCTAAATCCTGAACACTAAACCTTAAAAAGAAAACCCTAAACCCTAAACCCTAAACACGAAATCCTAAACCCTAAACACCAAACTCTACATTCGAAACTCTAAACACGAATCCTAAAATCTAATCCCTAAATTCCAAATCCTAAACCCTAAACCCTAAACCCTAAACCCTAAACACAAAACTCTACACCCTAAACACGAAATCCTAAACTCCAATCCCTAAATTCTAGTCCCTAAACTTTCAACACTAAACTCTCAACCCTAAACTCGTAAATACTAATACCCGAACACTAAACCCTAATCCATAAAAAGTAAATTCTAAACCCTAAATCCAAAACACTAAACACTAAACTCTAAACCCTACACACCAAACTCTACACACTAAACACGAAATCCTAAACTCCAATACCTATATTCTAGACCCTAAACCCTAAATCCTAATACTAATCCCTAAACACTAAACCCTAAACCATAAAAAGTAAATTCTAAACCCTAAATCCTAAACACTAAACACTAAACTGTAAACTGTAACCACCAAACTCTACACCTTAAACACGAAATCCTAAACTCCAATCCCTAAATTCTAAACCCTAAACCCTTAACCCTAAACTCTAAACCTTGAACATTAAACCCAAAACACTTAACTCTAATTTCCAAACAATGAACTCTAAACCCTAATTCCTAAACCCTAACCCCTAAACACTAAACTCTAAACTCTAAACCCTAAGTATTATACACTAAATCTTAAACTCTAAACCCCAAATCCTAAACCCTAAACCCTAAACTCTAAACCCTAATACTAATCCCTGAACCCTAAACCCTAAATCCTAAACACTAAACACTAAACTCTAAACCGTAAACACCAAACTCTACACCCTAAACACGAAATCCTAAACTCCAATCCCTAAATTCTAAACCCTAAACCCTTAACCCTAAACTCTAGACCTTGAACACTCAACCCAAAACACTAAACTCTAATTTCTAAACAATAAACTCTAAACTCTAAACCCTAACCCCTAAACACTAAACTCTAAACTATAAACTCTAAACCCTAAGTATTATACACTAAATCTTAAACTCTAAACCCCAAATCCTAAACCCTAAACCATAAACCCTAAACTCTAAACCCTAAACCTAAACTCTAAATATTAAACACAAAATCCTAAATCCACAACCCTAAAATCTAAATCCTCAACAATAAACCTTAAAAAGAAAACCCTAAACCCTAAACCCTAAACACGACATCCTAAACCCTAAACCCTAAACCCTAAACACTAAACTCTAAACTCTAAACTCTAAACCCTAAGTATTATACACTAAATCTTAAACTCGACACCACAAATCCTAAACCCCAAATCCTAAACCCTAAACCTTAAACCCTAAACTCTAAACCCTAAACCTAAACTCTAAATATTAAACACAAAATCCTAAATCCACAACCCTAAAATCTAAATCCTGAACACTAAACCTTAAAAAGAAAACCCTAAACCCTAAACCCTAAACCCTAAGCACGAAATCCTAAACCCTAAACACCAAACTCTACATCCGAAATTCTAAACACGAATCCTGAAATCTAATCCCTAAATTCCAAATCCTAAACCCTAAACCCTAAACCCTAAACCCTAAACCCTAAACACAAAACTCTACACCCTAAACACGAAATCCTAAACTCCAATCCCTAAATTCTAGTCCCTAAACTCTCAACCCTAAACCGTAAATACTAATACCCGAACACTAAACCCTAATCAATAAAAAGTAAATTCTAAACCCTAAATCCAAAACACTAAACACTAAACTCTAAACCCTACACACCAAACTCTACACACTAAACACGAAATCCTAAACTCCAATACCTATATTCTAGACCCTAAACCCTAAATCCTAATACTAATCCCTAAACACTAAACCCTAAACCATAAAAAGTAAATTCTAAACCCTAAATCCTAAACACTAAACACTAAACTGTAAACTGTAACCACCAAACTCTACACCTTAAACACGAAATCCTAAACTCCAATCCCTAAATTCTAAACACTAAACCCTTAACCCTAAACTCTAAACCTTGAACACTAAACCCAAAACACTTAACTCTAATTTCCAAACAATAAACTCTAAACCCTAATCCCTAAACCCTAACCCCTAAACACTAAACTCTAAACTCTAAACCCTAAGTATTATACACTAAATCTTAAACTCTAATCCCCAAATCCTAAACCCTAAACCCTAAACTCTAAACCCTAATACTAATCCCTGAACCCTAAACCCTAAATCCTAAACACTAAACACTAAACTCTAAACCGTAAACACCAAACTCTACACCCTAAACACGAAATCCTAAACTCCAATCCCTAAATTTTAACCCTAAACCCTTAACCCTAAACTCTAGACCTTGAACACTCAACCCAAAACACTAAACTCTAATTTCTAAACAATAATCTCTAAACCCTAAACCCTAACCCCTAAACACTAAACTCTAAACTATAAACTCTAAACCATCAGTATTATACACTAAATCTTAAACTCTAAACCCCAAATCCTAAACCCTAAACCTTAAACCCTAAACTCTAAACCCTAAACCTAAACTCTAAATATTAAACACAAAATACTAAATCCACAACCCTAAAATCTAAATCCGGAACACTAAACCTTAAAACGAAAACCCTAAACCCTAAACCCTAAACACGAAATCCTAAACCCTAAACCCTAAACCCTAAACACTAAACTCTAAACTCTAAACTCTAAACCCTAAGTATTATAAACTAAATCTTAAACTCGAAACTACAAATCCTAAACCCCAAATCCTAAACCCTAAACCTTAAACCCTAAACTCTAAACCCTAAACCTAAACTCTAAATATTAAACACAAAATCCTAAATCCACAACCCTAAAATCTAAATCCTGAACACTAAACCTTAAAAAGAAAACCCTAAACCCTAAACACTAAATCTTAAACACGAAATCCTAAACCCTAAACACCAAACTCTACATCCGAAACTCTAAACACGAATCCTGAAATCTAATCCCTAAATTCCAAATCCTAAACCCTAAACCCTAAACCCTAAACCCTAAACCCAAAACACTTAACTCTAATTTCCAAACAATGAACTCTAAACCCTAATCCCTAAACCCTAACCCCTAAACACTAAACTCTAAACTCTAAACCCTAAGTATTATACACTAAATCTTAAACTCTAATCCCCAAATCCTAAACCCTAAACCCTAAACTCTAAACCCTAATACTAATCCCTGAACCCTAAACCCTAAATCCTAAACACTAAACACTAAACTCTAAACCGTAAATACCAAACTCTACACCCTAAGCACGAAATCCTAAACTCCAATCCCTAAATTCTAAACCCTAAACCCTTAACCCTAAACTCTAAACCTTGAACACTCAACCTAAAACACTTAATTCTAATCTCTAAACAACAAACTCTAAACCCTAAACCCTAAACCCTAACCCCTAAACACTAAACTCTAAACTCTAAACTCTAAACCCTAAGTATTATACACTAAATCTTAAACTCTAAACCCCAAATCCTAAACCCTAAACCTTATACCCTAAACTCTAAACCCTAAACCTAAACTCTAAATAATAAAAACTAAATCATAAATCCACAACCCTAAAATCTAAATCCTGAACACTAAACCTTAAAAAGAAAACCCTAAACCCTAAACCCTAAACACGAAATCCTAAACCCTAAACCCTAAACCCTAAACACAAAACTCTACATCCGAAACTCTAAACACGAATCCTAAAATCTAATCCATAAATTCCAAATCCAAACCCTAAACCCTAAACCCTAAACACAATACTCTACACCCGCAACACAAAATCCTAGGCTCCAATCCCTAAATTCTAGTCCCTAAACTCTCAACCCTAAACTGTAAATATTAATCCCTGAACACTAAACCCTAATCCATAAAAAGTAAATTCTAAACCCTAAATCCAAAACACTAAACACTAAACTCTAAACCCTACACACCAAACTCTACACACTAAACACGAAATCCTAAACTCCAATACCTATATTCTACACTCTAAACCCTAAATCCCAATACTAATCCCTAAACACTAAACCCTAAACCATAAAAAGTAAATTCTAAACCCTAAATCCTAAACACTAAACACTAAACTGTAAACCGTAAACACCAAACTCTACACCCTAAACACGAAATCCTAAACTCCAATCCCTAAATTCTAAACCCTAAACCCTTAACCCTAAACTCTAAACCTTGAACACTAAACCCAAAACACTTAACTCTAATTTCCAAACAATAAACTCTAAACACTAAACCCTAAACCCTAAACCCTAAACCCTAAACACAAAACTCTACACCCTAAACACGAAATCCTAAACTCCAATCCCTAAATTCTAGTCCCTAAACTCTCAACCCTAAACACTCAACCCTAAACTATAAATACTAATACCTGAACACTAAAGCCTAATCCATAAAAAGTAAATTCTAAACCCTAAATCCAAAACACTAAACACTAAACTCTAAACCCTACACACCAAACTCTACACACTAAACACGAAATCCTAAACTCCAATACCTATATTCTAGACCCTAAACCCTAAATCCTAATACTAATCCCTAAACACTAAACCCTAAACCATAAAAAGTAAATTCTAAACCCTAAATCCTAAACACTAAACACTAAACTGTAAATTGTAACCACCAAACTCGACACCTTAAACACGAAATCCTAAACTCCAATCCCTAAATTCTAAACCCTAAACCCTTAACCCTAAACTCTAAACCTTGAACACTAAACCCAAAACACTTAACTCTAATTTCCAAACAATGAACTCTAAACCCTAATCCCTAAACCCTAACCCCTAAACACTAAACTCTAAACTCTAAACCCTAAGTATTATACACTAAATCTTAAACTCTAAACCCCAAATCCTAAACCCTAAACCCTAAACTCGAAACCCTTAACCCTAAACCCTAAACCCTAAACCCTAATTCCTAAACACTAAACTCTAAACCGTAAACACCAAACTCTACACCCTAAACACGAAATCCTAAACTCCAATCCCTAAATTCTAAACCCTAAACCCTTAACCCTAAACTCTAAACCTTGAACACTCAACCCAAAACACTTAACTCTAATTTCTAAACAATAAACCCTAAACCCTAAACCCTAAACCCTAACCCCTAAACACTAAACTCTAAACTCTAAACCCTAAGTATTATACATAAAATCGTAAACTCTAAACCCCAAATCCTAAACCCTAACCCCTAAACACTAAACTCTAAACTATAAACTCTAAACCCTAAGTATTATACACTAAATCATAAACTCTAAACCCCAAATCCTAAACCCTAAACCCTAAACCCTAAACACTAAACCTAAACCTAAACTCTAAATATTAAACAGTAAACCCTAAACCTAAACTCTAAATATTAAACACTAAACCCTAAACCTAAACTCTAAATATTAAACCCTAAAATCTAAATCCTAAACAATAAACCTTAAAAAGAAAACTATAAAGCCTAAATCCTAAACCCTAAACACGAAATCCTAAACCCTAAACCCTAAACCCTAAACACGAAACTCTACATCCGAATCTCTAAACACGAATCTTAAAATCTAATCCCTAAATTCAAAATCCTAAACCCTAAACCCTAAACACCAAACTCTAAACACCAAACTCTAAACCCGAAACCCTAAACCCTAAACCCTAAACCCTAAACCCTAAACCCTAAACCCTATTCAAAACACTAAACCCTAAACTCTAAACCCTAAACCCTAAACCCTAACCCCTAAACACTAAACTATAAACCCTAAGTATTATACACTAAATCTTAAACTCTAAACCCCAAATCCTAAACCCTAAACCCTAAACCCTAAATCCTAAACACTAAACACTAAACTCTAAACCGTAAACACCAAACTCTACACCCTAAACACGAAATCCTAAATCCCAAATCCTAAAACCCTAAACCCTAAACCCAAAACTCTAACCCCTAAACACTAAACTCTAAACTCTAAACCCTAAGTATTATACACTAAATCTTAAACTCTAAACCCCAAATCCTAAACCCTAAACCCTAAACCCTAAACCCTATATCCTAAACACTAAACTCTAAACCGTAAACACCAAACTATACACCCTAAACACGAAATCCTAAACTCCAATCCCTAAATTCTAAACCCTAAACCCTTAACCCTAAACTCTAAACCTTGAACACACAATCCAAAACACTTAACTCTAATTTCTAAACAAAAAACTCTAAACCCTAAACCCTAAACCCTAACCCCTAAACACTAAACTCTAAACTCTAAACACTAAGTATTATACACAAAATCATAAACTCTAAACCCCAAATCCTAATCCCAAAACCCTAAACCCTAAACTCTAAACCCTAAACCTAAACTCTAAATATTAAACACTAAACCCTAAACCTAAACTCTAAATATTAAACACTAAACCCTAAACCTAAACTCTAAATATTAAACCCTAAAAACTAAATCCTAAACACTAAACCTTAAAAAGAAAACTATAAAGCCTAAACTCTAAACCCTAACCATGAAATCCTAAACCCTAAACCCTAAACCCTAAACCCTAAATACCAAACTCTACATCCGAAACTCTAAACACGAATCCTAAAATCTAATCCCCAAATTCAAAATCCTAAACCCTAAACCCTAAACCTTGACCCCTAAACCCTAAACACCAAACTCTAAACCCTAAACACGAAATCCTAAACTCCAATCCCTAAATTCTAGACCCTAAACTCTCAACCCTAAACTCTAAATACTAATCCCTGAACACTAAACCCTAATCCATAAAAAGTAAATTCTAAACCCTAAATCCTAAACACTAAACTCTAAACCGTAAACACCAAACTCTACACCCTAAGCACGAAATCCTAAACTCCAATCCCTAAATTCTAAACCCTAAACCCTTAACCCTAAACTCTAAACCTTGAACACTCAACCTAAAACACTTAACTCTAATCTCTAAACAATAAACTCTAAACCCTAAACCCTAAACACTAAACTCTAAACTCTAAACTCTAAACCCTAAATATTATACACTAAATCTTAAACTCTAAACCCCAAATCCTAAACCCTAAACCTTAAACCCTAAATTCTAAACCCTAAATCCTAAACACTAAACACTAAACTCGAAATCGTAAACAACAAACTCTACACCCTAAACACGAAATCCTAAACTCCAATCCTTAAATTCTAAACCCTAAACCCTTAACCCTAAACTCTAAACCTTGAACACTAAACCCTAAACCCTAAACCCTAATTTCCAAAAAATAAACTCTAAACCCTAAACCCTAATTTCTAAATTCTAAACTCTAAACCCTAAGTATTATATACTAAATCTTATACTCTAAACCCCAAATCTTAAACCCTAAAACCTAAACTCTAAACCCTAAACCCTAAACCCTAAACCCTAAATCCTAAACACTAAACACAAAACTCTAAACCCTACACACCAAACTCTACACCCTAAACACGAAATCCTAAACTCCAATCCCTAAATTCTAAACCCTAAACCCTTAACCCTAAACTCTAAACCTTGAACACTCAACCCGAAACACTTCTCTAATCTCTAAACAATAAACTCTAAACCCCAAATCCTAAACCCTAAACCCTAAACCCTAAACTCTAAACCCTAAACCTAAACTCTAAATATTAAACAGTAAACCCTAAACCTAAACTCTAAATATTAAACACTAAACCCTAAACCTAAACTCCAAATATTAAACCCTAAAATCTAAATCCTAATCAATAAACCTTAAAAAGAAAACTATAAAGCCTAAATCCTAAACCCTAACCACGAAATCCTAAACCCTAAACCCTAAACACCAAACTCTACATCCTAAACTCTAAACACGAATCCAAAAATATAATCCCTAAATTCCAAATCCTAAACCCTAAACCCTAAACCCTAAACCCTAAACCCTAAACACCAAACTCTACACCCTAAACACGAAATCCTAAACTCCAATCCCTAAATTCTAGACCCTAAACTCTCAACCCTAAACACTAAATACTAATCCTTGAACACTAAACCCTAATCCATAAAAAGTAAATTCTAAACACTAAATCCTAAACACTAAACACTAAACTCTAAACTCTACACACCAAACACTACACCCTATACACAAAATCCTAAACTCCAATACCTAAATTCTAGAGCCTAAACCATAAACCCCAATACTAATCCCTAAACACTAAACCCTAAACCATAAAAAGTAAATTCTAAACACTAAATCCTAAACACTAAACACTAAACTCTAAACCGTAAACACCAAAGTCTACACCCTAAACACGAAATCCTAAACTCCAATCCCTAAATTCGAAACCCTAAACCCTTAACCCTAAACTCTAAACCTTGAACACGCAACCTAAAACACTTAATTCTAATCTCTAAACAACAAACTCTAAATCCTAAACCCTAAACCCTAACCCCTAAACACTAAACTCTAAACTCTAAACTCTAAACCCTAAGTATTATACACTAAATCTTAAAATCGAAACCCCAAATGCTAAACCCTAAACCTTATACCCTAAACTCTAACTAAACCTAAACTCTAAATATTAAACACTAAATCCTAAATCCACAACCCTAAAATCTAAATCCTGAACACTAAACCTTAAAAGAAAACCCTAAACCCTAAACCCTAAACACAAAATCCTAAACCCTAAACCCTAAACCCTAAACACAAAACTCTACATCCGAAACTCTAAACACGAATCCTAAAATCTAATCCATAAATTCCAAATCCTAAACCCTAAACCCTAAACCCTAAACACAATACTCTACACCCCAAACACAAAATCCTAGACTCCAATCCCTAAATTCTAGTCCCTAAACTCTCAACCCTAAATTGTAAATACTAATCCCTGAACACTAAACCCTAATCCATAAAAAGTAAATTCTAAACCCTAAATCCAAAACACTAAACACTAAACTCTAAACCCTACACACCAAACTCTACACACTAAACACGAAATCCTAAACTCCAATACCTATATTCTACACTCTAAACCCTAAATCCTAATACTAATCCCTAAACACTAAACCCTAAACCATAAAAAGTAAATTCTAAACCCTAAATCCTAAACACTAAACACTAAACTGTAAACCGTAAACACCAAACTCTACACCCTAAACACGAAATCCTAAACTCCAATCACTAAATTCTAAACCCTAAATCCTTAACCCTAAACTCTAAACCTTGAACACTAAAGCCAAAACACTTAACTCTAATTTCCAAACAATAAACTCTAAACACTAAACCCTAAACCCTAACCCCTAAACACTAAACTCTAACCTCTAAACCCTAAGGATTATACACTAAATCTTAAACTCTAAACCCCAAATCCTAAATCCTAAACCCTAAACTCTAAACCCTAAACCCTAAACCCTAAACCCTAAACCCTAAACCCTAATCCTAAACACTAAACTCTAAACCGTAAACACCAAACTCTACACCCTAAACACGAAATCCTAAACTCCAATCCCTAAATTCTAAACCCTAAACCCTTAACCCTAAACTCTAAACCTTGAACACTCAACGCAAAACACTTAACTCTAATTTCTAAACAATAAACTCTAAACCCTAAACCCTAAACCGTAACCCCTAAACACTAAACTCTAAACTCTAAACCCTAAGTATTATACATAAAATCGTAAACTCTAAACCCCAAATCCTAAACCCTAAACCCAAAACCCTAAACTCTAAACCTAAACCTAAACTCTAAATATTAAACAGTAAACCCTAAACCTAAACTCTAAATATTAAACACTAAACCCTAAACCTAAACTCTAAATATGAAACCCTAAAATCTAAATCCTAAACAATAAACCTTAAAAAGAAAACTATAAAGCCTAAATCCTAAACCCTAAACACGAAATCCTAAACCCTAAACCCTAAACCCTAAACACGAAACTCTACATCCGAATCTCTAAACACGAATCCTAAAATCTAATCCCTAAATTCAAAATCCTAAACCCTAAACCCTGACCCCTAAACCCTAAACCCTAAACACGAAATCCTAAACTCCAATCCCTAAATTCTAGACCCTTAACTCTCAACCCTAAACTATAAATACTAATCCCTGAACAGTAAACCCTAATCCATAAAAAGTAAATTCTAAACCCTAAATCCAAAACACTAAACACTAAACTCTAAAACCTACACACCAAACTCTACACACTAAACACGAAATCCTAAACTCCAATACCTATATTCTACACCCTAAACCCTAAATCCTAATACTAATCCCTAAACACTAAACCGTAAACCATAAAAAGTAAATTCTAAACCCTAAACCCTAAACACTAAACACTAAACTGTAAACCGTAAATACCAAACTCTACACCCTAAACACGAAAGCCTAAACTCCAATCCCTAAATTCTAAACCCTAAACCCTTAACCCTAAACTCTAAACCTTGAACACTAAACCCAAAACACTTAACTCTAATTTCCTAACAATAAATTCTAAACCCTAAACTCTAAACCCTAACCCCTAAACACTAAACTCTAAACCCTAAGTATTATACACTAAATCTTAAACTCTAAACCCCAAATCCTAAACCCTAAACCCTAAACCCTAAACCTTGACCCCTAAACCCTAAACACCAAACTCTAAACCCTAAACACGAAATCCTAAACTCCAATCCCTAAATTCTAGACCCTAAACTCTCAACCCTAAACTCTAAATACTAATCCCTGAACACTAAACCCTAATCCATAAAAAGTAAATTCTAAACCCTAAATCCTAAACACTAAACACTAAACTCTAAACCGTAAACACCAAACTCTACACCCTAAGCACGAAATCCTAAACTCCAATCCCTAAATTCTAAACCCTAAACCCTTAACCCTAAACTCTAAACCTTGAACACTCAACCTAAAACACTTAACTCCAATCTCTAAACAATAAACTCTAAACCCTAAACCCTAAACCCTAACCCCTAAACACTAAACTCTAGACTCTAAACTCTAAACCCTAAGTATTATTCACTAAATCTTAAACTCTAAACCCCAAATCCTAAACCCAAAACCCTAAACCCTAAACCCTAAATTCTAAACCCTAATACTAATCCCTGAACACTTAACCCTAATCCATAAAAACTAAATTCTAAACCTTAAATCCTATACACTAAACACTAAAATCTAAACTCTACACACCAAACTCTACACCCTAAACACGAAATCCTAAACTCTAATACCTAAATTCTAGACCCTAAACCCTAATACTAATCCCTAAACACTAAACCCTAAACCATAAAAAGTAAATTCTCAACCCTAAATCCTAAACACTAAACACTAAACTGTAAACCGTAAACACCAAACTCTACACCTTAAATACGAAATCCTAAACTCCAATCCCTAAATTCAAAACCCTAAACCCTAAACTCTAAACCTTGAACACGAAACCCAAAACAGTTAACTCTAATTTCCAAACAATAAACTCTAAACCCTAAACCCTAAACTCTAACCCCTAAACACTAAACTCTAAACTCTAAACCCTAAGTATTATACACTAAATCTTAAACTCTAAACCCCAAATCCTAAACCCTAAACCCTAAACCCTAAACCCTAAACCCTAAACCATAAACACTAAATCCTAAACAGTAAACTCTAAACCGTAAACACCAAACTCTACACCCTAAACACGAAATCCTAAACTCCAATCCCTAAATTCTAAACCCTAAACCCTTAACCCTAAACTCTAAACCTTGAACACTCAACCCAAAACACTTAACTCTAATTTCTAAACAATAAACTCTAAACCCTAAACCCTAACTCCTAAACACTAAACTCTAAACTCTAAACACTAAGTATTATACACAAAATCATAAACTCTAAACCCCAAATCCTAAACCCTAAACCCTAAACTCTAAACCCTAAACCTGAACTCTAAATATTAAACACTAAACCCTAAACCTAAACTCTAAATATTAAACACTAAACCATAAACCTAAACTCTAAATATTAAACCCTAAAATCTAAATCCTAAACACTAAACCTTAAAAAGAAAACTATAAAGCCTAAACCCTAAACCCTAACCATGAAATCCTAAACCCTAAACCCTAAACCCTAAAACCAAACTCTACACCCTAAACACGAAATCCTAAACACCAATCCCTAAATTCTAGACCCTAAACTCTCAACCCTAAACTCTAAATACTAATTCTTGAACACTAAACCCTAATCCATAAAAAGTAAATTCTAAACCCTAAATCCTAAACACTAAAAACTAAACTCTAAACCCTACACACCAAACACTACACCCTATACACGAAATCCTAAACTCCAATACCTAAATTCTAGAGCCTAAACCCTAAACCACAATACTAATCCCTAAACACTAAACCCAAAACCATAAAAAGTAAATTCTAAACCCTAAATCCTAAACACTAAACACAAAACTCTAAACCGTAAACACAAAACTCTACACCCTAAACACGAAATCCTAAACTCCAATCCCTAAATTCTAAACCCTAAACCCTTAACCCTAAACTCTAAACCTTGAACACTCAACCTAAAACACTTAACTCTAATCTCTAAACAATAAACTCTAAACCCTAAACCCTAAACACTAAAATCTAAACTCTAAATTCTAAGCCCTAAGTATTATACACTAAATCTTAAACTCTAAACCCCAAATCCTAAACCCTAAACCTTAAACCCTAAACTCTAAACCCTAAACCTAAACTCTAAATATTAAACACTAAATCCTAAATCCACAACCCTAAAATCTAAATCCTGAACACTAAACCTTAAAAAGAAAGCCTTAAACCCTAAACCGTAAACCCTAAACACGAAATCCTAAACCCTAAACCCTAAACCCTAAACACCAAACTCTACATCCGAAACTCTAAACACGAATCCTAAAATCTAATCCCTAAATTCTAAATCCTAAACCCTAAACCCTAAACACAAAACTCTAAACCCTAAACACGAAATCCTAAACTCCAATCCCTAAACTGTCAACCCTAAACTGTAAATACTAATCCCTGAACACTAAACCCTAATCCATGAAAAGTAAATTCTAAACCCTAAATCCAAAACACTAAACACTAAACTCTAAACCCTACAAACCAAACTCTACACACTAAACACGAAATCCTAAACTCCAATACCTATATTCTAGACCCTAAACCCTAAATCCTAATACTGATCCCTAAACACTAAACCCTCAACCATAAAAAGTAAATTCTAAACCCTAAATCCTAAACACCAAACACTAAACTGTAAACCGTAACCACCAAACTCTACACCTTAAACACAAAATCCTAAACTCCAATCCCTAAATTCTAAACCCTAAACCCTTAACCCTAAACTCTAAACCTTGAACACTCAACCCAAAACACTTAACTCTAATTTCTAAACAATAAACTCTAAACCCTAAACCCTAACTCCTAAACACTAAAATCTAAACTCTAAACACTAAGTATTATACACAAAATCATAAACTCTAAACCCCAAATCCTAAACCCTAAACCCTAAACTCTAAACCCTAAACCTGAACTCTAAATATTAAACACTAAACCCTAAACCTAAACTCTAAATATTAAACACTAAACCCTAAACCTAAACTCTAAATATTAAACCCTAAAATCTAAATCCTAAACACTAAACCTTAAAAAGAAAACTATAAAGCCTAAACCCTAAACCCTAACCATGAAATCCTAAACCCTAAACCCTAAACCCTAAAACCAAACTCTACACCCTAAACACGAAATCCTAAACACCAATCCCTAAATTCTAGACCCTAAACTCTCAACCCTAAACTCTAAATACTAATTCTTGAACACTAAACCCTAATCCATAAAAAGTAAATTCTAAACCCTAAATCCTAAACACTAAACACTAAACTCTAAACCCTACACACCAAACACTACACCCTATACACGAAATCCTAAACTCCAATACCTAAATTCTAGAGCCTAAACCCTAAACCACAATACTAATCCCTAAACACTAAACCCAAAACCATAAAAAGTAAATTCTAAACCCTAAATCCTAAACACTAAACACAAAACTCTAAACCGTAAACACAAAACTCTACACCCTAAACACGAAATCCTAAACTCCAATCCCTAAATTCTAAACCCTAAACCCTTAACCCTAAACTCTAAACCTTGAACACTCAACCTAAAACACTTAACTCTAATCTCTAAACAATAAACTCTAAACCCTAAACCCTAAACACTAAAATCTAAACTCTAAATTCTAAGCCCTAAGTATTATACACTAAATCTTAAACTCTAAACCCCAAATCCTAAACCCTAAACCTTAAACCCTAAACTCTAAACCCTAAACCTAAACTCTAAATATTAAACACTAAATCCTAAATCCACAACCCTAAAATCTAAATCCTGAACACTAAACCTTAAAAAGAAAGCCCTAAACCCTAAACCGTAAACCCTAAACACGAAATCCTAAACCCTAAACCCTAAACCCTAAACACCAAACTCTACATCCGAAACTCTAAACACGAATCCTAAAATCTAATCCCTAAATTCTAAATCCTAAACCCTAAACCCTAAACACAAAACTCTAAACCCTAAACACGAAATCCTAAACTCCAATCCCTAAACTCTCAACCCTAAACTGTAAATACTAATCCCTGAACACTAAACCCTAATCCATGAAAAGTAAATTCTAAACCCTAAATCCAAAACACTAAACACTAAACTCTAAACCCTACAAACCAAACTCTACACACTAAACACGAAATCCTAAACTCCAATACCTATATTCTAGACCCTAAACCCTAAATCCTAATACTGATCCCTAAAAACTAAACCCTAAACCATAAAAAGTAAATTCTAAACCCTAAATCCTAAACACCAAACACAAAACTGTAAACCGTAACCACCAAACTCTACACCTTAAACACAAAATCCTAAACTCCAATCCCTAAATACTAAACACTAAACCCTAAACCCTAAACCCTCAACTCTAAACCTTGAACACTAAACCCAAACACTAAACTCCAATCTCTAAACACTAATCTCTAAACCCTAAACCCTAAACCCTAAACCCTAAACCCTAAACCCTAAACCCTAAACCCTAAACCCTAAACCCTAAACCCTAAACCCTAAACCCTAAACCCTATACCCTTCACCCTAAACTCTAAACCTTGAACACTAAACCCAAAACACTTAACTCTAATTTCCAAATAATAAACTCTAAACCCTAAACCTTAACCCCTAAACACTAAACTCTAAACTCTAAACACTAAGTATTATACACAAAATCATAAAATCTAAACCCCAAATCCTAAACCCTAAATTCTAAACCCTAAATCTAAACTCTAAATATTAAACACTAAACCCTAAAACTAAACTCTAAATATTAAACACTAAACCCTAAACCTAAACTCTAAATATTAAACCCTAAAATCTAAATCCTAAACACTAAACCTTAAAAAGAAAACTATAAAGCCTAAACCCTAAACCCTAACCATGAAATCCTAAACCCTAAACCCTAAACCCTAAAACCAAACTCTACACCCTAAACACGAAATCCTAAACACCAATCCCTAAATTCTAGACCCTAAACTCCCAACCCTAAACTCTAAATACTAATTCTTGAACACTAAACCCTAATCCATAAAAAGTAAACCCTAAACCCTAAACCCTAAACCCTAAACCCTAAACCCTAAACCCTAAACCCTTCACCCTAAACTCTAAACCTTCAACACTAAACCCAAAACACTTAACTCTAATTTCCAAATAATAAACTCTAAACCCTAAACCCTAACCCCTAAACACTAAACTCTAAACTCTAAACACTAAGTATTATACACAAAATCATAAACTCTAAACCCCAAATCCTAAACCCTAAATTCTAAACCCTAAATCTAAACTCTAAATATTAAACACTAAACCCTAAACCTAAACTCTAAATATTAAACACTAAACCCTAAACCTGAACTCTAAATATTAAACCCTAAAATCTAAATCCTAAACACTAAACCTTAAATAGAAAACTATAAAGCCTAAACCCTAAACCCTAACCATGAAATCCTAAACCCTAAACCCTAAACCCTAAACCCCAAACTCTACATCCGAAACTCTAAACACGAATCCTAAAATCTAATCCCTAAATTCAAAATCCTAAACCCTAAACCCTAAACATTGACCCCTAAACCCTAAACACCAAACTCTAAACCCTAAACACGAAATCCTAAACTCCAATCCCTAAATTCTAGACCCTAAACTCTCAACCCTAAACTCTAAATACTAATCCCTGAACACTAAACCCTAATCCATAAAAAGTAAATTCTAAACCCTAAATCCTAAACACTAAACACTAAACTCTAAACCGTAAACACCAAACTCTACACCCTAAGCACGAAATCCTAAACTCCAATCCCTAAATTCTAAACCCTAAACCCTTAACCCTAAACTCTAAACCTTGAACTCTCAACCTAAAACACTTTACTCTAATCTCTAAACAATAAACTCTAAACCCTAAACCCTAAACCCTAACTTCTAAACACTAAACTCTAGAGTCTAAACTCTAAACCCTAAGTATTATACACTAAATCTTAAACTCTAAACCCCAAATCCTAAACCCTAAAACCTAAACCCTAAACCCTAAATTCTAAACCCTAATACTAATCCCTGAACACTTAACCCTAATACATAAAAACTAAATTCTAAACCCTAAATCCTAAACACCAAACACTAAACTGTAAACCGTAACCACCAAACTCTACACCTTAAACACAAAATCCTAAACTCCAATCCCTAAATACTAAACACTAAACCCTAAACCCTAAACCCTCAACTCTAAACCTTGAACACTAAACCCAAACACTAAACTCCAATCTCTAAACACTAATCTCTAAACCCTAAACCCTAAACCCTAAACCCTAAACCCTAAACCCTAAACCCTAAACCTTAAACCCTATACCCTTCACCCTAAACTCTAAACCTTGAACACTAAACCCAAAACACTTAACTCTAATTTCCAAATAATAAACTCTAAACCCTAAACCCTAACCCCTAAACACTAAACTCTAAACTCTAAACACTAAGTATTATACACAAAATCATAAACTCTAAACCCCAAATCCTAAACCCTAAATTCTAAACCCTAAATCTAAACTCTAAATATTAAACACTAAACCCTAAACCTAAACTCTAAATATTAAACACTAAACCCTAAACCTAAACTCTAAATATTAAACCCTAAAATCTAAATCCTAAACACTAAACCTTAAAAAGAAAACTATAAAGCCTAAACCCTAAACCCTAACCATGAAATCCTAAACCCTAAACCCTAAACCCTAAACCCCAAACTCTACATCCGAAACTCTAAACACGAATCCTAAAATCTAATCCCTAAATTCAAAATCCTAAACCCTAAACCCTAAACCTTGACCCCTAAACCCTAAACACCAAACTCTAAACCCTAAACACGAAATCCTAAACTCCAATCCCTAAATTCTAGACCCTAAACTCTCAACCCTAAACTCTAAATACTAATCCACCGAACACTAAACCCTAATCCATAAAAAGTAAATTCTAAACCCTAAATCCTAAACACTAAACACTAAACTCTAAACCGTAAACACCAAACTCTACACCCTAAGCACGAAATCCTAAACTCCAATCCCTAAATTCTAAACCCTAAACCCTTAACCCTAAACTCTAAACCTTGAACACTCAACCTAAAACACTTTACTCTAATCTCTAAACAATAAACTCTAAACCCTAAACCCTAAACCCTAACCTCTAAACACTAAACTCTAGACTCTAATTTCCAAACAATAAACCCTAAACCCTAATTTCCAAACAATAAACTCTAAACCCTGAACCCTAATTTCTAAACTCTAAACCCTAAGTATTATACACTAAATCTTAAACTCTAAACCCCAAATCCTAAACCCTAAACCTTAAACCCTAAACTCTAAACCCTAAACCTAAACTCTAAATATTAAACACAAAATCCTAAATCCACAACCCTAAAATCTAAATCCTCAACACTAAACCTTAAAAAGAAAACCCTAAACCCTAAACCCTAAACACGAAATCCTAAACCCTAAACCCTAAACCCTAAACACTAAACTCTAGACTCTAAACTCTAAACCCTAAGTATTATACACTAAATCTTAAACTCTAAACCCCAAATCCTAAACCCTAAAACCTAAACCCTAAACCCTAAATTCTAAACCCTAATACTAATCCCTGAACACTTAACCCTAATCCATAAAAACTAAATTCTAAACCCTAAATCCTAAACAGCAAACACTAAACTGTAAACCGTAACCACCAAACTCTACACCTTAAACACAAAATCCAAAACTCCAATCCCTAAATACTAAACACTAAACCCTAAACCCTAAACCCTCAACTCTAAACCTTGAACACTAAACCCAAACACTAAACTCCAATCTCTAAACACTAATCTCTAAACCCTAAACCCTAAACCCTAAACCCTAAACCCTAAACCCTAAACCCTAAACCCTTCACCCTAAACTCTAAACCTTGAACACTAAACCCAAAACACTTAACTCCAATTTCCAAATAATAAACTCTAAACCCTAAACCCTAACCCCTAAACACTAAACTCTAAACTCTAAACACTAAGTATTATACACAAAATCATAAACTCTAAACCCCAAATCCTAAACCCTAAATTCTAAACCCTAAATCTAAACTCTAAATATTAAACCCTAAACCCTAAACCCTAAACCCTAAACCGTAAACCCTAAACCCTAAACCCTATACCCTTCACCCTAAACTCTAAACCTTGAACACTAAACCCAAAACACTTAACTCTAATTTCCAAATAATAAACTCTAAACTCTAAACCCTAACCCCTAAACACTAAACTCTAAACTCTAAACACTAAGTATTATACACAAAATCATAAACTCTAAACCCCAAATCCTAAACCCTAAATTCTAAACCCTAAATCTGAACTCTAAATATTAAACACTAAACCCTAAACCTAAACTCTAAATATTAAACACTAAACCCTAAACCTAAACTCTAAATATTAAACCCTAAAATCTAAATCCTAAACACTAAACCTTAAAAAGAAAACTATAAAGCCTAAACCCTAAACCCTAACCATGAAATCCTAAACCCTAAACCCTAAACCCTAAACCCCAAACTCTACATCCGAAACTCTAAACACGAATCCTAAAATCTAATCCCTCAATTCAAAATCCTAAACCCTAAACCCTAAACCTTGACCCCTAAACCCTAAACACCAAACTCTAAACCCTAAACACGAAATCCTAAACTCCAATCCCTAAATTCTAGACCCTAAACTCTCAACCCTAAACTCTAAATACTAATCCCCGAACACTAAACCCTAATCCATAAAAAGTAAATTCTAAACCCTAAATCCTAAACACTAAACACTAAACTCTAAACCGTAAACACCAAACTCTACACCCTAAGCACGAAATCCTAAACTCCAATCCCTAAATTCTAAACCCTAAACCCTTAACCCTAAACTCTAAACCTTGAACACTCAACCTAAAACACTTTACTCTATTCTCTAAACAATAAACTCTAAACCCTAAACCCTAACCTTTAAACACTAAACTCTAGACTCTAAACTCTAAACCCTAAGTATTATACACTAAATCTTAAACTCTAAACCCCAAATCCTAAACCCTAAAAACTAAACCCTAAACCCTAAATTCTAAACCCTAATACTAATCCCTGAACACTTAACCCTAATCCATAAAAACTAAATTCTAAACCTTAAATCCTAAACACTAAACACTAAAATCTAAACTCTACACACCAAACTCTACACCCTAAACACGAAATCCTAAACTCTAATACCTAAATTCTAGACCCTAAACCCTAATACTAATCCCTAAACACTAAACCCTAAACCATAAAAAGTAAATTCTCAACCCTAAATCCTAAACACTAAACACGAAACTGTAAACCGTAAACACCAAATTCTACACCTTAAACACGAAATCCTAAACTCCAATCCCTAAATTCTAAACCCTAAACCCTAAACTCCAATCCCTAAATCCCAAATTCTAAACCCTAAACTCTAAACCTTGAACACTCAACCTAAAACAGTTCACTCTAATCTCTAAACAATAAACTCTAAACCCTAAACCCTAAACCCTAACCTCTAAACACTAAACTCTAGACTCTAAACTCTAAACCCTAAGTATTATACACTAAATCTTAAACTCTAAACCCCAAATCCTAAACCCTAAAACCTAAACCCTAAACCCTAAATTCTAAACCCTAATACTAATCCCTGAACACTTAACCCTAATCCATAAAAACTAAATTCTAAACCTTAAATCCTAAACACTAAACACTAAAATCTAAACTCTACACACCAAACTCTACACCCTAAACACGAATTCCTAAACTCTAATACCTAAATTCTAGACCCTAAACCCTAATACTAATCCCTAAACACTAAACCCTAAACCATAAAAAGTAAATTCTCAACCCTAAATCCTAAACACTAAACACCAAACTGTAAACCGTAAACACCAAATTCTACACCTTAAACACGAAATCCTAAACTCCAATCCCTAAATTCTAAACCCTAAACCCTAAACTCTAAACCTTGAACACTAAACCCAAAACAGTTAACTCTAATTTCCAAACAATAAACTCTAAACCCTAAACCCTAAACTCCAACCCCTAAACACTAAACTCTAAACTCTAAACCCTAAGTATTATACACTAAATCTTAAACTCTAAACCCCAAATCCTAAACCCTAAACCCTAAACCCTAAACCCTAAATCCTAAACACTAAACTCTAAACCGTAAACACCAAACTCTACACCCTAAACACGAAATCCTAAACTCCAATCCCTAAATTCTAAACCTTAAACCCTTAACCCTAAACTCTAAACCTTGAACACTTAACCCAAAACACTTAACTCTAATTTCTAAACAATAAACTCTAAACCCTAAACCCTAAACCCTAACCCCTAAACACTAAACTCTAAACTCTAAACACTAAATATTATACACTAAATCTTAAACTCTAAACCCCAAATCCTAAACCCTAAACCTTAAACCCTAAATTCTAAACCCTAAATCCTAAACACTAAACACTAAACTCGAAATCGTAAACACCAAACTCTACACTCTAAACACGAAATCCTAAACTCCAATCCCTAAATTCTAAACCCTAAACCCTTAACCCTAAACACTAAACATTGAACACTAAACCCTAAACCCTAAACCCTAATTTCCAAACAATAAACTCTAAACCCTAAACCCTAAACCCCAAATCCTAACCCTAAACCCTAAACCCTAATTTCTAAACTCTAAACTCTAAACCCTAAGTATTATACACTAAATCTTAAACTCTAAACCCCAAATCCTAAACCCTAAAACCTAAACCCTAAACCCTAAATTCTAAACCCTAATACTAATCCCTGAACACTTAACCCTAATCCATAAAAACTAAATTCTAAACCTTAAATCCTAAACACTAAACACTAAAATCTAAACTCTACACACCAAACTCTACACCCTAAACACGAAATCCTAAACTCTAATACCTAAATTCTAGACCCTAAACCCTAATACTAATCCCTAAACACTAAACCCTAAACCATAAAAAAGTAAATTCTCAACCCTAAATCCTAAACACTAAACACCAAACTGTAAACCGTAAACACCAAATTCTACACCTTAAACACGAAATCCTAAACTCCAATCCCTAAATTCTAAACCCTAAACCCTAAACTCTAAACCTTGAACACTAAACCCAAAACAGCTTAACTCTAATTTCCAAACAATAAACTCTAAACCCTAAACCCTAAACTCTAACCCCTAAACACTAAACTCTAAACTCTAAACCCTAAGTATTATACACTAAATCTTAAACTCTAAACCCCAAATCCTAAACCCTAAACCCTAAACCCTAAACCCTAAACCCTAAATCCTAAACACTAAACTCTAAACCGTAAACACCAAACTCTACACCCTAAACACGAAATCCTAAACTCCAATCCCTAAATTCTAAACCTTAAACCCTTAACCCTAAACTCTAAACCTTGAACACTTAACCCAAAACACTTAACTCTAATTTCTAAACAATAAACTCTAAACCCTAAACCCTAAACCCTAACCCCTAAATACTAAACTCTAAACTCTAAACACTAAATATTATACACTAAATCTTAAACTCTAAACCCCAAATCCTAAACCCTAAACCTTAAACCCTAAATTCTAAACCCTAAATCCTAAACATTAAACACTAAACTCGAAATCGTAAACACCAAACTCTACACCCTAAACACGAAATCCTAAACTCCAATCCCTAAATTCTAAACCCTAAACCCTTAACCCTAAACTCTAAACCTTGAACACTAAACCCTAAACCCTAAACCCTAATTTCCAAACAATAAACTCTAAACCCTAAACCCTAAACCCCAAATCCTAACCCTAAACCCTAAACCCTAATTTCTAAAATCTAAACTCTAAACCCTAAGTATTATACACTATATCTTAAACTCTAAACCCCAAATCCTAAACCCTAAAACCTAAACCCTAAACCCTAAATTCTAAACCCTAATACTAATCCCTGAACACTTAACCCTAATCCATAAAAACTAAATTCTAAACCTTAAATCCTAAACACTAAACACTAAAATCTAAACTCTACACACCAAACTCTACACCCTAAACACGAAATCCTAAACTCTAATACCTAAATTCTAGACCCTAAACCCTAATACTAATCCCTAAACACTAAACCCTAAACCATAAAAAGTAAATTCTCAACCCTAAATCCTAAACACTAAACACCAAACTGTAAACCGTAAACACCAAATTCTACACCTTAAACACGAAATCCTAAACTCCAATCCCTAAATTCTAAACCCTAAACCCTAAACTCTAAACCTTGAACACTAAACCACAAACAGTTAACTCTAATTTCCAAACAATAAACTCTAAACCCTAAACCCTAAACTCTAACCCCTAAACACTAAACTCTAAACTCTAAACCCTAAGTATTATACACTAAATCTTAAACTCTAAACCCCAAATCCTAAACCCTAAACCCTAAACCCTAAACCCTAAATCCTAAACACTAAACTCTAAACCGTAAACACCAAACTCTACACCCTAAACACGAAATCCTAAACTCCAATCCCTAAATTCTAAACCTTAAACCCTTAACCCTAAACTCTAAACCTTGAACACTTAACCCAAAACACTTAACTCTAATTTCTAAACAATAAACTCTAAACCCTAAACCCTAAACCCTAACCCCTAAACACTAAACTCTAAACTCTAAACACTAAATATTATACACTAAATCTTAAACTCTAAACCCCAAATCCTAAACCCTAAACCTTAAACCCTAAATTCTAAACCCTAAATCTTAAACACTAAACACTAAACTCGAAATCGTAAACACCAAACTCTACACCCTAAACACGAAATCCTAAACTCCAATCCCTAAATTCTAAACCCTAAACCCTTAACCCTAAACTCTAAACCTTGAACACTAAACCCTAAACCCTAAACCCTAATTTCCAAACAATAAACTCTAAACCCTAAACCCTAAACCCCAAATCCTAACCCTAAACCCTAAACCCTAATTTCTAAACTCTAAACTCTAAACCCTAAGTAGTATACACTAAATCTTAAACTCTAAACCCCAAATCTTAAACCCTAAACCCTAAACTCTGAACCCTAAACCCTAAACCCTAAACCCTAAATCCTAAACACTAAACATAAAACTCTAAACCCTACACCCTAAACACGAAATCCTAAACTCCAATCCCTAAATTCTAAACCCTAAACCCTTAACCCTAAACTCTAAACCTTGAACACTCAACCCGAAACACTTAACTCTAATCTCTAAACAATAAACTCGAAACCCCAAATCCTAAACCCTAAACCCTAAACCCTAAACTCTAAACCCTAAACCTAAACTCTAAATATTAAACAGTAAACCCTAACCCTAAACCCTAAACCTAAACTCCAAATATTAAACCCTAAAATCTAAATCCTAATCAATAAACCTTAAATAGGAAACTATAAAGCCTAAACCCTAAACCCTAACCACGAAATCCTAAACCCTATACCCTAAACACCAAACTCTACATCCGAAACTCTAAACACGAATCCCAAAATATAATCCCTAAATTCCAAATCCTAAACCCTAAACCCTAAACCCTAAACCCTGAACCCTAAACCCTAAACACCAAACTCTACACCCTAAACACGAAATCTTAAACTCCAATCCCTAAATTCTAGACCCTAAACTCTCAACCCTAAACACTAAATACTAATCCTTGAACACTAAACCCTAATCCATAAAAAGTAAACACTAAACACTAAACTCTAAACTCTACACACCAAACACTACACCCTATACACGAAATCCTAAACTCCAATACCTATATTCTACACTCTAAACCCTAAATCCTAATACTAATCCCTAAACACTAAACCCTAAACCATAAAAAGTAAATTCTAAACCCTAAATCCTAAACACTAAACACTAAACTCGTAAACCGTAAACACCAAACTCTACACCCTAAACACGAAATCCTAAACTCCAATCCCTAAATTCTAAACCCTAAACCCTTAACCCTAAACTCTAAACCTTGAACACTAAACCCAAAACACTTAACTCTAATTTCCAAACAATAAACTCTAAACACTAAACCCTAAACCCTAACCCCTAAACACTAAACTCTAAACTC
Source organism: Linum usitatissimum (assembly GCA_030674075.2). Taxonomy (NCBI): domain Eukaryota; kingdom Viridiplantae; phylum Streptophyta; class Magnoliopsida; order Malpighiales; family Linaceae; genus Linum; species Linum usitatissimum. Next base: position 594,855 of record JAUJYP020000543.1, on the reverse strand, counting down.
TAAACCCTAAATATTATACACTAAATCTTAAACTCTAAACCCCAAATCCTAAACCCTAAACTCTAAACCCTAAACCCTAAACCCTAAACCCTAAACCCTAAACCCGAAATCCTAAACTCCAATCCCTAAATTCTAGACCCTTAACTCTCAACCCTAAACTCTAAATACTAATCCCTGAACAGTAAACCCTAATCCATAAAAAGTAAATTCTAAACCCTAAATCCAAAACACTAAACACTAAACTCTAAACCCTACACACCAAACTCTACACACTAAACACGAAATCCTAAACTCCAATACCTATATTCTACACCCTAAACCCTAAATCCTAATACTAATCCCTAAACACTAAACCCTAAACCATAAAAAGTAAATTCTAAACCCTAAACCCTAAACACTAAACACTAAACCGTAAACCGTAAACACCAAACTCTACACCCTAAACACGAAATCCTAAACTCCAATCCCTAAATTCTAAACCCTAAACCCTTAACCCTAAACGTAAACCTTGAACACTCAACGCAAAACACTTAACTCTAATTTCTAAACAATAAACTCTAAACCCTAAACCCTAAACCCTAAACCCTCAAGACTAAACTCTAAACTCTAAACCCTAAGTATTATACAAAAAATCATAAACTCTAAACCCCAAATCCTAAACCCTAAACCCTAAACCCTAAACTCTAAACCTAAACCTAAACTCTAAATATTAAACAGTAAACCCTAAACCTAAACTCTAAATATTAAACACTAAACCCTAAACCTAAACTCTAAATATTAAACCCTAAAATCTAAATCCTAAACAATAAACCTTAAAAAGAAAACTATAAAGCCTAAATCCTAAACCCTAAACACGAAATCCTAAACCCTAAACCCTAAACCCTAAACCCTAAACACGAAACTCTACATCCGAATCTCTAAACACGAATCCTAAAATCTAATCCCTAAATTCAAAATCCTAAACCCTAAACGATGTCCCCTAAACCCTAAACACCAAACTCTACACCCTAAACACGAAATCCTAAACTCCAATCCCTAAATTCTAGACCCTTAACTCTCAACCCTAAACTCTAAATACTAATCCCTGAACAAGAAACCCTAATCCATAAAAAGTAAATTCTAAACCCTAAATCCAAAACACTAAACACTAAACTCTAAACCCTACACACCAAACTCTACACACTAAACACGAAATCCTAAACTCCAATACCTATATTCTACACCCTAAACCCTAAATCCTAATACTAATCCCTAAACACTAAACCCTAAACCATAAAAAGTAAATTCTAAACCCTAAACCCTAAACACTAAACACTAAACTGTAAACCATAAACACCAAACTCTACACCCTAAACACGAAATCCTAAACTCCAATCCCTAAATTCTAAACCCTAAACCCTTAACCCTAAACTCTAAACCTTGAACACTCAACGCAAAACACTTAACTCTAATTTCTAAACAATAAACTCTAAACCCTAAACCCTAAACCCTAAACCCTCAAGACTAAACTCTAAACTCTAAACCCTAAGTATTATACATAAAATCGTAAACTCTAAACCCCAAATCCTAAACCCTAAACCCTAAACCCTAAACTCTAAACCTAAACCTAAACTCTAAATATTAAACAAGAAACCCTAAACCTAAACTCTAAATATTAAACACTAAACCCTAAACCTAAACTCTAAATATTAAACCCTAAAATCTAAATCCTAAACAATAAACCTTAAAAAGAAAACTATAAAGCCTAAATCCTAAACCCTAAACACGAAATCCTAAACCCTAAACCCTAAACCCTAAACCCTAAACACGAAACTCTACATCCGAATCTCTAAACACGAATCCTAAAATCTAATCCCTAAATTCAAAATCCTAAACCCTAAACGCTGTCCCCTAAACCCTAAACACCAAACTCTACACCCTAAACACGAAATCCTAAACTCCAATCCCTAAATTCTAGACCCTTAACTCTCAACCCTAAACTCTAAATACTAATCCCTGAACAGTAAACCCTAATCCATAAAAAGTAAATTCTAAACCCTAAATCCAAAACACTAAACACTAAACTCTAAACCCTACACACCAAACTCTACACACTAAACACGAAATCCTAAACTCCAATACCTATATTCTACACCCTAAACCCTAAATCCTAATACTAATCCCTAAACACTAAACCCTAAACCATAAAAAGTAAATTCTAAACCCTAAACCCTAAACACTAAACACTAAACCGTAAACCGTAAATACCAAACTCTACACCCTAAACACGAAATCCTAAACTCCAATCCCTAAATTCTAACCCCTAAACCCTTAACCCTAAACTCTAAACCTTGAACACTAAACCCAAAACACTTAACTCTAATTTCCTAACAATAAACTCTAAACCCTAAACCCTAAACCCTAACCCCTAAACACTAAACTCTAAACCCTAAGTATTATACACTAAATCTTAAACTCTAAACCCCAAATCCTAAACCCTAAACCCTAAACCTTGACCCCTAAACCCTAAACACCAAACTCTAAACCCTAAACACGAAATCCTAAACTCCAATCCCTAAATTCTAGACCCTAAACTCTCAACCCTAAACTCTAAATACTAATCCCTGAACACTAAACCCTAATCCATTAAAATTAAATTCTAAACCCTAAATCCTAAACACTAAACACTAAACTCTAAACCGTAAACACGAAACTCTACAACCTAAGCACGAAATCCTAAACTCCAATCCCTAAATTCTAAACCCTAAACCCTTAACCCTAAACTCTAAACCTTGAACACTCAACCTAAAACACTTAACTCCAATCTCTAAACAATAAACTCTAAACCCTAAACCCTAAACCCTAACCCCTAAACACTAAACTCTAGACTCTAAACTCTAAACCCTAAGTATTATTCACTAAATCTTAAACTCTAAACCCCAAATCCTAAACCCAAAACCCTAAACCCTAAACCCTAAATTCTAAACCCTAATACTAATCCCTGAACACTTAACCCTAATCCTAAAAACTAAATTCTAAACCTTAAATCCTATACACTAAACACTAAAATCTAAACTCTACACACCAAACTCTACACCCTAAACACGAAATCCTAAACTCTAATACCTAAATTCTAGACCCTAAACCCTAATACTAATCCCTAAACACTAAACCCTAAACAATAAAAAGTAAATTCTCAACCCTAAATCCTAAACACTAAACACTAAACTGTAAACCGTAAACACCAAACTCTACACCTTAAACACGAAATCCTAAACTCCAATCCCTAAAATCAAAACCCTAAACCCTAAACTCTAAACCTTGAACACGAAACCCAAAACAGTTAACTCTAATTTCCAAACAATAAACTCTAAACCCTAAACCCTAAACTCTAACCCCTAAACACAAAACTCTAAACTCTAAACCCTAAGTATTATACACTAAATCTTAAACTCTAAACCCCAAATCCTAAACCCTAAACCCTAAACCCTAAACCCTAAACCATAAACCATAAACACTAAATCCTAAACAGTAAACTCTAAACCGTAAACACCAAACTCTACACCCTAAACACGAAATCCTAAACTCCAATCCCTAAATTCTAAACCCTAAACCCTTAACCCTAAACTCTAAACCTTGAACACTCAACCCAAAACACTTAACTCTAATTTCTAAACAATAAACTCTAAACCCTAAACCCTAACTCCTAAACACTAAACTCTAAACTCTAAACACTAAGTATTATACACAAAATCATAAACTCTAAATCCCAAATCCTAAACCCTAAACCCTAAACTCTAAACCCTAAACCCTAAACCCTAAACACTAAACTCTAAACCCTACACACCAAACTCTACACACTAAACACGAAATCCTAAACTCCAATACCTATATTCTACACCCTAAACCCTAAATCCTAATACGAATCCCTAAACACTAAACCCTAAACCATAAAAAGTAAATTCAAAAACCCTAAACCCTGAACACTAAACACTAAACTGTAAACCGTAAACACCAAACTCTACACCCTAAACACGAAATCCTAAACTCCAATCCCTAAATTCTAAACCCTAAACCCTTAACCCTAAACTCTAAACCTTGAACACTCAACGCAAAACACTTAACTCTAATTTCTACACAATAAACTCTAAACCCTAAACCCTAAACCCTAAACCCTCAACACTAAACTCTAAACTCTAAACCCTAAGTATTATACATAAAATCGTAAACTCTAAACCCCAAATCCTAAACCCTAAACCCTAAACCCTAAACTCTAAACCTAAACCTAAACTCTAAATATTAAACAAGAAACCCCTAAACCTAAACTCTAAATATTAAACACTAAACCCTAAACCTAAACTCTAAATATTAAACCCTAAAATCTAAATCCTAAACAATAAACCTTAAAAAGAAAACTATAAAGCCTAAATCCTAAACCCTAAACACGAAACCCTAAACCCTAAACCCTAAACCCTAAACACGAAACTCTACATCCGAATCTCTAAACACGAATCCTAAAATCTAATCCCTAAATTCAAAATCCTAAACCCTAAACCCTGACCCCTAAACCCTAAACACCAAACTCTACACCCTAAACACGAAATCCTAAACTCCAATCCCTAAATTCTAAACCCTAAACCCTTAACCCTAAACTCTAAACCTTGAACACTCAACGCAAAACACTTAACTCTAATTTCTAAACAATAAACTCTAAACCCTAAACCCTAAACCCTAAACCCTCAACACTAAACTCTAAACTCTAAACCCTAAGTATTATACATAAAATCGTAAACTCTAAACCCCAAATCCTAAACCCTAAACCCTAAACCCTAAACTCTAAACCTAAACCTAAACTCTAAATATTAAACAAGAAACCCTAAACCTAAACTCTAAATATTAAACACTAAACCCTAAACCTAAACTCTAAATATTAAACCCTAAAATCTAAATCCTAAACAATAAACCTTAAAAAGAAAACTATAAAGCCTAAATCCTAAACCCTAAACACGAAATCCTAAACCCTAAACCCTAAACCCTAAACACGAAACTCTACATCCGAATCTCTAAACACGAATCCTAAAATCTAATCCCTAAATTCAAAATCCTAAACCCTAAACCCTGACCCCTAAACCCTAAACACCAAACTCTACACCCTAAACACGAAATCCTAAACTCCAATCCCTAAATTCTAGACCCATAACTCTCAACCCTAAACTCTAAATACTAATCCCTGAACAAAGAAACCCTAATCCATAAAAAGTAAATTCTAAACCCTAAATCCAAAACACTAAACACTAAATTCTAAACCCTACACACCAAACTCTACACACTAAACACGAAATCCTAAACTCCAATACCTATATTCTACACCCTAAACCCTAAATCCTAATACGAATCCCTAAACACTAAACCCTAAACCATAAAAAGTAAATTCTAAACCCTAAACCCTGAACACTAAACACTAAACTGTAAACCGTAAACACCAAACTCTACACCCTAAACACGAAATCCTAAACTCCAATCCCTAAATTCTAAACCCTAAACCCTTAACCCTAAACTCTAAACCTTGAACACTCAACGCAAAACACTTAACTCTAATTTCTACACAATAAACTCTAAACCCTAAACCCTAAACCCTAAACCCTCAACACTAAACTCTAAACTCTAAACCCTAAGTATTATACATAAAATCGTAAACTCTAAACCCCAAATCCTAAACCCTAAACCCTAAACCCTAAACTCTAAACCTAAACCTAAACTCTAAATATTAAACAAGAACCCTAAACCTAAACTCTAAATATTAAACACTAAACCCTAAACCTAAACTCTAAATATTAAACCCTAAAATCTAAATCCTAAACAATAAACCTTAAAAAGAAAACTATAAAGCCTAAATCCTAAACCCTAAACACGAAATCCTAAACCCTAAACCCTAAACCCTAAACACGAAACTCTACATCCGAATCTCTAAACACGAATCCTAAAATCTAATCCCTAAATTCAAAATCCTAAACCCTAAACCCTGACCCCTAAACCCTAAACACCAAACTCTACACCCTAAACACGAAATCCTAAACTCCAATCCCTAAATTCTAGACCCATAACTCTCAACCCTAAACTCTAAATACTAATCCCTGAACAAGAAAACCCTAATCCATAAAAAGTAAATTCTAAACCCTAAATCCAAAACACTAAACACTAAATTCTAAACCCTACACACCAAACTCTACACACTAAACACGAAATCCTAAACTCCAATACCTATATTCTACACCCTAAACCCTAAATCCTAATACGAATCCCTAAACACTAAACCCTAAACCATAAAAAGTAAATTCTAAACCCTAAACCCTGAACACTAAACACTAAACTGTAAACCGTAAACACCAAACTCTACACCCTAAACACGAAATCCTAAACTCCAATCCCTAAATTCTAAACCCTAAACCCTTAACCCTAAACTCTAAACCTTGAACACTCAACGCAAAACACTTAACTCTAATTTCTACACAATAAACTCTAAACCCTAAACCCTAAACCCTAAACCCTCAACACTAAACTCTAAACTCTAAACCCTAAGTATTATACATAAAATCGTAAACTCTAAACCCCAAATCCTAAACCCTAAACCCTAAACCCTAAACTCTAAACCTAAACCTAAACTCTAAATATTAAACAAGAAACCCTAAACCTAAACTCTAAATATTAAACACTAAACCCTAAACCTAAACTCTAAATATTAAACCCTAAAATCTAAATCCTAAACAATAAACCTTAAAAAGAAAACTATAAAGCCTAAATCCTAAACCCTAAACACGAAATCCTAAACCCTAAACCCTAAACCCTAAACACGAAACTCTACATCCGAATCTCTAAACACGAATCCTAAAATCTAATCCCTAAATTCAAAATCCTAAACCCTAAACCCTGACCCCTAAACCCTAAACACCAAACTCTACACCCTAAACACGAAATCCTAAACTCCAATCCCTAAATTCTAAACCCTAAACCCTTAACCCTAAACTCTAAACCTTGAACACTCAACGCAAAACACTTAACTCTAATTTCTAAACAATAAACTCTAAACCCTAAACCCTAAACCCTAAACCCTAAACCCTCAACACTAAACTCTAAACTCTAAACCCTAAGTATTATACATAAAATCGTAAACTCTAAACCCCAAATCCTAAACCCTAAACCCTAAACCCTAAACTCTAAACCTAAACCTAAACTCTAAATATTAAACAAGAAACCCTAAACCTAAACTCTAAATATTAAACACTAAACCCTAAACCTAAACTCTAAATATTAAACCCTAAAATCTAAATCCTAAACAATAAACCTTAAAAAGAAAACTATAAAGCCTAAATCCTAAACCCTAAACACGAAATCCTAAACCCTAAACCCTAAACCCTAAACACGAAACTCTACATCCGAATCTCTAAACACGAATCCTAAAATCTAATCCCTAAATTCAAAATCCTAAACCCTAAACCCTGACCCCTAAACCCTAAACACCAAACTCTACACCCTAAACACGAAATCCTAAACTCCAATCCCTAAATTCTAGACCCTTAACTCTCAACCCTAAACTCTAAATACTAATCCCTGAACAAGAAACCCTAATCCATAAAAAGTAAATTCTAAACCCTAAATCCAAAACACTAAACACTAAACTCTAAACCCTACACACCAAACTCTACACACTAAACACGAAATCCTAAACTCCAATACCTATATTCTACACCCTAAACCCTAAATCCTAATACGAATCCCTAAACACTAAACCCTAAACCATAAAAAGTAAATTCTAAACCCTAAACCCTGAACACTAAACACTAAACTCGTAAACCGTAAACACCAAACTCTACACCCTAAACACGAAATCCTAAACTCCAATCCCTAAATTCTAAACCCTAAACCCTTAACCCTAAACTCTAAACCTTGAACACTCAACGCAAAACACTTAACTCTAATTTCTACACAATAAACTCTAAACCCTAAACCCTAAACCCTAAACCCTCAACACTAAACTCTAAACTCTAAACCCTAAGTATTATACATAAAATCGTAAACTCTAAACCCCAAATCCTAAACCCTAAACCCTAAACTCTAAACCTAAACCTAAACTCTAAATATTAAACAAGAACCCTAAACCTAAACTCTAAATATTAAACACTAAACCCTAAACCTAAACTCTAAATATTAAACCCTAAAATCTAAATCCTAAACAATAAACCTTAAAAAGAAAACTATAAAGCCTAAATCCTAAACCCTAAACACGAAATCCTAAACCCTAAACCCTAAACCCTAAACACGAAACTCTACATCCGAATCTCTAAACACGAATCCTAAAATCTAATCCCTAAATTCAAAATCCTAAACCCTAAACCCTGACCCCTAAACCCTAAACACCAAACTCTACACCCTAAACACGAAATCCTAAACTCCAATCCCTAAATTCTAAACCCTAAACCCTTAACCCTAAACTCTAAATCTTGAACACTCAACGTAAAACACTTAACTCTAATTTCTAAACAATAAACTCTAAACCCTAAACCCTAAACCCTAAACCCTCAACACTAAACTCTAAACTCTAAACCCTAAGTATTATACATAAAATCGTAAACTCTAAACCCCAAATCCTAAACCCTAAACCCTAAACCCTAAACTCTAAACCTAAACCTAAACTCTAAATATTAAACAGTAAACCCTAAACCTAAACTCTAAATATTAAACACTAAACCCTAAACCTAAACTCTAAATATTAAACCCTAAAATCTAAATCCTAAACAATAAACCTTAAAAAGAAAACTATAAAGCCTAAATCCTAAACCCTAAACACGAAATCCTAAACCCTAAACCCTAAACCCTAAACACGAAACTCTACATCCGAATCTCTAAACACGAATCCTAAAATCTAATCCCTAAATTCAAAATCCTAAACCCTAAACCCTGACCCCTAAACCCTAAACACCAAACTCTACACCCTAAACACGAAATCCTAAACTCCAATCCCTAAATTCTAAACCCTAAACCCTTAACCCTAAACTCTAAACCTTGAACACTCAACGCAAAACACTTAACTCTAATTTCTAAACAATAAACTCTAAACCCTAAACCCTAAACCCTAAACCCTCAACACTAAACTCTAAACTCTAAACCCTAAGTATTATACATAAAATCGTAAACTCTAAACCCCAAATCCTAAACCCTAAACCCTAAACTCTAAACCTAAACCTAAACTCTAAATATTAAACAGTAAACCCTAAACCTAAACTCTAAATATTAAACACTAAACCCTAAACCTAAACTCTAAATATTAAACCCTAAAATCTAAATCCTAAACAATAAACCTTAAAAAGAAAACTATAAAGCCTAAATCCTAAACCCTAAACACGAAATCCTAAACCCTAAACCCTAAACCCTAAACACGAAACTCTACATCCGAATCTCTAAACACGAATCCTAAAATCTAATCCCTAAATTCAAAATCCTAAACCCTAAACGCTGACCCCTAAACCCTAAACACCAAACTCTACACCCTAAACACGAAATCCTAAACTCCAATCCCTAAATTCTAGACCCTTAACTCTCAACCCTAAACTCTAAATACTAATCCCTGAACAGTAAACCCTAATCCATAAAAAGTAAATTCTAAACCCTAAATCCAAAACACTAAACACTAAACTCTAAACCCTACACACCAAACTCTACACACTAAACACGAAATCCTAAACTCCAATACCTATATTCTACACCCTAAACCCTAAATCCTAATACTAATCCCTAAACACTAAACCCTAAACCATAAAAAGTAAATTCTAAACCCTAAACCCTAAACACTAAACACTAAACTGTAAACCGTAAATACCAAACTCTACACCCTAAACACGAAATCCTAAACTCCAATCCCTAAATTCTAACCCCTAAACCCTTAACCCTAAACTCTAAACCTTGAACACTAAACCCAAAACACTTAACTCTAATTTCCTAACAATAAACTCTAAACCCTAAACCCTAAACCCTAACCCCTAAACACTAAACTCTAAACCCTAAGTATTATACACTAAATCTTAAACTCTAAACCCCAAATCCTAAACCCTAAACCCTAAACCTTGACCCCTAAACCCTAAACACCAAACTCTAAACCCTAAACACGAAATCCTAAACTCCAATCCCTAAATTCTAGACCCTAAACTCTCAACCCTAAACTCTAAATACTAATCCCTGAACACTAAACCCTAATCCATTAAAATTAAATTCTAAACCCTAAATCCTAAACACTAAACACTAAACTCTAAACCGTAAACACCAAACTCTACAACCTAAGCACGAAATCCTAAAGTCCAATCCCTAAATTCTAAACCCTAAACCCTTAACCCTAAACTCTAAACCTTGAACACTCAACCTAAAACACTAAACTCCAATCTCTAAACAATAAACTCTAAACCCTAAACCCTAAACCCTAACCCCTAAACACTAAACTCTAGACTCTAAACTCTAAACCCTAAGTATTATTCACTAAATCTTAAACTCTAAACCCCAAATCCTAAACCCAAAACCCTAAACCCTAAACCCTAAATTCTAAACCCTAATACTAATCCCTGAACACTTAACCCTAACCCATAAAAACTAAATTCTAAACCTTAAATCCTATACACTAAACACTAAAATCTAAACTCTACACACCAAACTCTACACCCTAAACACGAAATCCTAAACTCTAATACCTAAATTCTAAACCCTAAACCCTAATACTAATCCCTAAACACTAAACCCTAAACCATAAAAAGTAAATTCTCAACCCTAAATCCTAAACACTAAACACTAAACCGTAAACCGTAAACACCAAACTCTACACCTTAAACACGAAATCCTAAACTCCAATCCCTAAAATCAAAACCCTAAACCCTAAACTCTAAACCTTGAACACGAAACCCAAAACGAGTTAACTCTAATTTCCAAACAATAAACTCTAAACCCTAAACCCTAAACTCTAACCCCTAAACACTAAACTCTAAACTCTAAACCCTAAGTATTATACACTAAATCTTAAACTCTAAACCCCAAATCCTAAACCCTAAACCCTAAACCCTAAACCCTAAACCATAAACCATAAACACTAAATCCTAAACAGTAAACTCTAAACCGTAAACACCAAACTCTACACCCTAAACACGAAATCCTAAACTCCAATCCCTAAATTCTAAACCCTAAACCCTTAACCCTAAACTCTAAACCTTGAACACTCAACCCAAAACACTTAACTCTAATTTCTAAACAATAAACTCTAAACCCTAAACCCTAACTCCTAAACACTAAACTCTAAACTCTAAACACTAAGTATTATACACAAAATCATAAACTCTAAACCCCAAATCCTAAACCCTAAACCCTAAACTCTAAACCCTAAACCCTAAACCCTAAACCCTAAACCCGAAATCCTAAACTCCAATCCCTAAATTCTAGACCCTTAACTCTCAACCCTAAACTCTAAATACTAATCCCTGAACAGTAAACCCTAATCCATAAAAAGTAAATTCTAAACCCTAAATCCAAAACACTAAACACTAAACTCTATACCCTACACACCAAACTCTACACACTAAACACGAAATCCTAAACTCCAATACCTATATTCTACACCCTAAACCCTAATGCCTAATACTAATCCCTAAACACTAAACCCTAAACCCTAAACACTAAACACTAAACTGTAAACCGTAAACACCAAACTCTACACCCTAAACACGAAATCCTAAACTCCAATCCCTAAATTCTAAACCCTAAACCCTTAACCCTAAACTCTAAACCTTGAACACTCAACGCAAAACACTTAACTCTAATTTCTAAACAATAAACTCTAAACCCTAAACCCTAAACCCTAAACCCTCAAGACTAAACTCTAAACTCTAAACCCTAAGTATTATACATAAAATCGTAAACTCTAAACCCCAAATCCTAAACCCTAAACCCTAAACTCTAAACCTAAACCTAAACTCTAAATATTAAACAGTAAACCCTAAACCTAAACTCTAAATATTAAACACTAAACCCTAAACCTAAACTCTAAATATTAAACCCTAAAATCTAAATCCTAAACAATAAACCTTAAAAAGAAAACTATAAAGCCTAAATCCTAAACCCTAAACACGAAATCCTAAACCCTAAACCCTAAACCCTAAACACGAAACTCTACATCCGAATCTCTAAACACGAATCCTAAAATCTAATCCCTAAATTCAAAATCCTAAACCCTAAACCCTGACCCCTAAACCCTAAACACCAAACTCTACACCCTAAACACGAAATCCTAAACTCCAATCCCTAAATTCTAGACCCTTAACTCTCAACCCTAAACTCTAAATACTAATCCCTGAACAAGAAAACCCTAATCCATAAAAAGTAAATTCTAAACCCTAAATCCAAAACACTAAACACTAAACTCTAAACCCTACACACCAAACTCTACACACTAAACACGAAATCCTAAACTCCAATACCTATATTCTACACCCTAAACCCTAAATCCTAATACGAATCCCTAAACACTAAACCCTAAACCATAAAAAGTAAATTCTAAACCCTAAACCCTGAACACTAAACACTAAACTGTAAACCGTAAACACCAAACTCTACACCCTAAACACGAAATCCTAAACTCCAATCCCTAAATTCTAAACCCTAAACCCTTAACCCTAAACTCTAAACCTTGAACACTCAACGCAAAACACTTAACTCTAATTTCTACACAATAAACTCTAAACCCTAAACCCTAAACCCTAAACCCTCAACACTAAACTCTAAACTCTAAACCCTAAGTATTATACATAAAATCGTAAACTCTAAACCCCAAATCCTAAACCCTAAACCCTAAACCCTAAACTCTAAACCTAAACCTAAACTCTAAATATTAAACAAGAACCCTAAACCTAAACTCTAAATATTAAACACTAAACCCTAAACCTAAACTCTAAATATTAAACCCTAAAATCTAAATCCTAAACAATAAACCTTAAAAAGAAAACTATAAAGCCTAAATCCTAAACCCTAAACACGAAATCCTAAACCCTAAACCCTAAACCCTAAACACGAAACTCTACATCCGAATCTCTAAACACGAATCCTAAAATCTAATCCCTAAATTCAAAATCCTAAACCCTAAACCCTGACCCTTAAACCCTAAACACCAAACTCTACACCCTAAACACGAAATCCTAAACTCCAATCCCTAAATTCTTAACCCTAAACCCTTAACCCTAAACTCTAAACCTTGAACACTCAACGCAAAACACTTAACTCTAATTTCTAAACAATAAACTCTAAACCCTAAACCCTAAACCCTAAACCCTCAACACTAAACTCTAAACTCTAAACCCTAAGTATTATACATAAAATCGTAAACTCTAAACCCCAAATCCTAAACCCTAAACCCTAAACCCTAAACTCTAAACCTAAACCTAAACTCTAAATATTAAACAAGAAACCCTAAACCTAAACTCTAAATATTAAACACTAAACCCTAAACCTAAACTCTAAATATTAAACCCTAAAATCTAAATCCTAAACAATAAACCTTAAAAAGAAAACTATAAAGCCTAAATCCTAAACCCTAAACACGAAATCCTAAACCCTAAACCCTAAACCCTAAACCCTAAACACGAAACTCTACATCCGAATCTCTAAACACGAATCCTAAAATCTAATCCCTAAATTCAAAATCCTAAACCCTAAACGCTGACCCCTAAACCCTAAACACCAAACTCTACACCCTAAACACGAAATCCTAAACTCCAATCCCTAAATTCTAGACCCTTAACTCTCAACCCTAAACTCTAAATACTAATCCCCGAACAAAACCCTAATCCATAAAAAGTAAATTCTAAACCCTAAATCCAAAACACTAAACACTAAACTCTAAACCCTACACACCAAACTCTACACACTAAACACGAAATCCTAAACTCCAATACCTATATTCTACACCCTAAACCCTAAATCCTAATACTAATCCCTAAACACTAAACCCTAAACCATAAAAAGTAAATTCTAAACCCTAAACCCTAAACACTAAACACTAAACCGTAAACCGTAAATACCAAACTCTACACCCTAAACACGAAATCCTAAACTCCAATCCCTAAATTCTAACCCCTAAACCCTTAACCCTAAACTCTAAACCTTGAACACTAAACCCAAAACACTTAACTCTAATTTCCTAACAATAAACTCTAAACCCTAAACCCTAAACCCTAACCCCTAAACACTAAACTCTAAACCCTAAGTATTATACACTAAATCTTAAACTCTAAACCCCAAATCCTAAACCCTAAACCCTAAACCTTGACCCCTAAACCCTAAACACCAAACTCTAAACCCTAAACACGAAATCCTAAACTCCAATCCCTAAATTCTAGACCCTAAACTCTCAACCCTAAACTCTAAATACTAATCCCTGAACACTAAACCCTAATCCATTAAAATTAAATTCTAAACCCTAAATCCTAAACACTAAACACTAAACTCTAAACCGTAAACACCAAACTCTACAACCTAAGCACGAAATCCTAAACTCCAATCCCTAAATTCTAAACCCTAAACCCTTAACCCTAAACTCTAAACCTTGAACACTCAACCTAAAACACTTAACTCCAATCTCTAAACAATAAACTCTAAACCCTAAACCCTAAACCCTAACCCCTAAACACTAAACTCTAGACTCTAAACTCTAAACCCTAAGTATTATTCACTAAATCTTAAACTCTAAACCCCAAATCCTAAACCCAAAACCCTAAACCCTAAACCCTAAATTCTAAACCCTAATACTAATCCCTGAACACTTAACCCTAATCCATAAAAACTAAATTCTAAACCTTAAATCCTATACACTAAACACTAAAATCTAAACTCTACACACCAAACTCTACACCCTAAACACGAAATCCTAAACTCTAATACCTAAATTCTAAACCCTAAACCCTAATACTAATCCCTAAACACTAAACCCTAAACCATAAAAAGTAAATTCTCAACACTAAATCCTAAACACTAAACACTAAACTGTAAACCGTAAACACCAAACTCTACACCTTAAACACGAAATCCTAAACTCCAATCCCTAAAATCAAAACCCTAAACCCTAAACTCTAAACCTTGAACACGAAACCCAAAACAGCTTAACTCTAATTTCCAAACAATAAACTCTAAACCCTAAACCCTAAACTCTAACCCCTAAACACTAAACTCTAAACTCTAAACCCTAAGTATTATACAATAAATCTTAAACTCTAAACCCCAAATCCTAAACCCTAAACCCTAAACCCTAAACCCTAAACCCTAAACCATAAACCATAAACACTAAATCCTAAACAGTAAACTCTAAACCGTAAACACCAAACTCTACACCCTAAACACGAAATCCTAAACTCCAATCCCTAAATTCTAAACCCTAAACCCTTAACCCTAAACTCTAAACCTTGAACACTCAACCCAAAACACTTAACTCTAATTTCTAAACAATAAACTCTAAACCCTAAACCCTAACTCCTAAACACTAAACTCTAAACTCTAAACACTAAGTATTATACACAAAATCATAAACTCTAAACCCCAAATCCTAAACCCTAAACCCTAAACTCTAAACCCTAAACCCTAAACCCTAAACCCTAAACCCGAAATCCTAAACTCCAATCCCTAAATTCTAGACCCTTAACTCTCAACCCTAAACTCTAAATACTAATCCCCGAACAAGAAACCCTAATCCATAAAAAGTAAATTCTAAACCCTAAATCCAAAACACTAAACACTAAACTCTATACCCTACACACCAAACTCTACACACTAAACACGAAATCCTAAACTCCAATACCTATATTCTACACCCTAAACCCTAAATCCTAATACTAATCCCTAAACACTAAACCCTAAACCATAAAAAGTAAATTCTAAACCCTAAACCCTAAACACTAAACACTAAACCGTAAACCGTAAACACCAAACTCTACACCCTAAACACGAAATCCTAAACTCCAATCCCTAAATTCTAAACCCTAAACCCTTAACCCTAAACTCTAAACCTTGAACACTCAACCCAAAACACTTAACTCTAATTTCTAAACAATAAACTCTAAACCCTAAACCCTAACTCCTAAACACTAAACTCTAAACTCTAAACACTAAGTATTATACACAAAATCATAAACTCTAAACCCCAAATCCTAAACCCTAAACCCTAAACTCTAAACCCTAAACCCTAAACCCTAAACCCTAAACCCGAAATCCTAAACTCCAATCCCTAAATTCTAGACCCTTAACTCTCAACCCTAAACTCTAAATACTAATCCCCGAACAGGAAACCCTAATCCATAAAAAGTAAATTCTAAACCCTAAATCCAAAACACTAAACACTAAACTCTATACCCTACACACCAAACTCTACACACTAAACACGAAATCCTAAACTCCAATACCTATATTCTACACCCTAAACCCTAAATCCTAATACTAATCCCTAAACACTAAACCCTAAACCATAAAAAGTAAATTCTAAACCCTAAACCCTAAACACTAAACACTAAACTGTAAACCGTAAACACCAAACTCTACACCCTAAACACGAAATCCTAAACTCCAATCCCTAAATTCTAAACCCTAAACCCTTAACCCTAAACTCTAAACCTTGAACACTCAACGCAAAACACTTAACTCTAATTTCTAAACAATAAACTCTAAACCCTAAACCCTAAACCCTAAACCCTAAACCCTCAAGACTAAACTCTAAACTCTAAACCCTAAGTATTATACATAAAATCGTAAACTCTAAACCCCAAATCCTAAACCCTAAACCCTAAACTCTAAACCTAAACCTAAACTCTAAATATTAAACAGTAAACCCGAAACCTAAACTCTAAATATTAAACACTAAACCCTAAACCTAAACTCTAAATATTAAACCCTAAAATCTAAATCCTAAACAATAAACCTTCAAAAGAAAACTATAAAGCCTAAATCCTAAACCCTAAACACGAAATCCTAAACCCTAAACCCTAAACCCTAAACACGAAACTCTACATCCGAATCTCTAAACACGAATCCTAAAATCTAATCCCTAAATTCAAAATCCTAAACCCAAAACCCTGACCCCTAAACCCTAAACACCAAACTCTACACCCTAAACACGAAATCCTAAACTCCAATCCCTAAATTCTAGACCCTTAACTCTCAACCCTAAACTCTAAATACTAATCCCCGAACGGAAACCCTAATCCATAAAAAGTAAATTCTAAACCCTAAATCCAAAACACTAAACACTAAACTCTAAACCCTACACACCAAACTCTATACACTAAACACGAAATCCTAAACTCCAATACCTATATTCTACACCCTAAACCCTAAATCCTAATACTAATCCCTAAACACTAAACCGTAAACCATAAAAAGTAAATTCTAAACCCTAAACCCTAAACACTAAACACTAAACTGTAAACCGTAAATACCAAACTCTACACCCTAAACACGAAATCCTAAACTCCAATCCCTAAATTCTAAACCCTAAACCCTTAACCCTAAACTCTAAACCTTGAACACTAAACCCAAAACACTTAACTCAAATTTCCTAACAATAAACTCTAAACCCTAAACCCTAAACCCTAACCCCTAAACACTAAACTCTAAACCCTAAGTATTATACACTAAGTCTTAAACTCTAAACCCCAAATCCTAAACCCTAAACCCTAAACCTTGACCCCTAAACCCTAAACACCAAACTCTAATCCCTAAACACGAAATCCTAAACTCCAATCCCTAAATTCTAGACCCTAAACTCTCAACCCTAAACTCTAAATACTAATCCCTGAACACTAAACCCTAATCCATTAAAATTAAATTCTAAACCCTAAATCCTAAACACTAAACACTAAACTCTAAACCGTAAACACCAAACTCTACAACCTAAGCACGAAATCCTAAACTCCAATCCCTAAATTCTAAACCCTAAACCCTTAACCCTAAACTCTAAACCTTGAACACTCAACCTAAAACACTTAACTCCAATCTCTAAACAATAAACTCTAAACCCTAAACCCTAAACCCTAACCCCTAAACACTAAACTCTAGACTCTAAACTCTAAACCCTAAGTATTATTCACTAAATCTTAAACTCTAAACCCCAAATCCTAAACCCAAAACCCTAAACCCTAAACCCTAAATTCTAAACCCTAATACTAATCCCTGAACACTTAACCCTAATCCATAAAAACTAAATTCTAAACTTTAAATCCTATACACTAAACACTAAAATCTAAACTCTACACACCAAACTCTACACCCTAAACACGAAATCCTAAACTCTAATACCTAAATTCTAAACCCTAAACCCTAATACTAATCCCTAAACACTAAACCCTAAACCATAAAAAGTAAATTCTCAACCCTAAATCCTAAACACTAAACACTAAACTGTAAACCGTAAACACCAAACTCTACACCTTAAACACGAAATCCTAAACTCCAATCCCTAAAATCAAAACCCTAAACCCTAAACTCTAAACCTTGAACACGAAACCCAAAACGAGCTTAACTCTAATTTCCAAACAATAAACTCTAAACCCTAAACCCTAAACTCTAACCCCTAAACACTAAACTCTAAACTCTAAACCCTAAGTATTATACACTAAATCTTAAACTCTAAACCCCAAATCCTAAACCCTAAACCCTAAACCCTAAACCCTAAACCCTAAACCATAAACCATAAACACTAAATCCTAAACAGTAAACTCTAAACCGTAAACACCAAACTCTACACCCTAAACACGAAATCCTAAACTCCAATCCCTAAATTCTAAACCCTAAACCCTTAACCCTAAACTCTAAACCTTGAACACTCAACCCAAAACACTTAACTCTAATTTCTAAACAATAAACTCTAAACCCTAAACCCTAACTCCTAAACACTAAACTCTAAACTCTAAACACTAAGTATTATACACAAAATCATAAACTCTAAACCCCAAATCCTAAACCCTAAACCCTAAACTCTAAACCCTAAACCCTAAACCCTAAACCCTAAACCCTAAACCCGAAATCCTAAACTCCAATCCCTAAATTCTAGACCCTTAACTCTCAACCCTAAACTCTAAATACTAATCCCTGAACAGTAAACCCTAATCCATAAAAAGTAAATTCTAAACCCTAAATCCAAAACACTAAACACTAAACTCTATACCCTACACACCAAACTCTACACACTAAACACGAAATCCTAAACTCCAATACCTATATTCTACACCCTAAACCCTAAATCCTAATACTAATCCCTAAACACTAAACCCTAAACCATAAAAAGTAAATTCTAAACCCTAAACCCTAAACACTAAACACTAAACCGTAAACCGTAAACACCAAACTCTACACCCTAAACACGAAATCCTAAACTCCAATCCCTAAATTCTAAACCCTAAACCCTTAACCCTAAACTCTAAACCTTGAACACTCAACGCAAAACACTTAACTCTAATTTCTAAACAATAAACTCTAAACCCTAAACCCTAAACCCTAAACCCTAAACCCTCAAGACTAAACTCTAAACTCTAAACCCTAAGTATTATACATAAAATCGTAAACTCTAAACCCCAAATCCTAAACCCTAAACCCTAAACTCTAAACCTAAACCTAAACTCTAAATATTAAACAGTAAACCCTAAACCTAAACTCTAAATATTAAACACTAAACCCTAAACCTAAACTCTAAATATTAAACCCTAAAATCTAAATCCTAAACAATAAACCTTAAAAAGAAAACTATAAAGCCTAAATCCTAAACCCTAAACACGAAATCCTAAACCCTAAACCCTAAACCCTAAACACGAAACTCTACATCCGAATCTCTAAACACGAATCCTAAAATCTAATCCCTAAATTCAAAATCCTAAACCCAAAACCCTGACCCCTAAACCCTAAACACCAAACTCTACACCCTAAACACGAAATCCTAAACTCCAATCCCTAAATTCTAGACCCTTAACTCTCAACCCTAAACTCTAAATACTAATCCCTGAACAGTAAACCCTAATCCATAAAAAGTAAATTCTAAACCCTAAATCCAAAACACTAAACACTAAACTCTAAACCCTACACACCAAACTCTATACACTAAACACGAAATCCTAAACTCCAATACCTATATTCTACACCCTAAACCCTAAATCCTAATACTAATCCCTAAACACTAAACCGTAAACCATAAAAAGTAAATTCTAAACCCTAAACCCTAAACACTAAACACTAAACCGTAAACCGTAAATACCAAACTCTACACCCTAAACACGAAATCCTAAACTCCAATCCCTAAATTCTAAACCCTAAACCCTTAACCCTAAACTCTAAACCTTGAACACTAAACCCAAAACACTTAACTCTAATTTCCTAACAATAAACTCTAAACCCTAAACCCTAAACCCTAACCCCTAAACACTAAACTCTAAACCCTAAGTATTATACACTAAATCTTAAACTCTAAACCCCAAATCCTAAACCCTAAACCCTAAACCTTGACCCCTAAACCCGAAACACCAAACTCTAAACCCTAAACACGAAATCCTAAACTCCAATCCCTAAATTCTAGACCCTAAACTCTCAACCCTAAACTCTAAATACTAATCCCTGAACACTAAACCCTAATCCATTAAAATTAAATTCTAAACCCTAAATCCTAAACACTAAACACTAAACTCTAAACCGTAAACACAAAACTCTACAACCTAAGCATGAAATCCTAAACTCCAATCCCTAAATTCTAAACCCTAAACCCTCAACCCTAAACTCTAAACCTTGAACACTCAACCTAAAACACTTAACTCCAATCTCTAAACAATAAACTCTAAACCCTAAACCCTAAACCCTAACCCCTAAACACTAAACTCTAGACTCTAAACTCTAAACCCTAAGTATTATTCACTAAATCTTAAACTCTAAACCCCAAATCCTAAACCCAAAACCCTAAACCCTAAACCCTAAATTCTAAACCCTAATACTAATCCCCGAACACTTAACCCTAATCCATAAAAACTAAATTCTAAACCTTAAATCCTATACACTAAACACTAAAATCTAAACTCTACACACCAAACTCTACACCCTAAACACGAAATCCTAAACTCTAATACCTAAATTCTAGACCCTAAACCCTAATACTAATCCCTAAACACTAAACCCTAAACCATAAAAAGTAAATTCTCAACCCTAAATCCTAAACACTAAACACTAAACTGTAAACCGTAAACACCAAACTCTACACCTTAAACACGAAATCCTAAACTCCAATCCCTAAAATCAAAACCCTAAACCCTAAACTCTAAACCTTGAACACGAAACCCAAAACGAGTTAACTCTAATTTCCAAACAATAAACTCTAAACCCTAAACCCTAAACTCTAACCCCTAAACACTAAACTCTAAACTCTAAACCCTAAGTATTATACACTAAATCTTAAACTCTAAACCCCAAATCCTAAACCCTAAACCCTAAACCCTAAACCATAAACCATAAACACTAAATCCTAAACAGTAAACTCTAAACCGTAAACACCAAACTCTACACCCTAAACACGAAATCCTAAACTCCAATCCCTAAATTCTAAACCTTAAACCCTTAACCCTAAACTCTAAACCTTGAACACTCAACCCAAAACACTTAACTCTAATTTCTAAACAATAAACTCTAAACCCTAAACCCTAACTCCTAAACACTAAACTCTAAACTCTAAATACTAAGTATTATACACAAAATCATAAACTCTAAACCCCAAATCCTAAACCCTAAACCCTAAACTCTAAACCCTAAACCTAAACTCTAAATATTAAACACTAAACCCTACACCTAAACTCTAAATATTAAACACTAAACCCTAAACCTAAACTCTAAATATTAAACCCTAAAATCTAAATCCTAAACACTAAACCTTAAAAAGAAAACTATAAAGCCTAAACCCTAAACCCTAACCATGAAATCCTAAACCCTAAACCCTAAACCCTAAACACCAAACTCTACATCCGAAACTCTAAATACGAATCCTAAAATCTAATCCCTAAATTCCAAATCCTAAACCCTAAACCCTGAACCCTAAACCCTAAACACCAAACTCTACACCCTAAACACGAAATCCTAAACACCAATCCCTAAATTCTAGACCCTAAACTCTCAACCGTAAACTCTAAATTCTAATTCTTGAACACTAAACCCTAATCCATAAAAAGTAAATTCTAAACCCTAAATCCTAAACACTAAACACTAAACTCTAAACCCTACACACCAAACACTACACCCTATACACGAAATCCTAAACTCCAATACCTAAATTCTAGAGCCTAAACCCTAAACCACAATACTAATCCCTAAACACTAAACCCTAAACCATAAAAAGTAAATTCTAAACCCTAAATCCTAAACACTAAACACTAAACTGTAAACCGTAAACACCAAACTCTACACCCTAAACACGAAATCCTAAACTCCAATCCCTAAATTCTAAACCCTAAACCCTTAACCCTAAACTCTAAACCTTGAACACTAAACCCAAAACACTTAACTCTAATTTCCAAACAATAAACTCTAAACACTAAACCCTAAACCCTAACCCCTAAACACTAAACTCTAAACTCTAACCCTAAATATTATACACTAAATCTTAAACTCTAAACCCCAAATCCTAAACCCTAAACTCTAAACCCTAAACCCTAAACCCTAAACCCTAAACCCGAAATCCTAAACTCCAATCCCTAAATTCTAAACCCTTAACTCTCAACCCTAAACTCTAAATACTAATCCCCGAACAAGAAACCCTAATCCATAAAAAGTAAATTCTAAACCCTAAATCCAAAACACTAAACACTAAACTCTAAACCCTACACACCAAACTCTACACACTAAACACGAAATCCTAAACTCCAATACCTATATTCTACACCCTAAACCCTAAATCCTAATACTAATCCCTAAACACTAAACCCTAAACCATAAAAAGTAAATTCTAAACCCTAAACCCTAACACTAAACACTAAACCGTAAACCGTAAACACCAAACTCTACACCCTAAACACGAAATCCTAAACTCCAATCCCTAAATTCTAAACCCTAAACCCTTAACCCTAAACTCTAAACCTTGAACACTCAACGCAAAACACTTAACTCTAATTTCTAAACAATAAACTCTAACCCCTAAACCCTAAACCCTAAACCCTCAACACTAAACTCTAAACTCTAAACCCTAAGTTTTATACATAAAATCGTAAACTCTAAACCCCAAATCCTAAACCGTAAACCCTAAACCCTAATTTCTAAACTCTAAACTCTAAACCCTAAGTATTATACACTAAATCTTAAACTCTAAACCCCAAATCTTAAACCCTAAACCCTAAACTCGAACCCTAAACCCTAAACCCTAAACCCTAAATCCTAAACACTAAACACAAAACTCTCAACCCTACACACCAAACTCTACACCCTAAACACGAAATCCTAAACTCCAATCCCTAAATTCTAAACCCTAAACCCTTAACCCTAAACTCTAAACCTTGAACACTCAACCCGAAACACTTAACTCTAATCTCTAAACAATAAACTCTAAACCCCAAATCCTAAACCCTAAACCCTAAACCCTAAACTCTAAACCCTAAACCTAAACTCTAAATATTAAACAGTAAACCCTAACCCTAAACCCTAAACCTAAACTCCAAATATTAAACCCTAAAATCTAAATCCTAATCAATAAACCTTAAATAGGAAACTATAAAGCCTAAACCCTAAACCCTAACCACGAAATCCTAAACCCTAAACCCTAAACACCAAACTCTACATCCGAAACTCTAAACACGAATCCCAAAATATAATCCCTAAATTCCAAATCCTAAACCCTAAACCCTAAACCCTAAACCCTGAACCCTAAACCCTAAACACCAAACTCTACACCCTAAACACGAAATCCTAAACTCCAATCCCTAAATTCTAGACCCTAAACTCTCAACCCTAAACACTAAATACTAATCCTTGAACACTAAACCCTAATCCATAAAAAGTAAACACTAAACACTAAACTCTAAACTCTACACACCAAACACTACACCCTATACACGAAATCCTAAACTCCAATACCTATATTCTACACTCTAAACCCTAAATCCTAATACTAATCCCTAAACACTAAACCCTAAACCATAAAAAGTAAATTCTAAACCCTAAATCCTAAACACTAAACACTAAACTCTAAACCCTACACACCAAACACTACACCCTATACACGAAATCCTAAACTCCAATACCTAAATTCTAGAGCCTAAACCCTAAACCACAATACTAATCCCTAAACACTAAACCCTAAACCATAAAAAGTAAATTCTAAACCCTAAATCCTAAACACTAAACACTAAACTGTAAACCGTAAACACCAAACTCTACACCCTAAACACGAAATCCTAAACTCCAATCCCTAAATTCTAAACCCTAAACCCTTAACCCTAAACTCTAAACCTTGAACACTAAACCCAAAACACTTAACTCTAATTTCCAAACAATAAACTCTAAACACTAAACCCTAAACCCTAACCCCTAAACACTAAACTCTAAACTCTAAACCCTAAATATTATACACTAAATCTTAAACTCTAAACCCCAAATCCTAAACCCTAAACTCTAAACCCTAAACCCTAAACCCTAAACCCTAAACCCGAAATCCTAAACTCCAATCCCTAAATTCTAAACCCTTAACTCTCAACCCTAAACTCTAAATACTAATCCCTGAACAGTAAACCCTAATCCATAAAAAGTAAATTCTAAACCCTAAATCCAAAACACTAAACACTAAACTCTAAACCCTACACACCAAACTCTACACACTAAACACGAAATCCTAAACTCCAATACCTATATTCTACACCCTAAACCCTAAATCCTAATACTAATCCCTAAACACTAAACCCTAAACCATAAAAAGTAAATTCTAAACCCTAAACCCTAACACTAAACACTAAACCGTAAACACCAAACTCTACACCCTAAACACGAAATCCTAAACTCCAATCCCTAAATTCTAAACCCTAAACCCTTAACCCTAAACTCTAAACCTTGAACACTCAACGCAAAACACTTAACTCTAATTTCTAAACAATAAACTCTAACCCCTAAACCCTAAACCCTAAACCCTCAACACTAAACTCTAAACTCTAAACCCTAAGTTTTATACATAAAATCGTAAACTCTAAACCCCAAATCCTAAACCGTAAACCCTAAACCCTAATTTCTAAACTCTAAACTCTAAACCCTAAGTATTATACACTAAATCTTAAACTCTAAACCCCAAATCTTAAACCCTAAACCCTAAACTCTGAACCCTAAACCCTAAACCCTAAACCCTAAATCCTAAACACTAAACACAAAACTCTCAACCCTACACACCAAACTCTACACCCTAAACACGAAATCCTAAACTCCAATCCCTAAATTCTAAACCCTAAACCCTTAACCCTAAACTCTAAACCTTGAACACTCAACCCGAAACACTTAACTCTAATCTCTAAACAATAAACTCTAAACCCCAAATCCTAAACCCTAAACCCTAAACCCTAAACTCTAAACCCTAAACCTAAACTCTAAATATTAAACAGTAAACCCTAACCCTAAACCCTAAACCTAAACTCCAAATATTAAACCCTAAAATCTAAATCCTAATCAATAAACCTTAAATTGGAAACTATAAAGCCTAAACCCTAAACCCTAACCACGAAATCCTAAACCCTAAACCCTAAACACCAAACTCTACATCTGAAACTCTAAACACGAATCCCAAAATATAATCCCTAAATTCCAAATCCTAAACCCTAAACCCTAAACCCTAAACCCTGAACCCTAAACCCTAAACACCAAACTCTACACCCTAAACACGAAATCCTAAACTCCAATCCCTAAATTCTAGACCCTAAACTCTCAACCCTAAACACTAAATACTAATCCTTGAACACTAAACCCTAATCCATAAAAAGTAAACACTAAACACTAAACTCTAAACTCTACACACCAAACACTACACCCTATACACGAAATCCTAAACTCCAATACCTATATTCTACACTCTAAACCCTAAATCCTAATACTAATCCCTAAACACTAAACCCTAAACCATAAAAAGTAAATTCTAAACCCTAAATCCTAAACATTAAACACTAAACTGTAAACCGTAAACACCAAACTCTACACCCTAAACACGAAATCCTAAACTCGAATCCCTAAATTCTAAACCCTAAACCCTTAACCCTAAACTCTAAACCTTGAACACTAAACCCAAAACACTTAACTCTAATTTCCAAACAATAAACTCTAAACACTAAACCTAAACCCTAACCCCTAAACACTAAACTCTAAACTCTAAACCCTAAATATTATACACTAAATCTTAAACTCTAAACCCCAAATCCTAAACCCTAAACCCTAAACTCTAAACCCTAAACCCTAAACCCTAAACCCTAAACCCAAAATCCTAAACCCTAAACCCTGAACCCTAAACCCTAAACACCAAACTCTACACCCTAAACGCGAAATCCTAAACTCCAATCCCTAAATTCTAGACCCTTAACTCTCAACCCTAAACTCTAAATACAAATCCCTGAACAAGAAACCCTAATCCATAAAAAGTAAATTCTAAACCCTAAATCCAAAACACTAAACACTAAACTCTAAACCCTACACACCAAACTCTACACACTAAACACGAAATCTTAAACTCCAATACCTATATTCTACACCCTAAACCCTAAATCCTAATACTAATCCCTAAACACTAAACCCTAAACCATAAAAAGTAAATTCTAAACCCTAAACCCTAACACTAAACACTAAACCGTAAACCGTAAACACCAAACTCTACACCCTAAACACGAAATCCTAAACTCCAATCCCTAAATTCTAAACCCTAAACCCTTAACCCTAAACTCTAAACCTTGAACACTCAACGCAAAACACTTAACTCTAATTTCTAAACAATAAACTCTAACCCCTAAACCCTAAACCCTAAACCCTCAACACTAAACTCTAAACTCTAAACCCTAAGTATTATACATAAAATCGTAAACTCTAAACCCCAAATCCTAAACCGTAAACCCTAAACCCTAATTTCTAAACTCTAAACTCTAAACCCTAAGTATTATACACTAAATCTTAAACTCTAAACCCCAAATCTTAAACCCTAAACCCTAAACTCTGAACCCTAAACCCTAAACTCTAAACTCTAAACCCTAAGTATTATACATAAAATCGTAAACTCTAAACCCCAAATCCTAAACCGTAAACCCTAAACCCTAATTTCTAAACTCTAAACTCTAAACCCTAAGTATTATACACTAAATCTTAAACTCTAAACCCCAAATCTTAAACCCTAAACCCTAAACTCTGAACCCTAAACCCTAAACCCTAAACCCTAAATCCTAAACACTAAACACAAAACTCTAAACCCTACACACCAAACTCTACACCCTAAACACGAAATCCTAAACTCCAATCCCTAAATTCTAAACCCTAAACCCTTAACCCTAAACTCTAAACCTTGAACACTCAACCCGAAACACTTAACTCTAATCTCTAAACAATAAACTCTAAACCCCAAATCCTAAACCCTAAACCCTAAACCCTAAACTCTAAACCCTAAACCTAAACTCTAAATATTAAACAGTAAACCCTAACCCTAAACCCTAAACCTAAACTCCAAATATTAAACCCTAAAATCTAAATCCTAATCAATAAACCTTAAATAGGAAACTATAAAGCCTAAACCCTAAACCCTAACCACGAAATCCTAAACCCTAAACCCTAAACACCAAACTCTACATCCGAAACTCTAAACACGAATCCCAAAATATAATCCCTAAATTCCAAATCCTAAACCCTAAACCCTGAACCCTAAACCCTAAACACCAAACTCTACACCCTAAACACGAAATCCTAAACTCCAATCCCTAAATTCTAGACCCTAAACTCTCAACCCTAAACACTAAATACTAATCCTTGAACACTAAACCCTAATCCATAAAAAGTAAACACTAAACACTAAACTCTAAACTCTACACACCAAACACTACACCCTATACACGAAATCCTAAACTCCAATACCTATATTCTACACTCTAAACCCTAAATCCTAATACTAATCCCTAAACACTAAACCCTAAACCATAAAAAGTAAATTCTAAACCCTAAATCCTAAACATTAAACACTAAACTGTAAACCGTAAACACCAAACTCTACACCCTAAACACGAAATCCTAAACTCCAATCCCTAAATTCTAAACCCTAAACCCTTAACCCTAAACTCTAAACCTTGAACACTAAACCCAAAACACTTAACTCTAATTTCCAAACAATAAACTCTAAACACTAAACCCTAAACCCTAACCCCTAAACACTAAACTCTAAACTCTAAACCCTAAATATTATACACTAAATCTTAAACTCTAAACCCCAAATCCTAAACCCTAAACCCTAAACTCTAAACCCTAAACCCTAAACCCTAAACCCTAAACCCAAAATCCTAAACCCTAAACCCTGAACCCTAAACCCTAAACACCAAACTCTACACCCTAAACGCGAAATCCTAAACTCCAATCCCTAAATTCTAGACCCTTAACTCTCAACCCTAAACTCTAAATACTAATCCCTGAACAGTAAACCCTAATCCATAAAAAGTAAATTCTAAACCCTAAATCCAAAACACTAAACACTAAACTCTAAACCCTACACACCAAACTCTACACACTAAACACGAAATCCTAAACTCCAATACCTATATTCTACACCCTAAACCCTAAATCCTAATACTAATCCCTAAACACTAAACCCTAAACCATAAAAAGTAAATTCTAAACCCTAAACCCTAAACACTAAACACTAAACCGTAAACCGTAAACACCAAACTCTACACCCTAAACACGAAATCCTAAACTCCAATCCCTAAATTCTAAACCCTAAACCCTTAACCCTAAACTCTAAACCTTGAACACTCAACGCAAAACACTTAACTCTAATTTCTAAACAATAAACTCTAAACCCTAAACCCTAAACCCTAAACCCGCAACACTAAACTCTAAACTCTAAACCCTAAGTATTATACATAAAATCGTAAACTCTAAACCCCAAATCCTAAACCCTAAACCCTAAAACCCTAAACCCTAAACCCTAAACCCTAAACACTAAATCTTAAACTCTAAACCCCAAATCCTAAACCCTAAACCCTAAACCCTAAACCCTAAACCATAAACCATAAACACTAAATCCTAAACAGTAAACTCTAAACCGTAAACACCAAACTCTACACCCTAAACACGAAATCCTAAACTCCAATCCCTAAATTCGAAACCCTAAACCCTTAACCCTAAACTCTAAACCTTGAACACTCAACCCAAAACACTTAACTCTAATTTCTAAACAATAAACTCTAAACCCTAAACCCTAACTCCTAAACACTAAACTCTAAACTCTAAACACTAAGTATTATACACAAAATCATAAACTCTAAACCCCAAATCCTAAACCCTAAACCCTAAACTCTAAACCCTAAACCTAAACTCTAAATATTAAACACTAAACCCTACACCTAAACTCTAAATATTAATAACTAAACCCTAAACCTAAACTCTAAATATCAAACCCTAAAATCTAAATCCTAAACACTAAACCTTAAAAAGAAAACTATAAAGCCTAAACCCTAAACCCTAACCATGAAATCCTAAACCCTAAACCCTAAGCCCTAAACACCAAACTCTACATCCGAAACTCTAAATACGAATCCTAAAATCTAATCCCTAAATTCCAAATCCTAAACCCTAAACCCTAAACCCTGAACCCTAAACCCTAAACACCAAACTCTACACCCTAAACACGAAATTCTAAACACCAATCCCTAAATTCTACACCCTAAACTCTCAACCCTAAACTCTAAATACTAATTCTTGAACACTAAACCCTAATCCATAAAAAGTAAATTCTAAACCCTAAATCCTAAACACTAAACACTAAACTGTAAACCCTACACACCAAACACTACACCCTATACACGAAATCCTAAACTCCAATACCTAAATTCTAGAGCCTAAACCCTAAACCACAATACTAATCCCTAAACACTAAACCCAAAACCATAAAAAGTAAATTCTAAACCCTAAATCCTAAACACTAAACACTAAACTCTAAACCGTAAACACCAAACTCTACACCCTAAACACGAAATCCTAAACTCCAATCCCTAAATTCTAAACCCTAAACCCTTAACCCTAAACCCTAAACCTTGAACACTCAACCTAAAACACTTAACTCTAATCTCTAAACAATAAACTCTAAACCCTAAACTTTAAACCCTAAGTATTATACACTAAATCTTAAACTCTAAACCCCAAATCCTAAACCCTAAACCTTAAACCCTAAACTCTAAACCCTAAACCTAAACTCTAAATATTAAACACTAAATCCTAAATCCACAACCCTAAAATCTAAATCCTGAACCCTAAACCGTAAACCCTAAACACGAAATCCTAAACCCTAAACCCAAAACCCTAAACACCAAACTCTACATCCGAAACTCTAAACACGAATCCTAAAATCTAATCCCTAAATTCTAAATCCTAAACCCTAAACCCTAAACACAAAACTCCAAACCCTAAACACGAAATCCTAAACTCCAATCCCTAAACTCTCAACCCTAAACTGTAAATACTAATCCCTGAACACTAAACCCTAATCCATGAAAAGTAAATTCTAAACCCTAAATCCAAAACACTAAACACTAAACTCTAAACCCTACAAACCAAACTCTACACACTAAACACGAAATTCTATACTCCAATACCTATATTCTAGACCCTAAACCCTAAATCCTAATACTAATCCCTAAACACTAAACCCTAAACCATAAAAAGTAAATTCTAAACCCTAAATCCTAAACACCAAACACTAAACTGTAAACCGTAACCACCAAACTCTACACCTTAAACACGAAATCCTTAACTCCAATCCCTAAATACTAAACACTAAACCCTAAACCCTAAACCCTCAACTCTAAACCTTGAACACTAAACCCAAACACAAAACTCCAATCTCTAAACACTAATCTCTAAACCCTAAACCCTAAACCCTAAACCCTAAACCCTAAACCCTAAACCCTAAACCCTAAACCCTAAACCCTAAACCCTTCACCCTAAACTCTAAACCTTGAACACTAAACCCAAAACACTTAACTCTAATTTCCAAATAATAAACTCTAAACCCTAAACCCTAACCCCTAAACACTAAACTCTAAACTCTAAACACTAAGTATTATACACAAAATCATAAACTCTAAACCCCAAATCCTAAACCCTAAATTCTAAACCCTAAATCTAAACTCTAAATATTAAACACTAAACCCTAAACCTAAACTCTAAATATTAAACACTAAACCCTAAACCTAAACTCTAAATATTAAACCCTAAAATCTAAATCCTAAACACTAAACCATAAAAAGAAAACTATAAAGCCTAAACCCTAAACCCTAACCATGAAATCCTAAACCCTAAACCCTAAACCCTAAACCCCAAACTCTACATCCGAAACTCTAAACACGAATCCTAAAATCTAATCCCTAAATTCAAAATCCTAAACCCTAAAACCCTAAACCTTGACCCCTAAACGCTAAACACCAAACTCTAAACCCTAAACACGAAATCCTAAACTCCAATCCCTAAATTCTAGACCCTAAACTCTCAACCCTAAACTCTAAATACTAATCCCTGAACACTAAACCCTAATCCATAAAAAGTAAATTCTAAACCCTAAATCCTAAACACTAAACACTAAACTCTAAACCGTAAACACCAAACTCTACACCCTAAGCACGAAATCCTAAACTCCAATCCCTAAATTCTAAACCCTAAACCCTTAACCCTAAACTCTAAACCTTGAACACTCAACCTAAAACACTTAACTCTAATCTCTAAACCATAAACTCTAAACCCTAAACCCTAAACCCTAACCTCTAAACACTAAACTCTAGACTCTAAACTCTAAACCCTAAGTATTATACACTAAATCTTAAACTCTAAACCCCAAATCCTAAACCCTAAAACCTAAACCCTAAACCCTAAATTCTAAACCCTAATACTAATCCCTGAACACGTAACCCTAATCCATAAAAACTAAATTCTAAACCTTAAAATCTAAACTCTACACACCAAACTCTACACCCTAAACACGAAATCCTAAACTCTAATACCTAAATTCTAGACCCTAAACCCTAATACTAATCCCTAAACACTAAACCCTAAACCATAAAAAGTAAATTCTCAACCCTAAATCCTAAACACTAAACACCAAACTGTAAACCGTAAACACCAAATTCTACACCTTAAACACGAAATCCTAAACTCCAATCCCTAAATTCTAAACCCTAAACCCTAAACTCTAAACCTTGAACACGAAACCCAAAACAAGCTTAACTCTAATTTCCAAACAATAAACTCTAAACCCTAAACCCTAAACTCTAACCCCTAAACACTAAACTCTAAACTCTAAACCCTAAGTATTATACACTAAATCTTAAACTCTAAACCCCAAATCCTAAACCCTAAACCCTAAACCCTACACCCTAAACCCTAAATCCTAAACACTGAACTCTAAACCGTAAACACCAAACTCTACACCCTAAACACGAAATCCTAAACTCCAATCCCTAAATTCTAAACCTTAAACCCTTAACCCTAAACTCTAAACCTTGAACACTTAACCCAAAACACTTAACTCTAATTTCTAAACAATAAACTCTAAACCCTAAACCCTAAACCCTAACCCCTAAACACTAAACTCTAAACTCTAAACACTAAGTATTATACACAAAATCTTAAACTCTAAACCCCAAATCCTAAACCCTAAACCTTAAACCCTAAATTCTAAACCCTAAATCCTAAACACTAAACACTAAACTCGAAATCCTAAACACCAAACTCTACACCCTAAACACGAAATCCTAAACTCCAATCCCTAAATTCTAAACCCTAAACCCTTATCCCTAAACTCTAAACCTTGAACACTAAACCCTAAACCCTAAACCCTAATTTCCAAACAATAAACTCTAAACCCTAAACCCTAATTTCTAAACTCTAAACTCTAAACCCTAAGTATTATACACTAAATCTTAAACTCTAAACCCCAAATCTTAAACCCTAAACCCTAAACTCTAAACCCTAAACCCTAAACCCTAAACCCAAAATCCTAAACATTAAACACAAAACTCTAAACCCTACACACCAAACTCTACACCCTAAACACGAAATCCTAAACTCCAATCCCTAAATTCTAAACCCTAAACCCTTAACCCTAAACTCTACACCTTGAACACTCAACCCGAAACACTTAACTCTAATCTCTAAACAATAAACTCCAAATCCTAAACTCTAAACCCCAAATCCTAAACCCTAAACCCTAAACTTTAAACCCTAAACCTAAACTCTAAATATTAAACACTAAACCCTAAACCTAAACTCTAAATATTAAACACTAAACCCTAAACCTAAACTCTAAATATTAAACCCTAAAATCTAAATCCTAAACACTAAACCTTAAAAAGAAAACTATAAAGCCTAAACCCTAAACCCTAACCATGAAATCCTAAACCCTAAATCCTAAACCCTAAACACCAAACTCTACATCTGAAACTCTAAACACGAATCCTAAAATCTAATCCCTAAATTCCAAATCCTAAACCCTAAACCCTAAACCCTGAACCCTAAACCCTAAACACCAAACTCTACACCCTAAACACGAAATCCTAAACACCAATCCCTAAATTTTAGTCCCTAAACTCTCAACCCTAAACTCTAAATACTAATCCCTGAACACTAAACCCTAATCCATAAAAAGTAAATTCTAAACCCTAAATTCAAAACACTAAACTCTAAACCCTACAAACCAAACTCTACACACTAAACACGAAATCCTAAACTCCAATACCTATATTCTAGACCCTAAACCCTAAATCCTAATACTAATCCCCAAACACTAAACCCTAAACCATAAAAAGTAAATTCTAAACCCTAAATCCTAAACACCAAACACTAAACTGTAAACCGTAACCACCAAACTCTACACCTTAAACACGATATCCTAAACTCCAATCCTTAAATACTAAACCCTAAACCCTAAACCCTAAACCCTCAACTCTAAACCTTGAACACTAAACCCAAACACTAAACTCCAATCTCTAAACACTAATCTCTAAACCCTAAACCCTAAACCCTATACCCTAAACCCTAAACCCTAAACACTAAACCCTAAACCCTAAACCCTAAACCCTAAACCCTAAACCCTTCACCCTAAACTCTAAACCTTGAACACTAAACCCAAAACACTTAACTCTAATTTCCAAATAATAAACTCTAAACCCTAAACCCTAACCCCTAAACACTAAACTCTAAACTCTAAACACTAAGTATTATACAAAAAATCATAAACTCTAAACCCCAAATCCTAAACCCTAAACCCTAAACCCTAAACTCTAAACCCTAAACCTAAACTCTAAATATTAAACACTAAACCCTAAACCTAAACTTTAAATATTAAACACTAAACCCTAAACCTAAACTCTAAATATTAAACCCTAAAATCTAAATCCTAAACAATAAACCTTAAAAAGAAAAACTATAAAGCCTAAATCCTAAACCCTAAACACGATATCCTAAACCCTAAACCCTAAACCCTACACCCTAAACACGAAATCCTAAACACCAATCCCTAAATTCTAGACCCTAAACTCTCAACCCTAAACTCTAAATACTAATCCTTGAACACTAAACCCTAATCCATAAAAAGTAAATTCTAAACCCTAAATCCTAAACACTAAACACTAAACTCTAAACCTTGAACACTAAACCCAAACACTAAACTCCAATCTCTAAACACTAATCTCTAAACCCTAAACCCTAAACTCCAATCTCTAAACACTAATCTCTAAACCCTAAACCCTAAACCCTAAACCCTAAACCCTAAACCCTAAACCCTAAACCCTAAACCCTAAACCCTAAACCCTAAACCCTAAACCCTAAACCCTTCACCCAAAACTCTAAACCTTGAACACTAAACCCAAAACACTTAACTCTAATTTCCAAATAATAAACTCCAAACCCTAAACCCTAACCCCTAAACACTAAACTCTAAACTCTAAACACTAAGTATTATACACAAAATCATAAACTCTAAACCCCAAATCCTAAACCCTAAACCCTAAACCCTAAATTCTAAACCCTAAACCTAAACTCTAAATATTAAACACTAAACCCTAAACCTAAACTCTAAATATTAAACACTAAACCCTAAACCTAAACTCTAAATATTAAACCCTAAAATCTAAATCCTAAACACTAAACCTTAAAAAGAAAACTATAAAGCCTAAACCCTAAACCCTAACCATGAAATCCTAAACCCTAAACCCTAAACCCTAAACACCAAACTCTACATCCGAAACTCTAAACACGAATCCTAAAATCTAATCCCTAAATTCCAAATCCTAAACCCTAAACCCTAAACCCTGAACCCTAAACCCTAAACACCAAACTCTACACCCTAAACACGAAATCCTAAACACCAATCCCTAAATTTTAGTCCCTAAACTCTCAACCCTAAACTCTAAATACTAATCCCTGAACACTAAACCCTAATCCATAAAAAGTAAATTCTAAACCCTAAATTCAAAACACTAAACTCTAAACCCTACAAACCAAACTCTACACACTAAACACGAAATCCTAAACTCCAATACCTATATTCTAGACCCTAAACCCTAAATCCTAATACTAATCCCCAAACACTAAACCCTAAACCATAAAAAGTAAATTCTAAACCCTAAATCCTAAACACCAAACATTAAACTGTAAACCGTAACCACCAAACTCTACACCTTAAACACGATATCCTAAACTCCAATCCTTAAATACTAAACCCTAAACCCTAAACCCTAAACCCTCAACTCTAAACCTTGAACACTAAACCCAAACACTAAACTCCAATCTCTAAACACTAATCTCTAAACCCTAAACCCTAAACCCTATACCCTAAACCCTAAACCCTAAACACTAAACCCTAAACCCTAAACCCTAAACCCTAAACCCTAAACCCTTCACCCTAAACTCTAAACCTTGAACACTAAACCCAAAACACTTAACTCTAATTTCCAAATAATAAACTCTAAACGCTAAACCCTAACCCCTAAACACTAAACTCTAAACTCTAAACACTAAGTATTATACAAAAAATCATAAACTCTAAACCCCAAATCCTAAACCCTAAACCCTAAACCCTAAACTCTAAACCCTAAACCTAAACTCTAAATATTAAACACTAAACCCTAAACCTAAACTTTAAATATTAAACACTAAACCCTAAACCTAAACTCTAAATATTAAACCCTAAAATCTAAATCCTAAACAATAAACCTTAAAAAGAAAACTATAAAGCCTAAATCCTAAACCCTAAACACGATATCCTAAACCCTAAACCCTAAACCCTACACCCTAAACACGAAATCCTAAACACCAATCCCTAAATTCTAGACCCTAAACTCTCAACCCTAAACTCTAAATACTAATCCTTGAACACTAAACCCTAATCCATAAAAAGTAAATTCTAAACCCTAAATCCTAAACACTAAACACTAAACTCTAAACCTTGAACACTAAACCCAAACACTAAACTCCAATCTCTAAACACTAATCTCTAAACCCTAAACCCTAAACTCCAATCTCTAAACACTAATCTCTAAACCCTAAACCCTAAACCCTAAACCCTAAACCCTAAACCCTAAACCCTAAACCCTAAACCCTAAACCCTAAACCCTAAACCCTTCACCCAAAACTCTAAACCTTGAACACTAAACCCAAAACACTTAACTCTAATTTCCAAATAATAAACTCCAAACCCTAAACCCTAACCCCTAAACACTAAACTCTAAACTCTAAACACTAAGTATTATACACAAAATCATAAACTCTAAACCCCAAATCCTAAACCCTAAACCCTAAACCCTAAATTCTAAACCCTAAACCTAAACTCTAAATATTAAACACTAAACCCTAAACCTAAACTCTAAATATTAAACACTAAACCCTAAACCTAAACTCTAAATATTAAACCCTAAAATCTAAATCCTAAACACTAAACCTTAAAAAGAAAACTATAAAGCCTAAACCCTAAACCCTAACCATGAAATCCTAAACCCTAAACCCTAAACCCTAAACACCAAACTCTACATCCGAAACTCTAAACACGAATCCTAAAATCTAATCCCTAAATTCCAAATCCTAAACCCTAAACCCTAAACCCTGAACCCTAAACCCTAAACACCAAACTCTACACCCTAAACACGAAATCCTAAACACCAATCCCTAAATTTTAGTCCCTAAACTCTCAACCCTAAACTCTAAATACTAATCCCTGAACACTAAACCCTAATCCATAAAAAGTAAATTCTAAACCCTAAATTCAAAACACTAAACTCTAAACCCTACAAACCAAACTCTACACACTAAACACGAAATCCTAAACTCCAATACCTATATTCTAGACCCTAAACCCTAAATCCTAATACTAATCCCCAAACACTAAACCCTAAACCATAAAAAGTAAATTCTAAACCCTAAATCCTAAACACCAAACATTAAACTCGTAAACCGTAACCACCAAACTCTACACCTTAAACACGATATCCTAAACTCCAATCCTTAAATACTAAACCCTAAACCCTAAACCCTAAACCCTCAACTCTAAACCTTGAACACTAAACCCAAACACTAAACTCCAATCTCTAAACACTAATCTCTAAACCCTAAACCCTAAACCCTATACCCTAAACCCTAAACCCTAAACACTAAACCCTAAACCCTAAACCCTAAACCCTAAACCCTAAACCCTTCACCCTAAACTCTAAACCTTGAACACTAAACCCAAAACACTTAAGTCTAATTTCCAAATAATAAACTCTAAACGCTAAACCCTAACCCCTAAACACTAAACTCTAAACTCTAAACACTAAGTATTATACAAAAAATCATAAACTCTAAACCCCAAATCCTAAACCCTAAACCCTAAACCCTAAACTCTAAACCCTAAACCTAAACTCTAAATATTAAACACTAAACCCTAAACCTAAACTTTAAATATTAAACACTAAACCCTAAACCTAAACTCTAAATATTAAACCCTAAAATCTAAATCCTAAACAATAAACCTTAAAAAGAAAACTATAAAGCCTAAATCCTAAACCCTAAACACGATATCCTAAACCCTAAACCCTAAACCCTACACCCTAAACACGAAATCCTAAACACCAATCCCTAAATTCTAGACCCTAAACTCTCAACCCTAAACTCTAAATACTAATCCTTGAACACTAAACCCTAATCCATAAAAAGTAAATTCTAAACCCTAAATCCTAAACACTAAACACTAAACTCTAAACCTTGAACACTAAACCCAAACACTAAACTCCAATCTCTAAACACTAATCTCTAAACCCTAAACCCTAAACTCCAATCTCTAAACACTAATCCCTAAAACCCTAAACCCTAAACCCTAAACCCTAAACCCTAAACCCTAAACCCTAAACCCTAAACCCTAAACCCTTCACCCTAAACTCTAAACCTTGAACACTAAACCCAAAACACTTAACTCTAATTTCCAAATAATAAACTCCAAACCCTAAACCCTAACCCCTAAACACTAAACTCTAAACTCTAAACACTAAGTATTATACACAAAATCATAAACTCTAAACCCCAAATCCTAAACCCTAAACCCTAAACCCTAAATTCTAAACCCTAAACCCTAAACCCTAAACCCTAAATTCTAAACCCTAAACCTAAACTCTAAATATTAAACACTAAACCCTAAACCTAAACTCTAAATATTAAACACTAAACCCTAAACCTAAACTCTAAATATTAAACCCTAAAATCTAAATCCTAAACACTAAACCTTAAAAAGAAAACTATAAAGCCTAAACCCTAAACCTAAACTCTAAATATTACAAACTATACCCTAAACCTAAACTCTAAATATTAAACCCTAAAATCTAAATCCTAAACACTAAACCTTAAAAAGAAAACTATAAAGCCTAAACCCTAAACCCTAACCATGAAATCCTAAACCCTAAACCCTAAACCCTAAACACCAAACTCTACATCCGAAACTCTAAACACGAATCCTAAAATCTAATCCCTAAATTCAAAATCCTAAACCCTAAACCCTAAACCTTGACCCCAAAACCCTAAACACCAAACTCTAATCCCTAAACACGAAATCCTAAACTCCAATCCCTAAATTCTAGACCCTAAACTCTCAACCCTAAACTCTAAATACTAATCCCTGAACACTAATCCCTAATCCATACAAAGTAAATTCTAAACCCTAAATCCTAAACACTAAACACTAAACTCTAAACCGTAAACACCAAACTCTACACCCTAAGCACGAAATCCTAAACTCTAATCCCTAAATTCTAAACCCTAAACCCTTAACCCTAAAGTCTAAACCTTGAACACTCAACCTAAAACACTTAACTCTAATCTCTAAACAATAAACTCTAAACCCTAAACACTAAACCCTAACCCCTAAACACTAAACTCTAGACTCTAAACTCTAAACCCTAAGTATTATACACTAAATCTTAAACTCTAAACCCCAAATCCTAAACCCTAAAACCTAAACCCTAAACCCTAAATTCTAAACCCTAATACTAATCCCCGAACACTTAACCCTAATCCATAAAAACTAAATTCTAAACCTTAAATCCTAAACACTAAACACTAAAATCTAAACTCTACACACCAAACTCTACACCCTAAACACGAAATCCTAAACTCTAATACCTAAATTCTAGACCCTAAACCCTAATACTAATCCCTAAACACTAAACCCTAAACCATAAAAAGTAAATTCTCAACCCTAAATCCTAAACACTAAACACCAAACTGTAAACCGTAAACACCAAACTCTACACCTTAAACACGAAATCCTAAACTCCAATCCCTAAATTCTAAACCCTAAACCCTAAACTCTAAACCTTGAACACTAAACCCAAAACAAGCTTAACTCTAATTTCCAAACAATAAACTCTAAACCCTAAACCCTAAACTCTAACCCCTAAACATTAAACTCTAAACTCTAAACCCTAAGTATTATACACTAAATCTTAAACTCTAAACCCCAAATCCTAAACTCTAAACCCTAAACCCTAAACCCTAAATCCTAAACACTAAACTCTAAACCCTAAACACCAAACTCTACACCCTAAACACGAAATCCTAAACACCAATCCCTAAATTTTAGTCCCTAAACTCTCAACCCTAAACTCTAAATACTAATCCCTGAACACTAAACCCTAATCCATAAAAAGTAAATTCTAAACCCTAAATCCTAAACACTAAACACTAAACTCTAAACCTTGAACACTAAACCCAAACACTAAACTCCAATCTCTAAACACTAATCTCTAAACCCTAAACCCTAAACTCCAATCTCTAAACACTAATCTCTAAACCCTAAACCCTAAACCCTAAACCCTAAACCCTAAACCCTAAACCCTAAACCCTAAACCCTAAACCCTAAACCCTTCACCCTAAACTCTAAACCTTGAACACTAAACCCAAAACACTTAACTCTAATTTCCAAATAATAAACTCCAAACCCTAAACCCTAACCCCTAAACACTAAACTCTAAACTCTAAACACTAAGTATTATACACAAAATCATAAACTCTAAACCCCAAATCCTAAACCCTAAACCCTAAACCCTAAATTCTAAACCCTAAACCTAAACTCTAAATATTAAACACTAAACCCTAAACCTAAACTCTAAATATTAAACACTAAACCCTAAACCTAAACTCTAAATATTAAACCCTAAAATCTAAATCCTAAACACTAAACCTTAAAAAGAAAACTATAAAGCCTAAACCCTAAACCTAAACTCTAAATATTAAAAACTATACCCTAAACCTAAACTCTAAATATTAAACCCTAAAATCTAAATCCTAAACACTAAACCTTAAAAAGAAAACTATAAAGCCTAAACCCTAAACCCTAACCATGAAATCCTAAACCCTAAACCCTAAACCCTAAACACCAAACTCTACATCCGAAACTCTAAACACG
The DNA here is from genome assembly GCA_030674075.2 of Linum usitatissimum. Lineage (NCBI taxonomy): Eukaryota > Viridiplantae > Streptophyta > Magnoliopsida > Malpighiales > Linaceae > Linum > Linum usitatissimum. The sequence continues at coordinate 553,670 of JAUJYP020000543.1, read as the reverse complement.
AATCCTAAAATCTAATCCCTAAATTCAAAATCCTAAACCCTAAACCCTAAACCTTGACCCCTAAACCCTAAACACCAAACTCTAATCCCTAAACACGAAATCCTAAACTCCAATCCCTAAATTCTAGACCCTAAACTCTCAACCCTAAACTCTAAATACTAATCCCTGAACACTAATCCCTAATCCATACAAAGTAAATTCTAAACCCTAAATCCTAAACACTAAACACTAAACTCTAAACTGTAAACACCAAACTCTACACCCTAAGCACGAAATCCTAAACTCTAATCCCTAAATTCTAAACCCTAAACCCTTAACCCTAAAGTCTAAACCTTGAACACTCAACCTAAAACACTTAACTCTAATCTCTAAACAATAAACTCTAAACCCTAAACACTAAACCCTAACCCCTAAACACTAAACTCTAGACTCTAAACTCTAAACCCTAAGTATTATACACTAAATCTTAAACTCTAAACCCCAAATCCTAAACCCTAAAACCTAAACCCTAAACCCTAAATTCTAAACCCTAATACTAATCCCCGAACACTTAACCCTAATCCATAAAAACTAAATTCTAAACCTTAAATCCTAAACACTAAACACTAAAATCTAAACTCTACACACCAAACTCTACACCCTAAACACGAAATCCTAAACTCTAATACCTAAATTCTAGACCCTAAACCCTAATACTAATCCCTAAACACTAAACCCTAAACCATAAAAAGTAAATTCTCAACCCTAAATCCTAAACACTAAACACCAAACCGTAAACCGTAAACACCAAACTCTACACCTTAAACACGAAATCCTAAACTCCAATCCCTAAATTCTAAACCCTAAACCCTAAACTCTAAACCTTGAACACTAAACCCAAAACAGTTAACTCTAATTTCCAAACAATAAACTCTAAACCCTAAACCCTAAACTCTAACCCCTAAACATTAAACTCTAAACTCTAAACCCTAAGTATTATACACTAAATCTTAAACTCTAAACCCCAAATCCTAAACTCTAAACCCTAAACCCTAAACCCTAAATCCTAAACATTAAACTCTAAACCCTAAACACCAAACTCTACACCCTAAACACGAAATCCTAAACACCAATCCCTAAATTTTAGTCCCTAAACTCTCAACCCTAAACTCTAAATACTAATCCCTGAACACTAAACCCTAATCCATAAAAAGTAAATTCTAAACCCTAAATTCAAAACACTAAACTCTAAACCCTACAAACCAAACTCTACACACTAAACACGAAATCCTAAACTCCAATACCTATATTCTAGACCCTAAACCCTAAATCCTAATACTAATCCCCAAACACTAAACCCTAAACCATAAAAAGTAAATTCTAAACCCTAAATCCTAAACACCAAACACTAAACTGTAAACCGTAACCACCAAACTCTACACCTTAAACACGATATCCTAAACACCAATCCCTAAATACTAAACCCTAAACCCTAAACCCTAAACCCTCAACTCTAAACCTTGAACACTAAACCCAAACACTAAACTCCAATCTCTAAACACTAATCTCTAAACCCTAAACCCTAAACCCTATACCCTAAACCCTAAACCCTAAACACTAAACCCTAAACCCTAAACCCTAAACCCTAAACCCTAAACCCTTCACCCTAAACTCTAAACCTTGAACACTAAACCCAAAACACTTAACTCTAATTTCCAAATAATAAACTCTAAACCCTAAACCCTAACCCCTAAACACTAAACTCTAAACTCTAAACACTAAGTATTATACAAAAAATCATAAACTCTAAACCCCAAATCCTAAACCCTAAACCCTAAACTCTAAACCGTAAACCTAAACTCTAAATATTAAACACTAAACCCTAAACCTAAACTTTAAATATTAAACACTAAACCCTAAACCTAAACTCTAAATATTAAACCCTAAAATCTAAATCCTAAACAATAAACCTTAAAAAGAAAACTATAAAGCCTAAATCCTAAACCCTAAACACGATATCCTAAACCCTAAACCCTAAACCCTACACCCTAAACACGAAATCCTAAGCACCAATCCCTAAATTCTAGACCCTAAACTCTCAACCCTAAACTCTAAATACTAATCCTTGAACACTAAACCCTAATCCATAAAAAGCAAATTCTAAACCCTAAATCCTAAACACTAAACACTAAACTCTAAACCTTGAACACTAAACCCAAACACTAAACTCCAATCTCTAAACACTAATCTCTAAACCCTAAACCCTAAACTCCAATCTCTAAACACTAATCTCTAAACCCTAAACCCTAAACCCTAAACCCTAAACCCTAAACCCTAAACCCTAAACCCTAAACCCTAAACCCTTCACCCTAAACTCTAAACCTTGAACACTAAACCCAAAACACTTAACTCTAATTTCCAAATAATAAACTCCAAACCCTAAACCCTAACCCCTAAACACTAAACTCTAAACTCTAAACACTAAGTATTATACACAAAATCATAAACTCTAAACCCCAAATCCTAAACCCTAAACCCTAAACCCTAAATTCTAAACCCTAAACCTAAACTCTAAATATTAAACACTAAACCCTAAACCTAAACTCTAAATATTAAACACTAAACCCTGAACCTAAACTCTAAATATTAAACCCTAAAATCTAAATCCTAAACACTAAACCTTAAAAAGAAAACTATAAAGCCTAAACCCTAAACCTAAACTCTAAATATTAAAAACTAAACCCTAAACCTAAACTCTAAATATTAAACCCTAAAATCTAAATCCTAAACACTAAACCTTAAAAAGAAAACTATAAAGCCTAAACCCTAAACCCTAACCATGAAATCCTAAACCCTAAACCCTAAACCCTAAACACCAAACTCTACATCCGAAACTCTAAACACGAATCCTAAAATCTAATCCCTAAATTCAAAATCCTAAACCCTAAACCCTAAACCTTGACCCCTAAACCCTAAACACCAAACTCTAATCCCTAAACACGAAATCCTAAACTCCAATCCCTAAATTCTAGACCCTAAACTCTCAACCCTAAACTCTAAATACTAATCCCTGAACACTAATCCCTAATCCATACAAAGTAAATTCTAAACCCTAAATCCTAAACACTAAACACTAAACTCTAAACCGTAAACACCAAACTCTACACCCTAAGCACGAAATCCTAAACTCTAATCCCTAAATTCTAAACCCTAAACCCTTAACCCTAAAGTCTAAACCTTGAACACTCAACCTAAAACACTTAACTCTAATCTCTAAACAATAAACTCTAAACCCTAAACACTAAACCCTAACCCCTAAACACTAAACTCTAGACTCTAAACTCTAAACCCTAAGTATTATACACTAAATCTTAAACTCTAAACCCCAAATCCTAAACCCTAAAACCTAAACCCTAAACCCTAAATTCTAAACCCTAATACTAATCCCTGAACACTTAACCCTAATCCATAAAAACTAAATTCTAAACCTTAAATCCTAAACACTAAACACTAAAATCTAAACTCTACACACCAAACTCTACACCCTAAACACGAAATCCTAAACTCTAATACCTAAATTCTAGACCCTAAACCCTAATACTAATCCCTAAACACTAAACCCTAAACCATAAAAAGTAAATTCTCAACCCTAAATCCTAAACACTAAACACCAAACTGTAAACCGTAAACACCAAACTCTACACCTTAAACACGAAATCCTAAACTCCAATCCCTAAATTCTAAACCCTAAACCCTAAACTCTAAACCTTGAACACTAAACCCAAAACAGTTAACTCTAATTTCCAAACAATAAACTCTAAACCCTAAACCCTAAACTCTAACCCCTAAACATTAAACTCTAAACTCTAAACCCTAAGTATTATACACTAAATCTTAAACTCTAAACCCCAAATCCTAAACTCTAAACCCTAAACCCTAAACCCTAAATCCTAAACATTAAACTCTAAACCCTAAACACCAAACTCTACACCCTAAACACGAAATCCTAAACACCAATCCCTAAATTTTAGTCCCTAAACTCTCAACCCTAAACTCTAAATACTAATCCCCGAACACTAAACCCTAATCCATAAAAAGTAAATTCTAAACCCTAAATTCAAAACACTAAACTCTAAACCCTACAAACCAAACTCTACACACTAAACACGAAATCCTAAACTCCAATACCTATATTCTAGACCCTAAACCCTAAATCCTAATACTAATCCCCAAACACTAAACCCTAAACCATAAAAAGTAAATTCTAAACCCTAAATCCTAAACACCAAACACTAAACCGTAAACCGTAACCACCAAACTCTACACCTTAAACACGATATCCTAAACACCAATCCCTAAATACTAAACCCTAAACCCTAAACCCTAAACCCTCAACTCTAAACCTTGAACACTAAACCCAAACACTAAACTCCAATCTCTAAACACTAATCTCTAAACCCTAAACCCTAAACCCTATACCCTAAACCCTAAACCCTAAACACTAAACCCTAAACCCTAAACCCTAAACCCTAAACCCTAAACCCTTCACCCTAAACTCTAAACCTTGAACACTAAACCCAAAACACTTAACTCTAATTTCCAAATAATAAACTCTAAACCCTAAACCCTAACCCCTAAACACTAAACTCTAAACTCTAAACACTAAGTATTATACAAAAAATCATAAACTCTAAACCCCAAATCCTAAACCCTAAACCCTAAACTCTAAACCGTAAACCTAAACTCTAAATATTAAACACTAAACCCTAAACCTAAACTTTAAATATTAAACACTAAACCCTAAACCTAAACTCTAAATATTAAACCCTAAAATCTAAATCCTAAACAATAAACCTTAAAAAGAAAACTATAAAGCCTAAATCCTAAACCCTAAACACGATATCCTAAACCCTAAACCCTAAACCCTACACCCTAAACACGAAATCCTAAACACCAATCCCTAAATTCTAGACCCTAAACTCTCAACCCTAAACTCTAAATACTAATCCTTGAACACTAAACCCTAATCCATAAAAAGCAAATTCTAAACCCTAAATCCTAAACACTAAACACTAAACTCTAAACCTTGAACACTAAACCCAAACACTAAACTCCAATCTCTAAACACTAATCTCTAAACCCTAAACCCTAAACTCCAATCTCTAAACACTAATCTCTAAACCCTAAACCCTAAACCCCAAACCCTAAACCCTAAACCCTAAACCCTAAACCCTAAACCCTAAACCCTAAACCCTAAACCCTAAACCCTTCACCCTAAACTCTAAACCTTGAACACTAAACCCAAAACACTTAACTCTAATTTCCAAATAATAAACTCCAAACCCTAAACCCTAACCCCTAAACACTAAACTCTAAACTCTAAACACTAAGTATTATACACAAAATCATAAACTCTAAACCCCAAATCCTAAACCCTAAACCCTAAACCCTAAATTCTAAACCCTAAACCTAAACTCTAAATATTAAACACTAAACCCTAAACCTAAACTCTAAATATTAAACACTAAACCCTGAACCTAAACTCTAAATATTAAACCCTAAAATCTAAATCCTAAACACTAAACCTTAAAAAGAAAACTATAAAGCCTAAACCCTAAACCTAAACTCTAAATATTAAAAACTAAACCCTAAACCTAAACTCTAAATATTAAACCCTAAAATCTAAATCCTAAACACTAAACCTTAAAAAGAAAACTATAAAGCCTAAACCCTAAACCCTAACCATGAAATCCTAATCCCTAAACCCTAAACCCTAAACACCAAACTCTACATCCGAAACTCTAAACACGAATCCTAAAATCTAATCCCTAAATTCAAAATCCTAAACCCTAAACCCTAAACCTTGACCCCTAAACCCTAAACACCAAACTCTAATCCCTAAACACGAAATCCTAAACTCCAATCCCTAAATTTTAGTCCCTAAACTCTCAACCCTAAACTCTAAATACTAATCCCTGAACACTAAACCCTAATCCATAAAAAGTAAATTCTAAACCCTAAATTCAAAACACTAAACTCTAAACCCTACAAACCAAACTCTACACACTAAACACGAAATCCTAAACTCCAATACCTATATTCTAGACCCTAAACCCTAAATCCTAATACTAATCCCCAAACACTAAACCCTAAACCATAAAAAGTAAATTCTAAACCCTAAATCCTAAACACCAAACACTAAACTCGTAAACCGTAACCACCAAACTCTACACCTTAAACACGATATCCTAAACACCAATCCCTAAATACTAAACCCTAAACCCTAAACCCTAAACCCTCAACTCTAAACCTTGAACACTAAACCCAAACACTAAACTCCAATCTCTAAACACTAATCTCTAAACCCTAAACCCTAAACCCTATACCCTAAACCCTAAACCCTAAACACTAAACCCTAAACCCTAAACCCTAAACCCTAAACCCTAAACCCTTCACCCTAAACTCTAAACCTTGAACACTAAACCCAAAACACTTAACTCTAATTTCCAAATAATAAACTCTAAACCCTAAACCCTAACCCCTAAACACTAAACTCTAAACTCTAAACACTAAGTATTATACAAAAAATCATAAACTCTAAACCCCAAATCCTAAACCCTAAACCCTAAACTCTCTAAACCGTAAACCTAAACTCTAAATATTAAACACTAAACCCTAAACCTAAACTTTAAATATTAAACACTAAACCCTAAACCTAAACTCTAAATATTAAACCCTAAAATCTAAATCCTAAACAATAAACCTTAAAAAGAAAACTATAAAGCCTAAATCCTAAACCCTAAACACGATATCCTAAACCCTAAACCCTAAACCCTACACCCTAAACACGAAATCCTAAACACCAATCCCTAAATTCTAGACCCTAAACTCTCAACCCTAAACTCTAAATACTAATCCTCGAACACTAAACCCTAATCCATAAAAAGCAAATTCTAAACCCTAAATCCTAAACACTAAACACTAAACTCTAAACCTTGAACACTAAACCCAAACACTAAACTCCAATCTCTAAACACTAATCTCTAAACCCTAAACCCTAAACTCCAATCTCTAAACACTAATCTCTAAACCCTAAACCCTAAACCCTAAACCCTAAACCCTAAACCCTAAACCCTAAACCCTAAACCCTAAACCCTTCACCCTAAACTCTAAACCTTGAACACTAAACCCAAAACACTTAACTCTAATTTCCAAATAATAAACTCCAAACCCTAAACCCTAACCCCTAAACACTAAACTCTAAACTCTAAACACTAAGTATTATACACAAAATCATAAACTCTAAACCCCAAATCCTAAACCCTAAACCCTAAACCCTAAATTCTAAACCCTAAACCTAAACTCTAAATATTAAACACTAAACCCTAAACCTAAACTCTAAATATTAAACACTAAACCCTGAACCTAAACTCTAAATATTAAACCCTAAAATCTAAATCCTAAACACTAAACCTTAAAAAGAAAACTATAAAGCCTAAACCCTAAACCTAAACTCTAAATATTAAAAACTAAACCCTAAACCTAAACTCTAAATATTAAACCCTAAAATCTAAATCCTAAACACTAAACCTTAAAAAGAAAACTATAAAGCCTAAACCCTAAACCCTAACCATGAAATCCTAATCCCTAAACCCTAAACCCTAAACACCAAACTCTACATCCGAAACTCTAAACACGAATCCTAAAATCTAATCCCTAAATTCAAAATCCTAAACCCTAAACCCTAAACCTTGACCCCCTAAACCCTAAACACCAAACTCTAATCCCTAAACACGAAATCCTAAACTCCAATCCCTAAATTTTAGTCCCTAAACTCTCAACCCTAAACTCTAAATACTAATCCCTGAACACTAAACCCTAATCCATAAAAAGTAAATTCTAAACCCTAAATTCAAAACACTAAACTCTAAACCCTACAAACCAAACTCTACACACTAAACACGAAATCCTAAACTCCAATACCTATATTCTAGACCCTAAACCCTAAATCCTAATACTAATCCCCAAACACTAAACCCTAAACCATAAAAAGTAAATTCTAAACCCTAAATCCTAAACACCAAACACTAAACTCGTAAACCGTAACCACCAAACTCTACACCTTAAACACGATATCCTAAACACCAATCCCTAAATACTAAACCCTAAACCCTAAACCCTAAACCCTCAACTCTAAACCTTGAACACTAAACCCAAACACTAAACTCCAATCTCTAAACACTAATCTCTAAACCCTAAACCCTAAACCCTATACCCTAAACCCTAAACCCTAAACACTAAACCCTAAACCCTAAACCCTAAACCCTAAACCCTAAACCCTTCACCCTAAACTCTAAACCTTGAACACTAAACCCAAAACACTTAACTCTAATTTCCAAATAATAAACTCTAAACCCTAAACCCTAACCCCTAAACACTAAACTCTAAACTCTAAACACTAAGTATTATACAAAAAATCATAAACTCTAAACCCCAAATCCTAAACCCTAAACCCTAAACTCTAAACCGTAAACCTAAACTCTAAATATTAAACACTAAACCCTAAACCTAAACTTTAAATATTAAACACTAAACCCTAAACCTAAACTCTAAATATTAAACCCTAAAATCTAAATCCTAAACAATAAACCTTAAAAAGAAAACTATAAAGCCTAAATCCTAAACCCTAAACACGATATCCTAAACCCTAAACCCTAAACCCTACACCCTAAACACGAAATCCTAAACACCAATCCCTAAATTCTAGACCCTAAACTCTCAACCCTAAACTCTAAATACTAATCCTTGAACACTAAACCCTAATCCATAAAAAGCAAATTCTAAACCCTAAATCCTAAACACTAAACACTAAACTCTAAACCTTGAACACTAAACCCAAACACTAAACTCCAATCTCTAAACACTAATCTCTAAACCCTAAACCCTAAACTCCAATCTCTAAACACTAATCTCTAAACCCTAAACCCTAAACCCTAAACCCTAAACCCTAAACCCTAAACCCTAAACCCTAAACCCTAAACCCTAAACCCTAAACCCTAAACCCTTCACCCTAAACTCTAAACCTTGAACACTAAACCCAAAACACTTAACTCTAATTTCCAAATAATAAACTCCAAACCCTAAACCCTAACCCCTAAACACTAAACTCTAAACTCTAAACACTAAGTATTATACACAAAATCATAAACTCTAAACCCCAAATCCTAAACCCTAAACCCTAAACCCTAAATTCTAAACCCTAAACCTAAACTCTAAATATTAAACACTAAACCCTAAACCTAAACTCTAAATATTAAACACTAAACCCCGAACCTAAACTCTAAATATTAAACCCTAAAATCTAAATCCTAAACACTAAACCTTAAAAAGAAAACTATAAAGCCTAAACCCTAAACCTAAACTCTAAATATTAAAAACTAAACCCTAAACCTAAACTCTAAATATTAAACCCTAAAATCTAAATCCTAAACACTAAACCTTAAAAAGAAAACTATAAAGCCTAAACCCTAAACCCTAACCATGAAATCCTAAACCCTAAACCCTAACCCCTAAACATTAAACTCTAAACTCTAAACCCTAAGTATTATACACTAAATCTTAAACTCTAAACCCCAAATCCTAAACTCTAAACCCTAAACCCTAAACCCTAAATCCTAAACACTAAACTCTAAACCCTAAACACCAAACTCTACACCCTAAACACGAAATCCTAAACACCAATCCCTAAATTTTAGTCCCTAAACTCTCAACCCTAAACTCTAAATACTAATCCCCGAACACTAAACCCTAATCCATAAAAAGTAAATTCTAAACCCTAAATTCAAAACACTAAACTCTAAACCCTACAAACCAAACTCTACACACTAAACACGAAATCCTAAACTCCAATACCTATATTCTAGACCCTAAACCCTAAATCCTAATACTAATCCCCAAACACTAAACCCTAAACCATAAAAAGTAAATTCTAAACCTAAACCCTAAATCCTAAACACTAAACACTAAACTCTAAACCGTAAACACCAAACTCTACACCCTAAACACGAAATCCTAAACTCCAATCCCTAAATTCTAAACCCTAAACCCTTAACCCTAAACTCTAAACTCCAAATAATAAACTCTAAACCCTAAACCCTAACCCCTAAACACTAAACTCTAAACTCTAAACACTAAGTATTATACAAAAAATCATAAACTCTAAACCCCAAATCCTAAACCCTAAACCCTAAACTCTAAACCCTAAACCTAAACTCTAAATATTAAACACTAAACCCTAAACCTAAACTTTAAATATTAAACACTAAACCCTAAACCTAAACTCTAAATATTAAACCATAAAATCTAAATCCTAAACAATAAACCTTAAAAAGAAAACTATAAAGCCTAAATCCTAAACCCTAAACACGATATCCTAAACCCTAAACCCTAAACCCTACACCCTAAACACGAAATCCTAAACACCAATCCCTAAATTCTAGACCCTAAACTCTCAACCCTAAACTCTAAATACTAATCCTTGAACACTAAACCCTAATCCATAAAAAGCAAATTCTAAACCCTAAATCCTAAACACTAAACACTAAACTCTAAACCTTGAACACTAAACCCAAACACTATACTCCAATCTCTAAACACTAATCTCTAAACCCTAAACCCTAAACTCCAATCTCTAAACACTAATCTCTAAACCCTAAACCCTAAACCCTAAACCCTAAACCCTAAACCCTAAACCCTAAACCCTAAACCCTTCACCCTAAACTCTAAACCTTGAACACTAAACCCAAAACACTTAACTCTAATTTCCAAATAATAAACTCCAAACCCTAAACCCTAACCCCTAAACACTAAACTCTAAACTCTAAACACTAAGTATTATACACAAAATCATAAACTCTAAACCCCAAATCCTAAACCCTAAACCCTAAACCCTAAATTCTAAACCCTAAACCTAAACTCTAAATATTAAACACTAAACCCTAAACCTAAACTCTAAATATTAAACACTAAACCCTAAACCTAAACTCTAAATATTAAACCCTAAAATCTAAATCCTAAACACTAAACCTTAAAAAGAAAACTATAAAGCCTAAACCCTAAACCTAAACTCTAAATATTAAAAACTAAACCCTAAACCTAAACTCTAAATATTAAACCCTAAAATCTAAATCCTAAACACTAAACCTTAAAAAGAAAACTATAAAGCCTAAACCCTAAACCCTAACCATGAAATCCTAATCCCTAAACCCTAAACCCTAAACACCAAACTCTACATCCGAAACTCTAAACACGAATCCTAAAATCTAATCCCTAAATTCAAAATCCTAAACCCTAAACCCTAAACCTTGACCCCTAAACCCTAAACACCAAACTCTAATCCCTAAACACGAAATCCTAAACTCCAATCCCTAAATTCTAGACCCTAAACTCTCAACCCTAAACTCTAAATACTAATCCATGAACACTAATCCCTAAGCCATACAAAGTAAATTCTAAACCCTAAATCCTAAACACTAAACACTAAACTCTAAACTGTAAACACCAAACTCTACACCCTAAGCACGAAATCCTAAACTCTAATCCCTAAATTCTAAACCCTAAACCCTTAACCCTAAAGTCTAAACCTTGAACACTCAACCTAAAACACTTAACTCTAATCTCTAAACAATAAACTCTAAACCCTAAACACTAAACCCTAACCCCTAAACACTAAACTCTAGACTCTAAACTCTAAACCCTAAGTATTATACACTAAATCTTAAACTCTAAACCCCAAATCCTAAACACTAAAACCTAAACCCTAAACCCTAAATTCTAAACCCTAATACTAATCCCTGAACACTTAACCCTAATCCATAAAAACTAAATTCTAAACCTTAAATCCTAAACACTAAACACTAAAATCTAAACTCTACACACCAAACTCTACACCCTAAACACGAAATCCTAAACTCTAATACCTAAATTCTAGACCCTAAACCCTAATACTAATCCCTAAACACTAAACCCTAAACCATAAAAAGTAAATTCTCAACCCTAAATCCTAAACACTAAACACCAAACCGTAAACCGTAAACACCAAACTCTACACCTTAAACACGAAATCCTAAACTCCAATCCCTAAATTCTAAACCCTAAACCCTAAACTCTAAACCTTGAACACTAAACCCAAAACAGCTTAACTCTAATTTCCAAACAATAAACTCTAAACCCTAAACCCTAAACTCTAACCCCTAAACATTAAACTCTAAACTCTAAACCCTAAGTATTATACACTAAATCTTAAACTCTAAACCCCAAATCCTAAACTCTAAACCCTAAACCCTAAACCCTAAATCCTAAACACTAAACTCTAAACCCTAAACACCAAACTCTACACACTAAACACGAAATCCTAAACACCAATCCCTAAATTTTAGTCCCTAAACTCTCAACCCTAAACTCTAAATACTAATCCCTGAACACTAAACCCTAATCCATAAAAAGTAAATTCTAAACCCTAAATTCAAAACACTAAACTCTAAACCCTACAAACCAAACTCTACACACTAAACACGAAATCCTAAACTCCAATACCTATATTCTAGACCCTAAACCCTAAATCCTAATACTAATCCCCAAACACTAAACCCTAAACCATAAAAAGTAAATTCTAAACCCTAAATCCTAAACACCAAACACTAAACTGTAAACCGTAACCACCAAACTCTACACCTTAAACACGATATCCTAAACACCAATCCCTAAATACTAAACCCTAAACCCTAAACCCTAAACCCTCAACTCTAAACCTTGAACACTAAACCCAAACACTAAACTCCAATCTCTAAACACTAATCTCTAAACCCTAAACCTTAAACCCTATACCCTAAACCCTAAACCCTAAACACTAAACCCTAAACCCTAAACCCTAAACCCTAAACCCTAAACCCTAAACCCTTCACCCTAAACTCTAAACCTTGAACACTAAACCCAAAACACTTAACTCTAATTTCCAAATAATAAACTCTAAACCCTAAACCCTAACCCCTAAACAGTAAACTCTAAACTCTAAACACTAAGTATTATACAAAAAATCATAAACTCTAAACCCCAAATCCTAAACCCTAAACCCTAAACTCTAAACCGTAAACCTAAACTCTAAATATTAAACACTAAACCCTAAACCTAAACTTTAAATATTAAACACTAAACCCTAAACCTAAACTCTAAATATTAAACCCTAAAATCTAAATCCTAAACAATAAACCTTAAAAAGAAAACTATAAAGCCTAAATCCTAAACCCTAAACACGATATCCTAAACCCTAAACCCTAAACCCTACACCCTAAACACGAAATCCTAAACACCAATCCCTAAATTCTAGACCCTAAACTCTCAACCCTAAACTCTAAATACTAATCCTTGAACACTAAACCCTAATCCATAAAAAGCAAATTCTAAACCCTAAATCCTAAACACTAAACACTAAACTCTAAACCTTGAACACTAAACCCAAACACTAAACTCCAATCTCTAAACACTAATCTCTAAACCCTAAACCCTAAACTCCAATCTCTAAACACTAATCTCTAAACCCTAAACCCTAAACCCTAAACCCTAAACCCTAAACCCTAAACCCTAAACCCTAAACCCTAAACCCTAAACCCTTCACCCTAAACTCTAAACCTTGAACACTAAACCCAAAACACTTAACTCTAATTTCCAAATAATAAACTCCAAACCCTAAACCCTAACCCCTAAACACTAAACTCTAAACTCTAAACACTAAGTATTATACACAAAATCATAAACTCTAAACCCCAAATCCTAAACCCTAAACCCTAAACCCTAAATTCTAAACCCTAAACCTAAACTCTAAATATTAAACACTAAACCCTAAACCTAAACTCTAAATATTAAACACTAAACCTTAAACCTAAACTCTAAATATTAAACCCTAAAATCTAAATCCTAAACACTAAACCTTAAAAAGAAAACTATAAAGCCTAAACCCTAAACCTAAACTCTAAATATTAAAAACTAAACCCTAAACCTAAACTCTAAATATTAAACCCTAAAATCTAAATCCTAAACACTAAACCTTAAAAAGAAAACTATAAAGCCTAAACCCTAAACCCTAACCATGAAATCCTAATCCCTAAACCCTAAACCCTAAACACCAAACTCTACATCCGAAACTCTAAACACGAATCCTAAAATCTAATCCCTAAATTCAAAATCCTAAACCCTAAACCCTAAACCTTGACCCCTAAACCCTAAACACCAAACTCTAATCCCTAAACACGAAATCCTAAACTCCAATCCCTAAATTCTAGACCCTAAACTCTCAACCCTAAACTCTAAATACTAATCCCTGAACACTAATCCCTAATCCATACAAAGTAAATTCTAAACCCTAAATCCTAAACACTAAACACTAAACTCTAAACCGTAAACACCAAACTCTACACCCTAAGCACGAAATCCTAAACTCTAATCCCTAAATTCTAAACCCTAAACCCTTAACCCTAAAGTCTAAACCTTGAACACTCAACCTAAAACACTTAACTCTAATCTCTAAACAATAAACTCTAAACCCTAAACACTAAACCCTAACCCCTAAACACTAAACTCTAGACTCTAAACTCTAAACCCTAAGTATTATACACTAAATCTTAAACTCTAAACCCCAAATCCTAAACACTAAAACCTAAACCCTAAACCCTAAATTCTAAACCCTAATACTAATCCCTGAACACTTAACCCTAATCCATAAAAACTAAATTCTAAACCTTAAATCCTAAACACTAAACACTAAAATCTAAACTCTACACACCAAACTCTACACCCTAAACACGAAATCCTAAACTCTAATACCTAAATTCTAGACCCTAAACCCTAATACTAATCCCTAAACACTAAACCCTAAACCATAAAAAGTAAATTCTCAACCCTAAATCCTAAACACTAAACACCAAACTCGTAAACCGTAAACACCAAACTCTACACCTTAAACACGAAATCCTAAACTCCAATCCCTAAATTCTAAACCCTAAACCCTAAACTCTAAACCTTGAACACTAAACCCAAAACAGCTTAACTCTAATTTCCAAACAATAAACTCTAAACCCTAAACCCTAAACTCTAACCCCTAAACATTAAACTCTAAACTCTAAACCCTAAGTATTATACACTAAATCTTAAACTCTAAACCCCAAATCCTAAACTCTAAACCCTAAACCCTAAACCCTAAATCCTAAACACTAAACTCTAAACCCTAAACACCAAACTCTACACCCTAAACACGAAATCCTAAACACCAATCCCTAAATTTTAGTCCCTAAACTCTCAACCCTAAACTCTAAATACTAATCCCCGAACACTAAACCCTAATCCATAAAAAGTAAATTCTAAACCCTAAATTCAAAACACTAAACTCTAAACCCTACAAACCAAACTCTACACACTAAACACGAAATCCTAAACTCCAATACCTATATTCTAGACCCTAAACCCTAAATCCTAATACTAATCCCCAAACACTAAACCCTAAACCATAAAAAGTAAATTCTAAACCCTAAATCCTAAACACCAAACACTAAACTCGTAAACCGTAACCACCAAACTCTACACCTTAAACACGATATCCTAAACTCCAATCCCTAAATACTAAACCCTAAACCCTAAACCCTAAACCCTCAACTCTAAACCTTGAACACTAAACCCAAACACTAAACTCCAATCTCTAAACACTAATCTCTAAACCCTAAACCCTAAACCCTAAACCCTATACCCTAAACCCTAAACCCTAAACACTAAACCCTAAACCCTAAACCCTAAACCCTAAACCCTAAACCCTAAACCCTTCACCCTAAACTCTAAACCTTGAACACTAAACCCAAAACACTTAACTCTAATTTCCAAATAATAAACTCCAAACCCTAAACCCTAACCCCTAAACACTAAACTCTAAACTCTAAACACTAAGTATTATACACAAAATCATAAACTCTAAACCCCAAATCCTAAACCCTAAACCCTAAACCCTAAATTCTAAACCCTAAACCTAAACTCTAAATATTAAACACTAAACCCTAAACCTAAACTCTAAATATTAAACACTAAACCCTAAACCTAAACTCTAAATATTAAACCCTAAAATCTAAATCCTAAACACTAAACCTTAAAAAGAAAACTATAAAGCCTAAACCCTAAACCTAAACTCTAAATATTAAAAACTAAACCCTAAACCTAAACTCTAAATATTAAACCCTAAAATCTAAATCCTAAACACTAAACCTTAAAAAGAAAACTATAAAGCCTAAACCCTAAACCCTAACCATGAAATCCTAATCCCTAAACCCTAAACCCTAAACACCAAACTCTACATCCGAAACTCTAAACACGAATCCTAAAATCTAATCCCTAAATTCAAAATCCTAAACCCTAAACCCTAAACCTTGACCCCTAAACCCTAAACACCAAACTCTAATCCCTAAACACGAAATCCTAAACTCCAATCCCTAAATTCTAGACCCTAAACTCTCAACCCTAAACTCTAAATACTAATCCATGAACACTAATCCCTAATCCATACAAAGTAAATTCTAAACCCTAAATCCTAAACACTAAACACTAAACTCTAAACTGTAAACACCAAACTCTACACCCTAAGCACGAAATCCTAAACTCTAATCCCTAAATTCTAAACCCTAAACCCTTAACCCTAAAGTCTAAACCTTGAACACTCAACCTAAAACACTTAACTCTAATCTCTAAACAATAAACTCTAAACCCTAAACACTAAACCCTAACCCCTAAACACTAAACTCTAGACTCTAAACTCTAAACCCTATGTATTATACACTAAATCTTAAACTCTAAACCCCAAATCCTAAACACTAAAACCTAAACCCTAAACCCTAAATTCTAAACCCTAATACTAATCCCCGAACACTTAACCCTAATCCATAAAAACTAAATTCTAAACCTTAAATCCTAAACACTAAACACTAAAATCTAAACTCTACACACCAAACTCTACACCCTAAACACGAAATCCTAAACTCTAATACCTAAATTCTAGACCCTAAACCCTAATACTAATCCCTAAACACTAAACCCTAAACCATAAAAAGTAAATTCTCAACCCTAAATCCTAAACACTAAACACCAAACTCGTAAACCGTAAACACCAAACTCTACACCTTAAACACGAAATCCTAAACTCCAATCCCTAAATTCTAAACCCTAAACCCTAAACTCTAAACCTTGAACACTAAACCCAAAACAGCTTAACTCTAATTTCCAAACAATAAACTCTAAACCCTAAACCCTAAACTCTAACCCCTAAACATTAAACTCTAAACTCTAAACCCTAAGTATTATACACTAAATCTTAAACTCTAAACCCCAAATCCTAAACTCTAAACCCTAAACCCTAAACCCTAAATCCTAAACACTAAACTCTAAACCCTAAACACCAAACTCTACACACTAAACACGAAATCCTAAACACCAATCCCTAAATTTTAGTCCCTAAACTCTCAACCCTAAACTCTAAATACTAATCCCTGAACACTAAACCCTAATCCATAAAAAGTAAATTCTAAACCCTAAATTCAAAACACTAAACTCTAAACCCTACAAACCAAACACTACACACTAAACACGAAATCCTAAAGTCCAATACCTATATTCTAGACCCTAAACCCTAAATCCTAATACTAATCCCCAAACACTAAACCCTAAACCATAAAAAGTAAATTCTAAACCCTAAATCCTAAACACCAAACACTAAACTGTAAACCGTAACCACCAAACTCTACACCTTAAACACGATATCCTAAACACCAATCCCTAAATACTAAACCCTAAACCCTAAACCCTAAACCCTCAACTCTAAACCTTGAACACTAAACCCAAACACTAAACTCCAATCTCTAAACACTAATCTCTAAACCCTAAACCTTAAACCCTATACCCTAAACCCTAAACCCTAAACACTAAACCCTAAACCCTAAACCCTAAACCCTAAACCCTAAACCCTTCACCCTAAACTCTAAACCTTGAACACTAAACCCAAAACACTTAACTCTAATTTCCAAATAATAAACTCTAAACCCTAAACCCTAACCCCTAAACAGTAAACTCTAAACTCTAAACACTAAGTATTATACAAAAAATCATAAACTCTAAACCCCAAATCCTAAACCCTAAACCCTAAACTCTAAACCGTAAACCTAAACTCTAAATATTAAACACTAAACCCTAAACCTAAACTTTAAATATTAAACACTAAACCCTAAACCTAAACTCTAAATATTAAACCCTAAAATCTAAATCCTAAACAATAAACCTTAAAAAGAAAACTATAAAGCCTAAATCCTAAACCCTAAACACGATATCCTAAACCCTAAACCCTAAACCCTACACCCTAAACACGAAATCCTAAACACCAATCCCTAAATTCTAGACCCTAAACTCTCAACCCTAAACTCTAAATACTAATCCTTGAACACTAAACCCTAATCCATAAAAAGCAAATTCTAAACCCTAAATCCTAAACACTAAACACTAAACTCTAAACCTTGAACACTAAACCCAAACACTAAACTCCAATCTCTAAACACTAATCTCTAAACCCTAAACCCTAAACTCCAATCTCTAAACACTAATCTCTAAACCCTAAACCCTAAACCCTAAACCCTAAACCCTAAACCCTAAACCCTAAACCCTAAACCCTAAACCCTAAACCCTTCACCCTAAACTCTAAACCTTGAACACTAAACCCAAAACACTTAACTCTAATTTCCAAATAATAAACTCCAAACCCTAAACCCTAACCCCTAAACACTAAACTCTAAACTCTAAACACTAAGTATTATACACAAAATCATAAACTCTAAACCCCAAATCCTAAACCCTAAACCCTAAACCCTAAATTCTAAACCCTAAACCTAAACTCTAAATATTAAACACTAAACCCTAAACCTAAACTCTAAATATTAAACACTAAACCCTAAACCTAAACTCTAAATATTAAACCCTAAAATCTAAATCCTAAACACTAAACCTTAAAAAGAAAACTATAAAGCCTAAACCCTAAACCTAAACTGTAAATATTAAAAACTAATCCCTAAACCTAAACTCTAAATATTAAACCCTAAAATCTAAATCCTAAACACTAAACCTTAAAAAGAAAACTATAAAGCCTAAACCCTAAACCCTAACCATGAAATCCTAATCCCTAAACCCTAAACCCTAAACACCAAACTCTACATCCGAAACTCTAAACACGAATCCTAAAATCTAATCCCTAAATTCAAAATCCTAAACCCTAAACCCTAAACCTTGACCCCTAAACCCTAAACACCAAACTCTAATCCCTAAACACGAAATCCTAAACTCCAATCCCTAAATTCTAGACCCTAAACTCTCAACCCTAAACTCGAAATACTAATCCCTGAACACTAATCCCTAATCCATACAAAGTAAATTCTAAACCCTAAATCCTAAACACTAAACACTAAACTCTAAACTGTAAACACCAAACTCTACACCCTAAGCACGAAATCCTAAACTCTAATCCCTAAATTCTAAACCCTAAACCCTTAACCCTAAAGTCTAAACCTTGAACACTCAACCTAAAACACTTAACTCTAATCTCTAAACAATAAACTCTAAACCCTAAACACTAAACCCTAACCCCTAAACACTAAACTCTAGACTCTAAACTCTAAACCCTAAGTATTATACACTAAATCTTAAACTCTAAACCCCAAATCCTAAACACTAAAACCTAAACCCTAAACCCTAAATTCTAAACCCTAATACTAATCCCCGAACACTTAACCCTAATCCATAAAAACTAAATTCTAAACCTTAAATCCTAAACACTAAACACTAAAATCTAAACTCTACACACCAAACTCTACACCCTAAACACGAAATCCTAAACTCTAATACCTAAATTCTAGACCCTAAACCCTAATACTAATCCCTAAACACTAAACCCTAAACCATAAAAAGTAAATTCTCAACCCTAAATCCTAAACACTAAACACCAAACCGTAAACCGTAAACACCAAACTCTACACCTTAAACACGAAATCCTAAACTCCAATCCCTAAATTCTAAACCCTAAACCCTAAACTCTAAACCTTGAACACTAAACCCAAAACAGCTTAACTCTAATTTCCAAACAATAAACTCTAAACCCTAAACCCTAAACTCTAACCCCCAAACATTAAACTCTAAACTCTAAACCCTAAGTATTATACACTAAATCTTAAACTCTAAACCCCAAATCCTAAACTCTAAACCCTAAACCCTAAACCCTAAATCCTAAACACTAAACTCTAAACCCTAAACACCAAACTCTACACCCTAAACACGAAATCCTAAACACCAATCCCTAAATTTTAGTCCCTAAACTCTCAACCCTAAACTCTAAATACTAATCCCCGAACACTAAACCCTAATCCATAAAAAGTAAATTCTAAACCCTAAATTCAAAACACTAAACTCTAAACCCTACAAACCAAACTCTACACACTAAACACGAAATCCTAAACTCCAATACCTATATTCTAGACCCTAAACCCTAAATCCTAATACTAATCCCCAAACACTAAACCCTAAACCATAAAAAGTAAATTCTAAACCCTAAATCCTAAACACCAAACACTAAACTGTAAACCGTAACCACCAAACTCTACACCTTAAACACGATATCCTAAACTCCAATCCCTAAATACTAAACCCTAAACCCTAAACCCTAAACCCTCAACTCTAAACCTTGAACACTAAACCCAAACACTAAACTCCAATCTCTAAACACTAATCTCTAAACCCTAAACCCTAAACCCTATACCCTAAACCCTAAACCCTAAACACTAAACCCTAAACCCTAAACCCTAAACCCTAAACCCTAAACCCTAAACCCTAAACCCTTCACCCTAAACTCTAAACCTTGAACACTAAACCCAAAACACTTAACTCTAATTTCCAAATAATAAACTCTAAACCCTAAACCCTAACCCCTAAACACTAAACTCTAAACTCTAAACACTAAGTATTATACAAAAAATCATAAACTCTAAACCCCAAATCCTAAACCCTAAACCCTAAACTCTAAACCCTAAACCTAAACTCTAAATATTAAACACTAAACCCTAAACCTAAACTTTAAATATTAAACACTAAACCCTAAACCTAAACTCTAAATATTAAACCCTAAAATCTAAATCCTAAACAATAAACCTTAAAAAGAAAACTATAAAGCCTAAATCCTAAACCCTAAACACGATATCCTAAACCCTAAACCCTAAACCCTACACCCTAAACACGAAATCCTAAACACCAATCCCTAAATTCTAGACCCTAAACTCTCAACCCTAAACTCTAAATACTAATCCTTGAACACTAAACCCTAATCCATAAAAAGCAAATTCTAAACCCTAAATCCTAAACACTAAACACTAAACTCTAAACCTTGAACACTAAACCCAAACACTAAACTCCAATCTCTAAACACTAATCTCTAAACCCTAAACCCTAAACTCCAATCTCTAAACACTAATCTCTAAACCCTCCCTAAACCCTAAACCCTAAACCCTAAACCCTAAACCCTAAACCCTAAACCCTAAACCCTAAACCCTAAACCCTTCACCCTAAACTCTAAACCTTGAACACTAAACCCAAAACACTTAACTCTAATTTCCAAATAATAAACTCCAAACCCTAAACCCTAACCCCTAAACACTAAACTCTAAACTCTAAACACTAAGTATTATACACAAAATCATAAACTCTAAACCCCAAATCCTAAACCCTAAACCCTAAACCCTAAATTCTAAACCCTAAACCTAAACTCTAAATATTAAACACTAAACCCTAAACCTAAACTCTAAATATTAAACACTAAACCCTAAACCTAAACTCTAAATATTAAACCCTAAAATCTAAATCCTAAACACTAAACCTTAAAAAGAAAACTATAAAGCCTAAACCCTAAACCTAAACTCTAAATATTAAAAACTAAACCCTAAACCTAAACTCTAAATATTAAACCCTAAAATCTAAATCCTAAACACTAAACCTTAAAAAGAAAACTATAAAGCCTAAACCCTAAACCCTAACCATGAAATCCTAATCCCTAAACCCTAAACCCTAAACACCAAACTCTACATCCGAAACTCTAAACACGAATCCTAAAATCTAATCCCTAAATTCAAAATCCTAAACCCTAAACCCTAAACCTTGACCCCTAAACCCTAAACACCAAACTCTAATCCCTAAACACGAAATCCTAAACTCCAATCCCTAAATTCTAGACCCTAAACTCTCAACCCTAAACTCTAAATACTAATCCATGAACACTAATCCCTAATCCATACAAAGTAAATTCTAAACCCTAAATCCTAAACACTAAACACTAAACTCTAAACTGTAAACACCAAACTCTACACCCTAAGCACGAAATCCTAAACTCTAATCCCTAAATTCTAAACCCTAAACCCTTAACCCTAAAGTCTAAACCTTGAACACTCAACCTAAAACACTTAACTCTAATCTCTAAACAATAAACTCTAAACCCTAAACACTAAACCCTAACCCCTAAACACTAAACTCTAGACTCTAAACTCTAAACCCTAAGTATTATACACTAAATCTTAAACTCTAAACCCCAAATCCTAAACACTAAAACCTAAACCCTAAACCCTAAATTCTAAACCCTAATACTAATCCCTGAACACTTAACCCTAATCCATAAAAACTAAATTCTAAACCTTAAATCCTAAACACTAAACACTAAAATCTAAACTCTACACACCAAACTCTACACCCTAAACACGAAATCCTAAACTCTAATACCTAAATTCTAGACCCTAAACCCTAATACTAATCCCTAAACACTAAACCCTAAACCATAAAAAGTAAATTCTCAACCCTAAATCCTAAACACTAAACACCAAACCGTAAACCGTAAACACCAAACTCTACACCTTAAACACGAAATCCTAAACTCCAATCCCTAAATTCTAAACCCTAAACCCTAAACTCTAAACCTTGAACACTAAACCCAAAACAGTTAACTCTAATTTCCAAACAATAAACTCTAAACCCTAAACCCTAAACTCTAACCCCTAAACATTAAACTCTAAAGTCTAAACCCTAAGTATTATACACTAAATCTTAAACTCTAAACCCCAAATCCTAAACTCTAAACCCTAAACCCTAAACCCTAAATCCTAAACCCTAAATTCTAAACCCTAATACTAATCCCTGAACACTTAACCCTAATCCATAAAAACTAAATTCTAAACCTTAAATCCTAAACACTAAACACTAAAATCTAAACTCTACACACCAAACTCTACACCCTAAACACGAAATCCTAACTTCTAATACCTAAATTCTAGACCCTAAACCCTAATACTAATCCCTAAACACTAAACCCTAAACCATAAAAAGTAAATTCTCAACCCTAAATCCTAAACACTAAACACCAAACTGTAAACCGTAAACACCAAACTCTACACCTTAAACACGAAATCCTAAACTCCAATCCCTAAATTCTAAACCCTAAACCCTAAACTCTAAACCTTGAACACTAAACCCAAAACAGCTTAACTCTAATTTCCAAACAATAAACTCTAAACCCTAAACCCTAAACTCTAACCCCTAAACATTAAACTCTAAACTCTAAACCCTAAGTATTATACACTAAATCTTAAACTCTAAACCCCAAATCCTAAACTCTAAACCCTAAACCCTAAACCCTAAATCCTAAACACTAAATTCTAAACCCTAAACACCAAACTCTACACCCTAAACACGAAATCCTAAACACCAATCCCTAAATTTTAGTCCCTAAACTCTCAACCCTAAACTCTAAATACTAATCCCTGAACACTAAACCCTAATCCATAAAAAGTAAATTCTAAACCCTAAATTCAAAACACTAAACTCTAAACCCTACAAACCAAACTCTACACACTAAACACGAAATCCTAAACTCCAATACCTATATTCTAGACCCTAAACCCTAAATCCTAATACTAATCCCCAAACACTAAACCCTAAACCATAAAAAGTAAATTCTAAACCGTAAATCCTAAACACCAAACACTAAACTGTAAACCGTAACCACCAAACTCTACACCTTAAACACGATATCCTAAACTCCAATCCCTAAATACTAAACCCTAAACCCTAAACCCTAAACCCTCAACTCTAAACCTTGAACACTAAACCCAAACACTAAACTCCAATCTCTAAACACTAATCTCTAAACCCTAAACCCTAAACCCTAAACCCTAAACCCTAAACCCTAAACCCTAAACCCTAAACACCAAACCCTAAACCCTAAACCCTAAACCCTAAACCCTAAACCCTAAACCCTAAACCCTTCACCCTAAACTCTAAACCTTGAACACTAAACCCAAAACACTTAACTCTAATTTCCAAATAATAAACTCTAAACCCTAAACCCTAACCCCTAAACACTAAACTCTAAACTCTAAACACTAAGTATTATACAAAAAATCATAAACTCTAAACCCCAAATCCCAAACCCTAAACCCTAAACCCTAAACTCTAAACCCTAAACCTAAACTCTAAATATTAAACACTAAACCCTAAACCTAAACTTTAAATATTAAACACTAAACCCTAAACCTAAACTCTAAATATTAAACCCTAAAATCTAAATCCTAAACAATAAACCTTAAAAAGAAAACTATAAAGCCTAAATCCTAAACCCTAAACACGATATCCTAAACCCTAAACCCTAAACCCTACACCCTAAACACGAAATCCTAAACACCAATCCCTAAATTCTAGACCCTAAACTCTCAACCCTAAACTCTAAATACTAATCCTTGAACACTAAACCCTAATCCATAAAAAGTAAATTCTAAACCCTAAATCCTAAACACTAAACACTAAACTCTAAACCTTGAACACTAAACCCAAACACTAAACTCCAATCTCTAAACACTAATCTCTAAACCCTAAACCCTAAACTCCAATCTCTAAACACTAATCTCTAAACCCTAAACCCTAAACCCTAAACCCTAAACCCTAAACCCTAAACCCTAAACCCTAAACCCTAAACCCTTCACCCTAAACTCTAAACCTTGAACACTAAACCCAAAACACTTAACTCTAATTTCCAAATAATAAACTCCAAACCCTAAACCTTAACCCCTAAACACTAAACTCTAAACTCTAAACACTAAGTATTATACACAAAATCATAAACTCTAAACCCCAAATCCTAAACCCTAAACCCTAAACCCTAAATTCTAAACCCTAAACCTAAACTCTAAATATTAAACACTAAACCCTAAACCTAAACTCTAAATATTAAACACTAAACCCTAAACCTAAACTCTAAATATTAAACCCTAAAATCTAAATCCTAAACACTAAACCTTAAAAAGAAAACTATAAAGCCTAAACCCTAAACCTAAACTCTAAATATTAAACACTAAACCCTAAACCTAAACTCTAAATATTAACCCCTAAAATCTAAATCCAAAACACTAAACCTTAAAAAGAAAACTATAAAGCCTAAACCCTAAACCCTAACCATGAAATCCTAAACCCTAAACCCTAAACCCTAAACACCAAACTCTACATCCGAAACTCTAAACACGAATCCTAAAATCTAATCCCTAAATTCCAAATCCTAAACCCTAAACCCTAAACCCTGAACCCTAAACCCTAAACACCAAACTCTACACCCTAAACACGAAATCCTAAACACCAATCCCTAAATTTTAGTCCCTAAAATCTCAACCCTAAACTCTAAATACTAATCCCTGAACACTAAACCCTAATCCATAAAAAGTAAATTCTAAACCCTAAATTCAAAACACTAAACACTAAACTCTAAACCCTACAAACCAAACTCTACACACTAAACACGAAATCCTAAACTCCAATACCTATATTCTAGACCCTAAACCCTAAATCCTAATACTAATCCCCAAACACTAAACCCTAAACCATAAAAATTAAATTCTAAACCCTAAATCCTAAACACCAAACACTAAACCTGTAAACCGTAACCACCAAACTCTACACCTTAAACACGATATCCTAAACTCCAATCCCTAAATACTAAACCCTAAACCCTAAACCCTAAACCCTCAACTCTAAACCTTGAACACTAAACCCAAACACTAAACTCCAATCTCTAAACACTAATCTCTAAACCCTAAACCCTAAACCCTAAACCCTAAACCCTAAACCCTAAACACTAAACCCTAAACCCTAAACCCTAAACCCTAAACCCTAAACCCTAAACCCTAAACCCTTCACCCTAAACTCTAAACCTTGAACACTAAACCCAAAACACTTAACTCTAATTTCTAAACAATAAACTCTAAACCCTAAACCCTAACCCCTAAACACTAAACTCTAAACTCTAAACTCTAAACCCTAAGTATTATACACTAAATCTTAAACTCTAAACCCCAAATCCTAAACCCTAAAACCTAAACCCTAAACCCTAAATTCTAAACCCTAATACTAATCCCTGAACACTTAACCCTAATCCATAAAAACTAAATTCTAAACCTTAAATCCTAAACACTAAACACTAAAATCTAAACTCTACACACCAAACTCTACACCCTAAACACGAAATCCTAAACTCTAATACCTAAATTCTAGACCCTAAACCCTAATACTAATCCCTAAACACTAAACCCTAAACCATAAAAAGTAAATTCTCAACCCTAAATCCTAAACACTAAACACCAAACCGTAAACCGTAAACACCAAACTCTACACCTTAAACACGAAATCCTAAACTCCAATCCCTAAATTCTAAACCCTAAACCCTAAACTCTAAACCTTGAACACTAAACCCAAAACAGCTTAACTCTAATTTCCAAACAATAAACTCTAAACCCTAAACCCTAAACTCTAACCCCTAAACATTAAACTCTAAACTCTAAACCCTAAGTATTATACACTAAATCTTAAACTCTAAACCCCAAATCCAAAACTCTAAACCCTAAACCCTAAACCCTAAATCCTAAACACTAAACTCTAAACCGTAAACACCAAAGTCTACACCCTAAACACGAAATCCTAAACTCCAATCCCTAAATTCTAAACCTTAAACCCTTAACCCTAAACTCTAAACCTTGAACACTTAACCCGAAACACTTAACTCTAATCTCTAAACAATAAACTCCAAATCCTAAACTCTAAACCCCAAATCCTAAACCCTAAACCCTAAACTTTAAACCCTAAACCTAAACTCTAAATATTAAACACTAAACCCTAAACCTAAACTCTAAATATTAAACACTAAACCCTAAACCTAAACTCTAAATATTAACCCCTAAAATCTAAATCCAAAACACTAAACCTTAAAAAGAAAACTATAAAGCCTAAACCCTAAACCCTAACCATGAAATCCTAAACCCTAAACCCTAAACCCTAAACACCAAACTCTACATCCGAAACTCTAAACACGAATCCTAAAATCTAATCCCTAAATTCCAAATCCTAAACCCTAAACCCTAAACCCTGAACCCTAAACCCTAAACACCAAACTCTACACCCTAAACACGAAATCCTAAACACCAATCCCTAAATTTTAGTCCCTAAACTCTCAACCCTAAACTCTAAATACTAATCCCTGAACACTAAACCCTAATCCATAAAAAGTAAATTCTAAACCCTAAATTCAAAACACTAAACACTAAACTCTAAACCCTACAAACCAAACTCTACACACTAAACACGAAATCCTAAACTCCAATACCTATATTCTAGACCCTAAACCCTAAATCCTAATACTAATCCCCAAACACTAAACCCTAAACCATAAAAATTAAATTCTAAACCCTAAATCCTAAACACCAAACACTAAACTGTAAACCGTAACCACCAAACTCTACACCTTAAACACGATATCCTAAACTCCAATCCCTAAATACTAAACCCTAAACCCTAAACCCTAAACCCTCAACTCTAAACCTTGAACACTAAACCCAAACACTAAACTCCAATCTCTAAACACTAATCTCTAAACCCTAAACCCTAAACCCTAAACCCTAAACCCTAAACCCTAAACACTAAACCCTAAACCCTAAACCCTAAACCCTAAACCCTAAACCCTAAACCCTAAACCCTTCACCCTAAACTCTAAACCTTGAACACTAAACCCAAAACACTTAACTCTAATTTCCAAATAATAAACTCTAAACCCTAAACCCTAACCGCTAAACACTAAACTCTAAACTCTAAACACTAAGTATTATAAAAAAAATCATAAACTCTAAACCCCAAACCCTGAACCCTAAACCCTAAACCCTAAACCGTAAACCCTAAACCTAAACTCTAAATATTAAACACTAAACCCTAAACCTAAACTCTAAATATTAAACACTAAACCCTAAACCTAAACTCTAAATATTAAACCCTAAAATCTAAATCCTAAACAATAAACCTTAAAAAGAAAACTATAAAGCCTAAATCCTAAACCCTAAACACGATATCCTAAACCCTAAACCCTAAACCCTACACCCTAAACACGAAATCCTAAACACCAATCCCTAAATTCTAGACCCTAAACTCTCAACCCTAAACTCTAAATACTAATCCTTGAACACTAAACCCTAATCCATAAAAAGCAAATTCTAAACCCTAAATCCTAAACACTAAACACTAAACTCTAAACCTTGAACACTAAACCCAAACACTAAACTCCAATCTCTAAACACTAATCTCTAAACCCTAAACCCTAAACTCCAATCTCTAAACACTAATCTCTAAACCCTAAACCCTAAACCCTAAACCCTAAACCCTAAACCCTAAACCCTAAACCCTAAACCCTAAACCCTAAACCCTTCACCCTAAACTCTAAACCCCAAACCCTGAACCCTAAACCCTAAACCCTAAACTATAAACCCTAAACCTAAACTCTAAATATTAAACACTAAACCCTAAACCTAAACTCTAAATATTAAACACTAAACCCTAAACCTAAACTCTAAATATTAAACCCTAAAATCTAAATCCTAAACAATAAACCTTAAAAAGAAAACTATAAAGCCTAAATCCTAAACCCTAAACACGATATCCTAAACCCTAAACCCTAAACCCTACACCCTAAACACGAAATCCTAAACACCAATCCCTAAATTCTAGACCCTAAACTCTCAACCCTAAACTCTAAATACTAATCCTTGAACACTAAACCCTAATCCATAAAAAGCAAATTCTAAACCCTAAATCCTAAACACTAAACACTAAACTCTAAACCTTGAACACTAAACCCAAACACTAAACTCCAATCTCTAAACACTAATCTCTAAACCCTAAACCCTAAACTCCAATCTCTAAACACTAATCTCTAAACCCTAAACCCTAAACCCTAAACCCTAAACCCTAAACCCTAAACCCTAACCCCTAAACACTAAACTCTAAACTCTAAACTCTAAACCCTAAGTATTATACACTAAATCTTAAACTCTAAACCCCAAATCCTAAACCCTAAAACCTAAACCCTAAACCCTAAATTCTAAACCCTAATACTAATCCCTGAACACTTAACCCTAATCCATAAAAACTAAATTCTAAACCTTAAATCCTAAACACTAAACACTAAAATCTAAACTCTACACACCAAACTCTACACCCTAAACACGAAATCCTAAACTCTAATACCTAAATTCTAGACCCTAAACCCTAATACTAATCCCTAAACACTAAACCCTAAACCATAAAAAGTAAATTCTCAACCCTAAATCCTAAACACTAAACACCAAACTCGTAAACCGTAAACACAAAACTCTACACCTTAAACACGAAATCCTAAACTCCAATCCCTAAATTCTAAACCCTAAACCCTAAACTCTAAACCTTGAACACTAAACCCAAAACAGCTTAACTCTAATTTCCAAACAATAAACTCTAAACCCTAAACCCTAAACTCTAACCCCTAAACATTAAACTCTAAACTCTAAACCCTAAGTATTATACACTAAATCTTAAACTCTAAACCCCAAATCCTAAACTCTAAACCCTAAACCCTAAACCCTAAATCCTAAACACTAAACTCTAAACCGTAAACACCAAAGTCTACACCCTAAACACGAAATCCTAAACTCCAATCCCTAAATTCTAAACCTTAAACCCTTAACCCTAAACTCTAAACCTTGAACACTTAACCCGAAACACTTAACTCTAATCTCTAAACAATAAACTCCAAATCCTAAACTCTAAACCCCAAATCCTAAACCCTAAACCCTAAACTTTAAACCCTAAACCTAAACTCTAAATATTAAACACTAAACCCTAAACCTAAACTCTAAATATTAAACACTAAACCCTAAACCTAAACTCTAAATATTAACCCCTAAAATCTAAATCCAAAACACTAAACCTTAAAAAGAAAACTATAAAGCCTAAACCCTAAACCCTAACCATGAAATCCTAAACCCTAAACCCTAAACCCTAAACACCAAACTCTACATCCGAAACTCTAAACACGAATCCTAAAATCTAATCCCTAAATTCCAAATCCTAAACCCTAAACCCTAAACCCTGAACCCTAAACCCTAAACACCAAACTCTACACCCTAAACACGAAATCCTAAACACCAATCCCTAAATTTTAGTCCCTAAACTCTCAACCCTAAACTCTAAATACTAATCCCTGAACACTAAACCCTAATCCATAAAAAGTAAATTCTAAACCCTAAATTCAAAACACTAAACACTAAACTCTAAACCCTACAAACCAAACTCTACACACTAAACACGAAATCCTAAACTCCAATACCTATATTCTAGACCCTAAACCCTAAATCCTAATACTAATCCCCAAACACTAAACCCTAAACCATAAAAATTAAATTCTAAACCCTAAATCCTAAACACCAAACACTAAACTGTAAACCGTAACCACCAAACTCTACACCTTAAACACGATATCCTAAACTCCAATCCCTAAATACTAAACCCTAAACCCTAAACCCTAAACCCTCAACTCTAAACCTTGAACACTAAACCCAAACACTAAACTCCAATCTCTAAACACTAATCTCTAAACCCTAAACCCTAAACCCTAAACCCTAAACCCTAAACCCTAAACACTAAACCCTAAACCCTAAACCCTAAACCCTAAACCCTAAACCCTAAACCCTAAACCCTTCACCCTAAACTCTAAACCTTGAACACTAAACCCAAAACACTTAACTCTAATTTCCAAATAATAAACTCTAAACCCTAAACCCTAACCGCTAAACACTAAACTCTAAACTCTAAACACTAAGTATTATAAAAAAAATCATAAACTCTAAACCCCAAACCCTGAACCCTAAACCCTAAACCCTAAACTGTAAACCCTAAACCTAAACTCTAAATATTAAACACTAAACCCTAAACCTAAACTCTAAATATTAAACACTAAACCCTAAACCTAAACTCTAAATATTAAACCCTAAAATCTAAATCCTAAACAATAAACCTTAAAAAGAAAACTATAAAGCCTAAATCCTAAACCCTAAACACGATATCCTAAACCCTAAACCCTAAACCCTACACCCTAAACACGAAATCCTAAACACCAATCCCTAAATTCTAGACCCTAAACTCTCAACCCTAAACTCTAAATACTAATCCTTGAACACTAAACCCTAATCCATAAAAAGTAAATTCTAAACCCTAAATCCTAAACACTAAACAATAAACTCTAAACCTTGAACACTAAACCCAAACACTAAACTCCAATCTCTAAACACTAATCTCTAAACCCTAAACCCTAAACTCCAATCTCTAAACACTAATCTCTAAACCCTAAACCCTAAACCCTAAACCCTAAACCCTAAACCCTAAACCCTAAACCCTAAACCCTAAACCCTAAACCCTAAACCCTTCACCCTAAACTCTAAACCTTGAACACTAAACCCAAAACACTTAACTCTAATTTCCAAATAATAAACTCCAAACCCTAAACCCTAACCCCTAAACACTAAACTCTAAACTCTAAACACTAAGTATATACACAAAATCATAAACTCTAAACCCCAAATCCTAAACCCTAAACCCTAAACCCTAAATTCTAAACCCTAAACCTAAACTCTAAATATTAAACACTAAACCCTAAACCTAAACTCTAAATATTAAACACTAAACCCTAAACCTAAACTCTAAATATTAAACCCTAAAATCTAAATCCTAAACACTAAACCTTAAAAAGAAAACTATAAAGCCTAAACCCTAAACCCTAACCATGAAATCCTAAACCCTAAACCCTAAACCCTAAACACCAAACTCTACATCCGAAACTCTAAACACGAATCCTAAAATCTAATCCCTAAATTCAAAATCCTAAACCCTAAACCCTAAACCTTGACCCCTAAACCCTAAACACCAAACTCTAATCCCTAAACACGAAATCCTAAACTCCAATCCTTAAATTCTAGACCCTAAACTCTCAACCCTAAACTCTAAATACTAATCCCTGAATACTAATCCCTAATCCATAAAAAGTAAATTCTAAACCCTAAATCCTAAACACTAAACACTAAACTCTAAACCGTAAACACCAAACTCTACACCCTAAGCACGAAATCCTAAACTCTAATCCCTAAATTCTAAACCCTAAACCGTTAACCCTAAACTCTAAACCTTGAACACTCAACCTAAAACACTTAACTCTAATCTCTAAACAATAAACTCTAAACCCTAAACACTAAACCCTAACCCCTAAACACTAAACTCTAGACTCTAAACTCTAAACCCTAAGTATTATACACTAAATCTTAAACTCTAAACCCCAAATCCTAAACCCTAAAACCTAAACCCTAAACCCTAAATTCTAAACACTAATACTAATCCCCGAACACTTAACCCTAATCCATAAAAACTAAATTCTAAACCTTAAATCCTAAACACTAAACACTAAAATCTAAACTCTACACACCAAACTCGTACACCCTAAACACGAAATCCTAAACTCTAATACCTAAATTCTAGACCCTAAACCCTAATACTAATCCCTAAACACTAAACCCTAAACCATAAAAAAGTAAATTCTCAACCCTAAATCCTAAACACTAAACACCAAACTGTAAACCGTAAACACCAAACTCTACACCTTAAACACGAAATCCTAAACTCCAATCCCTAAATTCTAAACCCTAAACCCTAAACTCTAAACCTTGAACACTAAACCCAAAACAGCTTAACTCTAATTTCCAAACAATAAACTCTAAACCCTAAACCCTAAACTCTAACCCCTAAACATTAAACTCTAAAGTCTAAACCCTAAGTATTATACACTAAATCTTAAACTCTAAACCCCAAATCCTAAACCCTAAACCCTAAACCCTAAATCCTAAACACTAAACTCTAAGCCGTAAACACCAAACTCTACACCTTAAACACGAAATCCTAAACTCCAATCCCTAAATTCTAAACCTTAAACCCTTAACCCTAAACTCTAAACCTTGAACACTTAACCCAAAACACTTAACTCTAATTTCTAAACAATAAACTCTAAACCCTAAACCCTAAACCCTAACCCCCTAAACACTAAACTCTAAACTCTAAACACTGAGTATTATACACAAAATCATAAACTCTAAACCCCAAATCCTAAACCCTAAACCCTAAACTTTAAACCCTAAACCTAAACTCTAAATATTAAACACTAAACCCTAAACCTAAACTCTAAATATTAAACACTAAACCCTAAACCTAAACTCTAAATATTAAACCCTAAAATCTAAATCCTAAACACTAAACCTTAAAAAGAAAACTATAAAGCCTAAACCCTAAACCCTAACCATGAAATCCTAAACCCTAAACCCTAAACCCTAAACACCAAACTCTACGTCCGAAACTCTAAACACGAATCCTAAAATCTAATCCCTAAATTCCAAATCCTAAACCCTAAACCCTAAACCCTAAACCCTGAACCCTAAACCCTAAACACCAAACTCTACACCCTAAACACGAAATCCTAAACACCAATCCCTAAATTTTAGTCCCTAAACTCTCAACCCTAAACTCTAAATACTAATCCCTGAACACTAAACCTTAATCCATAAAAAGTAAATTCTAAACCCTAAATTCAAAACACTAAACACTAAACTCTAAACCCTACAAACCAAACTCTACACACTAAACACGAAATCCTAAACTCCAATACCTATATTCTAGACCCTAAACCCTAAATCCTAATACTAATCCCCAAACACTAAACCCTAAACCATAAAAAGTAAATTCTAAACCCTAAATCCTAAACACCAAACACTAAACTGTAAACCGTAACCACCAAACTTTACACCTTAAACACGATATCCTAAACTCCAATCCCTAAATACTAAACCCTAAACCCTAACCGCTAAACACTAAACTCTAAACTCTAAACACTAAGTATTATAAAAAAAAATCATAAACTCTAAACCCCAAACCCCGAACCCTAAACCCTAAACCCTAAACTCTAAACCCTAAACCTAAACTCTAAATATTAAACACTAAACCCTAAACCTAAACTCTAAATATTAAACACTAAACCCTAAACCTAAACTCTAAATATTAAACCCTAAAATCTAAATCCTAAACAATAAACCTTAAAAAGAAAACTATAAAGCCTAAATCCTAAACCCTAAACACGATATCCTAAACCCTAAACCCTAAACCCTACACCCTAAACACGAAATCCTAAACACCAATCCCTAAATTCTAGACCCTAAACTCTCAACCCTAAACTCTAAATACTAATCCTTGAACACTAAACCCTAATCCATAAAAAGTAAATTCTAAACCCTAAATCCTAAACACTAAACAATAAACTCTAAACCTTGAACACTAAACCCAAACACTAAACTCCAATCTCTAAACACTAATCTCTAAACCCTAAACCCTAAACTCCAATCTCTAAACACTAATCTCTAAACCCTAAACCCTAAACCCTAAACCCTAAACCCTAAACCCTAAACCCTAAACCCTAAACCCTAAACCCTAAACCCTAAACCCTTCACCCTAAACTCTAAACCTTGAACACTAAACCCAAAACACTTAACTCTAATTTCCAAATAATAAACTCCAAACCCTAAACCCTAACCCCTAAACACTAAACTCTAAACTCTAAACACTAAGTATATACACAAAATCATAAACTCTAAACCCCAAATCCTAAACCCTAAACCCTAAACCCTAAATTCTAAACCCTAAACCTAAACTCTAAATATTAAACACTAAACCCTAAACCTAAACTCTAAATATTAAACACTAAACCCTAAACCTAAACTCTAAATATTAAACCCTAAAATCTAAATCCTAAACACTAAACCTTAAAAAGAAAACTATAAAGCCTAAACCCTAAACCCTAACCATGAAATCCTAAACCCTAAACCCTAAACCCTAAACACCAAACTCTACATCCGAAACTCTAAACACGAATCCTAAAATCTAATCCCTAAATTCAAAATCCTAAACCCTAAACCCTAAACCTTGACCCCTAAACCCTAAACACCAAACTCTAATCCCTAAACACGAAATCCTAAACTCCAATCCTTAAATTCTAGACCCTAAACTCTCAACCCTAAACTCTAAATACTAATCCCTGAATACTAATCCCTAATCCATAAAAAGTAAATTCTAAACCCTAAATCCTAAACACTAAACACTAAACTCTAAACCGTAAACACCAAACTCTACACCCTAAGCACGAAATCCTAAACTCTAATCCCTAAATTCTAAACCCTAAACCGTTAACCCTAAACTCTAAACCTTGAACACTCAACCTAAAACACTTAACTCTAATCTCTAAACAATAAACTCTAAACCCTAAACAATAAACCCTAACCCCTAAACACTAAACTCTAGACTCTAAACTCTAAACCCTAAGTATTATACACTAAATCTTAAACTCTAAACCCCAAATCCTAAACCCTAAAACCTAAACCCTAAACCCTAAATTCTAAACACTAATACTAATCCCCGAACACTTAACCCTAATCCATAAAAACTAAATTCTAAACCTTAAATCCTAAACACTAAACACTAAAATCTAAACTCTACACACCAAACCGTACACCCTAAACACGAAATCCTAAACTCTAATACCTAAATTCTAGACCCTAAACCCTAATACTAATCCCTAAACACTAAACCCTAAACCATAAAAAAGTAAATTCTCAACCCTAAATCCTAAACACTAAACACCAAACTGTAAACCGTAAACACCAAACTCTACACCTTAAACACGAAATCCTAAACTCCAATCCCTAAATTCTAAACCCTAAACCCTAAACTCTAAACCTTGAACACTAAACCCAAAACAGCTTAACTCTAATTTCCAAACAATAAACTCTAAACCCTAAACCCTAAACTCTAACCCCTAAACATTAAACTCTAAAGTCTAAACCCTAAGTATTATACACTAAATCTTAAACTCTAAACCCCAAATCCTAAACCCTAAACCCTAAACCCTAAATCCTAAACACTAAACTCTAAGCCGTAAACACCAAACTCTACACCTTAAACACGAAATCCTAAACTCCAATCCCTAAATTCTAAACCTTAAACCCTTAACCCTAAACTCTAAACCTTGAACACTTAACCCAAAACACTTAACTCTAATTTCTAAACAATAAACTCTAAACCCTAAACCCTAAACCCTAACCCCTAAACACTAAACTCTAAACTCTAAACACTAAGTATTATACACAAAATCATAAACTCTAAACCCCAAATCCTAAACCCTAAACCCTAAACTTTAAACCCTAAACCTAAACTCTAAATATTAAACACTAAACCCTAAACCTAAACTCTAAATATTAAACACTAAACCCTAAACCTAAACTCTAAATATTAAACCCTAAAATCTAAATCCTAAACACTAAACCTTAAAAAGAAAACTATAAAGCCTAAACCCTAAACCCTAACCATGAAATCCTAAACCCTAAACCCTAAACCCTAAACACCAAACTCTACGTCCGAAACTCTAAACACGAATCCTAAAATCTAATCCCTAAATTCCAAATCCTAAACCCTAAACCCTAAACCCTAAACCCTGAACCCTAAACCCTAAACACCAAACTCTACACCCTAAACACGAAATCCTAAACACCAATCCCTAAATTTTAGTCCCTAAACTCTCAACCCTAAACTCTAAATACTAATCCCTGAACACTAAACCTTAATCCATAAAAAGTAAATTCTAAACCCTAAATTCAAAACACTAAACACTAAACTCTAAACCCTACAAACCAAACTCTACACACTAAACACGAAATCCTAAACTCCAATACCTATATTCTAGACCCTAAACCCTAAATCCTAATACTAATCCCCAAACACTAAACCCTAAACCATAAAAAGTAAATTCTAAACCCTAAATCCTAAACACCAAACACTAAACTGTAAACCGTAACCACCAAACTTTACACCTTAAACACGATATCCTAAACTCCAATCCCTAAATACTAAACCCTAAACCCTAACCGCTAAACACTAAACTCTAAACTCTAAACACTAAGTATTATAAAAAAAATCATAAACTCTAAACCCCAAACCCTGAACCCTAAACCCTAAACCCTAAACTCTAAACCCTAAACCTAAACTCTAAATATTAAACACTAAACCCTAAACCTAAACTCTAAATATTAAACACTAAACCCTAAACCTAAACTCTAAATATTAAACCCTAAAATCTAAATCCTAAACAATAAACCTTAAAAAGAAAACTATAAAGCCTAAATCCTAAACCCTAAACACGATATCCTAAACCCTAAACCCTAAACCCTACACCCTAAACACGAAATCCTAAACACCAATCCCTAAATTCTAGACCCTAAACTCTCAACCCTAAACTCTAAATACTAATCCTTGAACACTAAACCCTAATCCATAAAAAGTAAATTCTAAACCCTAAATCCTAAACACTAAACAATAAACTCTAAACCTTGAACACTAAACCCAAACACTAAACTCCAATCTCTAAACACTAATCTCTAAACCCTAAACCCTAAACTCCAATCTCTAAACACTAATCTCTAAACCCTAAACCCTAAACCCTAAACCCTAAACCCTAAACCCTAAACCCTAAACCCTAAACCCTAAACCCTAAACCCTAAACCCTTCACCCTAAACTCTAAACCTTGAACACTAAACCCAAAACACTTAACTCTAATTTCCAAATAATAAACTCCAAACCCTAAACCC
Organism: Linum usitatissimum; assembly: GCA_030674075.2. NCBI lineage: Eukaryota > Viridiplantae > Streptophyta > Magnoliopsida > Malpighiales > Linaceae > Linum > Linum usitatissimum. Next base: position 515,477 of record JAUJYP020000543.1, on the reverse strand, counting down.
TAACCCCTAAACACTAAACTCTAAACTCTAAACACTAAGTATATACACAAAATCATAAACTCTAAACCCCAAATCCTAAACCCTAAACCCTAAACCCTAAATTCTAAACCCTAAACCTAAACTCTAAATATTAAACACTAAACCCTAAACCTAAACTCTAAATATTAAACACTAAACCCTAAACCTAAACTCTAAATATTAAACCCTAAAATCTAAATCCTAAACACTAAACCTTAAAAAGAAAACTATAAAGCCTAAACCCTAAACCCTAACCATGAAATCCTAAACCCTAAACCCTAAACCCTAAACACCAAACTCTACATCCGAAACTCTAAACACGAATCCTAAAATCTAATCCCTAAATTCAAAATCCTAAACCCTAAACCCTAAACCTTGACCCCTAAACCCTAAACACCAAACTCTAATCCCTAAACACGAAATCCTAAACTCCAATCCTTAAATTCTAGACCCTAAACTCTCAACCCTAAACTCTAAATACTAATCCCTGAATACTAATCCCTAATCCATAAAAAGTAAATTCTAAACCCTAAATCCTAAACACTAAACACTAAACTCTAAACCGTAAACACCAAACTCTACACCCTAAGCACGAAATCCTAAACTCTAATCCCTAAATTCTAAACCCTAAACCGTTAACCCTAAACTCTAAACCTTGAACACTCAACCTAAAACACTTAACTCTAATCTCTAAACAATAAACTCTAAACCCTAAACACTAAACCCTAACCCCTAAACACTAAACTCTAGACTCTAAACTCTAAACCCTAAGTATTATACACTAAATCTTAAACTCTAAACCCCAAATCCTAAACCCTAAAACCTAAACCCTAAACCCTAAATTCTAAACACTAATACTAATCCCTGAACACTTAACCCTAATCCATAAAAACTAAATTCTAAACCTTAAATCCTAAACACTAAACACTAAAATCTAAACTCTACACACCAAACTGTACACCCTAAACACGAAATCCTAAACTCTAATACCTAAATTCTAGACCCTAAACCCTAATACTAATCCCTAAACACTAAACCCTAAACCATAAAAAAGTAAATTCTCAACCCTAAATCCTAAACACTAAACACCAAACTGTAAACCGTAAACACCAAACTCTACACCTTAAACACGAAATCCTAAACTCCAATCCCTAAATTCTAAACCCTAAACCCTAAACTCTAAACCTTGAACACTAAACCCAAAACGAGTTTAACTCTAATTTCCAAACAATAAACTCTAAACCCTAAACCCTAAACTCTAACCCCTAAACATTAAACTCTAAAGTCTAAACCCTAAGTATTATACACTAAATCTTAAACTCTAAACCCCAAATCCTAAACCCTAAACCCTAAACCCTAAATCCTAAACACTAAACTCTAAGCCGTAAACACCAAACTCTACACCTTAAACACGAAATCCTAAACTCCAATCCCTAAATTCTAAACCTTAAACCCTTAACCCTAAACTCTAAACCTTGAACACTTAACCCAAAACACTTAACTCTAATTTCTAAACAATAAACTCTAAACCCTAAACCCTAAACCCTAACCCCTAAACACTAAACTCTAAACTCTAAACACTAAGTATTATACACAAAATCATAAACTCTAAACCCCAAATCCTAAACCCTAAACCCTAAACTTTAAACCCTAAACCTAAACTCTAAATATTAAACACTAAACCCTAAACCTAAACTCTAAATATTAAACACTAAACCCTAAACCTAAACTCTAAATATTAAACCCTAAAATCTAAATCCTAAACACTAAACCTTAAAAAGAAAACTATAAAGCCTAAACCCTAAACCCTAACCATGAAATCCTAAACCCTAAACCCTAAACCCTAAACACCAAACTCTACGTCCGAAACTCTAAACACGAATCCTAAAATCTAATCCCTAAATTCCAAATCCTAAACCCTAAACCCTAAACCCTAAACCCTGAACCCTAAACCCTAAACACCAAACTCTACACCCTAAACACGAAATCCTAAACACCAATCCCTAAATTTTAGTCCCTAAACTCTCAACCCTAAACTCTAAATACTAATCCCTGAACACTAAACCTTAATCCATAAAAAGTAAATTCTAAACCCTAAATTCAAAACACTAAACACTAAACTCTAAACCCTACAAACCAAACTCTACACACTAAACACGAAATCCTAAACTCCAATACCTATATTCTAGACCCTAAACCCTAAATCCTAATACTAATCCCCAAACACTAAACCCTAAACCATAAAAAGTAAATTCTAAACCCTAAATCCTAAACACCAAACACTAAACTGTAAACCGTAACCACCAAACTTTACACCTTAAACACGATATCCTAAACTCCAATCCCTAAATACTAAACCCTAAACCCTAAACCCTAAACCCTCAACTCTAAACCTTGAACACTAAACCCAAACACTAAACACTAAACTCCAATCTCTAAACACTAATCTCTAAACCCTAAACCCTAAACCCTAAACCCTAAACCCTAAACCCTAAACCCTAAACCCTAAACCCTAAACCCTAAACACTAAACCCTAAACCCTAAACCCTAAACCCTAAACCCTAAACCCTTCACCCTAAACTCTAAACCATGAACACTAAACCCAAAACACTTAACTCTAATTTCCAAATAATAAACTCTAAACCCTAAACCCTAACCCCTAAACACTAAACTCTAAACTCTAAACACTAAGTATTATACACAAAATCATAAACTCTAAACCCCAAATCCTAAACCCTAAACCCTAAACCCTAAACTCTAAACCCTAAACCTAAACTCTAAATATTAAACACTAAACCCTAAACCTAAACTCTAAATATTAAACACTAAACCCTAAACCTAAACTCTAAATATTAAACACTAAACCCTAAACCTAAACTCTAAATATTAAACCCTAAAATCTAAATCCTAAAGAATAAACCTTAAAAAGAAAACTATAAAGCTTAAATCCTAAACCCTAAACACGAAACCCTAAACCCTAAACCCTAAACCCTACACCCTAAACACGAAATCCTAAACACCAATCCCTAAATTCTAGACCCTAAACTCTCAACCCTAAACTCTAAATACTAATCCTTGAACACTAAACCCTAATCCATAAAAAGTAAATTCTAAACCCTAAATCCTAAACACTAAACTCTAAACCTTGAACACTAAACCCAAACACTAAACTCCAATCTCTAAACACTAATCTCTAAACCCTAAACCCTAAACCCTAAACCCTAAACCCTAAACCCTAAACACTAAACCCTAAACCCTAAACCCTAAACCCTAAACCCTAAACCCTAAACTCTAAACCTTGAACACTAAACCCAAAACACTTAACTCTAATTTCCAAATAATAAACTATAAACCCTAAACCCTAACCCCTAAACACTAAACTCTAAACTCTAAACACTAAGTATTATACACAAAATCATAAACTCTAAACCCCAAATCCTAAACCCTAAACCCTAAACCCTAAACCCTAAACCCTAAACCCTCAACTCTAAACCTTGAACACCAAACCCAAACACTAAACTCCAATCTCTAAACACTAATCTCTAAACCCTAAACCCTAAACCCTAAACCCTAAACCCTAAACCCTAAACCCTAAACCCTTCACCCTAAACTCTAAACCTTGAACACTAAACCCAAAACACTTAACTCTAATTTCCAAATAATAAACTCTAAATCCTAAACCCTAACCCCTAAACACTAAACTCTAAACTCTAAACACTAAGTATTATACACAAAATCATAAACTCTAAACCCCAAATCCTAAACCCTAAACCCTAAACCCTAAACTCTAAACCCTAAACCTAAACTCTAAATATTAAACACTAAACCCTAAACCTAAACTCTAAATATTAAACACTAAACCCTAAACCTAAACTCTAAATATTAAACACTAAACCCTAAACCTAAACTCTAAATATTAAACCCTAAAATCTAAATCCTAAACAATAAACCTTAAAAAGAAAACTATAAAGCCTAAATCCTAAACCCTAAACACGAAATCCTAAACCCTAAACCCTACACCCTAAACACGAAATCCTAAACACCAATCCCTAAATTCTAGACCCTAAACTCTCAACCCTAAACTCTAAATACTAATCCTTGAACACGAAATCCTAATCCATAAAAAGTAAATTCTAAACCCTAAATCCTAAACACTAAACACTAAACTCTAAACCTTGAATACTAAACCCAAACACTAAACTCCAATCTCTAAACACTAATCTCTAAACCCTAAACCCTAAACCCTAAACCCTAAACCCTAAACCCTAAACCCTAAACCCTAAACCCTTCACCCTAAACTCTAAACCTTGAACACTAAACCAAAACACTTAACTCTAATTTCCAAATAATAAACTCTAAACCCTAAACCCTAAGCCCTAAACACTAAACTCTAAACTCTAAACACTAAGTATTATACACAAAATCATAAACTCTAAACCCCAAATCCTAAACCCTAAACCCTAAACCCTAAACTCTACACCCTAAGCCTAAACTCTAAATATTAAACACTAAACCCTAAACCTAAACTCTAAATATTAAACACTAAACCCTAAACCTAAACTCTAAATATTAAACCCTAAAATCTAAATCCTAAACACTAAACCTTAAAAAGAAAACTATAAAGCCTAAACCCTAAACCCTAACCATGAAATCCTAAACCCTAAACCCTAAACCCTAAACCCTAAACACCAAACACGAATCCTAAAATCTAATCCCTAAATTCAAAATCCTAAACCCTAAACCCTAAACCTTGACCCCTAAACCCTAAACACCAAACTCTAAACCCTAAACACGAAATCCTAAACTCCAATCCCTAAATTCTAGACACTAAACTCTCAACCCTAAACTCTAAATACTAATCCCTGAACACTAAACCCTAATCCATAAAAAGTAAATTCTAAACCCTAAATCCTAAACACTAAACACTAAACTCTAAACCGTAAACACCAAACTCTACACCCTAAGCACGAAATCCTAAACTCCAATCCCTAAATTCTAAACCCTAAACCCTTAACCCTAAACTCTAAACCTTGAACACTCAACCTAAAACACTTAACTCTAATCTCTAAACAATAAACTCTAAACCCTAAACCCTAAACCCTAACCCCTAAACACTAAACTCTAGACTCTAAACTCTAAACCCTAAGTATTATACACTAAATTTTAAACTCTAAACCCCAAATCCTAAACCCTAAACCCTAAACCCTAAACCCTAAACCCTAAATTCTAAACCCTAATACTAATCCCTGAACACTTAACCCTAATCCATAAAAACTAAATTCTAAACCATAAATCCTAAACACTAAACACTAAAATCTAAACTCTACACACCAAACTCTACACCCTAAACACGAAATCCTAAACTCTAATACCTAAATTCTAGACCCTAAACCCTAATACTAATCCCTAAACACTAAACCCTAAACCATAAAAAGTAAATTCTCAAACCTAAATACTAAACACTAAACACTAAACTGTAAACCGTAAACACCAAACTCTACACCTTAAACACGAAATCCTAAACTCCAATCCCTAAATTCTAAACCCTAAACCCTAAACTCTAAACCTTGAACACGAAACCCAAAACAGCTTAACTCTAATTTCCAAACAATAAACTCTAAACCCTAAACCCTAAACTCTAACCCCTAAACACTAAACTCTAAACTCTAAACCCTAAGTATTATACACTAAATCTTAAACTCTAAACCCCAAATCCTAAACCCTAAACCCTAAACCCTAAACCCTAAACCCTAAACCCTAAATCCTAAACACTAAACTCTAAACCGTAAACACCATACTCTACACCCTAAACACGAAATCCTAAACTCCAATCCCTAAATTCAAAACCCTAAACCCTTAACCCTAAACTCTAAACCTTGAACACTCAACCCAAAACACTTAACTCTAATTTCTAAACAATAAACTCTAAACCCTAAACCCTAAACCCTAACCCTTAAACACTAAACTCTAAACTCTAAACACTAAGTATTATACACAAAATCATAAACTCTAAACCCCAAATCCTAAACCATAAACTCTAAACCCTAAACCTAAACTCTAAATATTAAACAATAAACCCTAAACCTAAACTCTAAATATTAAACACTAAACCCTAACCCTAAACTCTAAATATTAAACCCTAAAATCTAAATCCTAAACAGTAAACCTTAAAAAGAAAACTATAAAGCCTAAACCCTAAACCCTAACCATGAAATCCTAAACCCTAAACCCTAAACCCTAAACACTAAACTCTACATCCGAAACTCTAAACACGAATCCTAAAATCTAATCCCTAAATTCCAAATCCTAAACCCTAAACCCTAAACCCTGAACCCTAAACCCTAAACACCAAACTCTACACCCTAAACACGAAATCCTAAACTCCAATCCCTAAATTTTAGACCCTAAACTCTCAACCCTAAACTCTAAATACTAATCCTTGAACACTAAACCCTAATCCATAAAAAGTAAATTCTAAACCCTAAATCCTAAACACTAAACACTAAACTCTAAACCCTACACACCAAACACTACACCCTATACACGAAATCCTAAACTCCAATACCTAAATTCTAGAGCCTAAACCCTAAACCCCAATACTAATCCCTAAACAAGAAACCCAAAACCATAAAAAGCAAATTCTAAACCCTAAATCCTAAACACTAAACACTAAACTCTAAACCGTAAACACCACACTCTACACCCTAAACACGAAATCCTAAACTCAAATCCCTAAATTCTAAACCCTAAACCCTTAACCCTAAACTCTAAACCTTGAACACTCAACCTAAAACACTTAACTCTAATCTCTAAACAATAAACTCTAAACCCTAAACCCTAAACACTAAACTCTAAACTCTAAACTCTAAACTCTAAACCCTAAGTATTATACACTAAATCTTAAACTCTAAACCCCAAATCCTAAACCCTAAACCTTAAACCCTAAACTCTAAACCCTAAACCTAAACTCTAAATATTAAACACTTAACCCTAATCCATAAAAACTAAATTCTAAACCTTAAATCCTAAACACTAAACACTAAAATCTAAACTCTACACACCAAACTCTACACCCTAAACACGAAATCCTAAACTCTAATACCTAAATTCTAGACCCTAAACCCTAATACTAATCCCTAAACACTAAACCCTAAACCATAAAAAGTAAATTCTCAACCCTAAATACTAAACACTAAACACTAAACGTAAACCGTAAACACCAAACTCTACACCTTAAACACGAAATCCTAAACTCCAATCCCTAAATTCTAAACCCTAAACCCTAAACTCTAAACCTTGAACACGAAACCCAAAACAAGCTAACTCTAATTTCCAAACAATAAACTCTAAACCCTAAACCCTAAACTCTAACCCCTAAACACTAAACTCTAAACTCTAAACCCTAAGTATTATACACTAAATCTTAAACTCTAAACCCCAAATCCTAAACCCTAAACCCTAAACCCTAAACCCTAAACCCTAAACCCTAAATCCTAAACACTAAACTCTAAACCGTAAACACCAAACTCTACACCCTAAACACGAAATCCTAAACTCCAATCCCTAAATTCAAAACCCTAAACCCTTAACCCTAAACTCTAAACCTTGAACACTCAACCCAAAACACTTAACTCTAATTTCTAAACAATAAACTCTAAACCCTAAACCCTAAACCCTAACCCTTAAACACTAAACTCTAAACTCTAAACACTAAGTATTATACACAAAATCATAAACTCTAAACCCCAAATCCTAAACCATAAACTCTAAACCCTAAACCTAAACTCTAAATATTAAACACTAAACCCTAAACCTAAACTCTAAATATTAAACACTAAACCCTAACCCTAAACTCTAAATATTAAACCCTAAAATCTAAATCCTAAACAGTAAACCTTAAAAAGAAAACTATAAAGCCTAAACCCTAAACCCTAACCATGAAATCCTAAACCCTAAACCCTAAACCCTAAACACTAAACTCTACATCCGAAACTCTAAACACGAATCCTAAAATCTAATCCCTAAATTCCAAATCCTAAACCCTAAACCCTAAACCCTGAACCCTAAACCCTAAACACCAAACTCTACACCCTAAACACGAAATCCTAAACTCCAATCCCTAAATTTTAGACCCTAAACTCTCAACCCTAAACTCTAAATACTAATCCTTGAACACTAAACCCTAATCCATAAAAAGTAAATTCTAAACCCTAAATCCTAAACACTAAACACTAAACTCTAAACCCTACACACCAAACACTACACCCTATACACGAAATCCTAAACTCCAATACCTAAATTCTAGAGCCTAAACCCTAAACCCCAATACTAATCCCTAAACAAGAAACCCAAAACCATAAAAAGCAAATTCTAAACCCTAAATCCTAAACACTAAACACTAAACTCTAAACCGTAAACACCACACTCTACACCCTAAACACGAAATCCTAAACTCAAATCCCTAAATTCTAAACCCTAAACCCTTAACCCTAAACTCTAAACCTTGAACACTCAACCTAAAACACTTAACTCTAATCTCTAAACAATAAACTCTAAACCCTAAACCCTAAACACTAAACTCTAAACTCTAAACTCTAAACTCTAAACCCTAAGTATTATACACTAAATCTTAAACTCTAAACCCCAAATCCTAAACCCTAAACCTTAAACCCTAAACTCTAAACCCTAAACCTAAACTCTAAATATTAAACACTTAACCCTAATCCATAAAAACTAAATTCTAAACCTTAAATCCTAAACACTAAACACTAAAATCTAAACTCTACACACCAAACTCTACACCCTAAACACGAAATCCTAAACTCTAATACCTAAATTCTAGACCCTAAACCCTAATACTAATCCCTAAACACTAAACCCTAAACCATAAAAAGTAAATTCTCAACCCTAAATACTAAACACTAAACACTAAACTGTAAACCGTAAACACCAAACTCTACACCTTAAACACGAAATCCTAAACTCCAATCCCTAAATTCTAAACCCTAAACCCTAAACTCTAAACCTTGAACACGAAACCCAAAACAGCTTAACTCTAATTTCCAAACAATAAACTCTAAACCCTAAACCCTAAACTCTAACCCCTAAACACTAAACTCTAAACTCTAAACCCTAAGTATTATATACTAAATCTTAAACTCTAAACCCCAAATCCTAAACCCTAAACCCTAAACCCTAAACCCTAAACCCTAAACCCTAAATCCTAAACACTAAACTCTAAACCGTAAACACCAAACTCTACACCCTAAACACGAAATCCTAAACTCCAATCCCTAAATTCAAAACCCTAAACCCTTAACCCTAAACTCTAAACCTTGAACACTCAACCCAAAACACTTAACTCTAATTTCTAAACAATAAACTCTAAACCCTAAACCCTAAACCCTAACCCTTAAACACTAAACTCTAAACTCTAAACACTAAGTATTATACACAAAATCATAAACTCTAAACCCCAAATCCTAAACCATAAACTCTAAACCCTAAACCTAAACTCTAAATATTAAACACTAAACCCTAAACCTAAACTCTAAATATTAAACACTAAACCCTAACCCTAAACTCTAAATATTAAACCCTAAAATCTAAATCCTAAACAGTAAACCTTAAAAAGAAAACTATAAAGCCTAAACCCTAAACCCTAACCATGAAACCCTAAACCCTAAACCCTAAATCCTAAACACTAAACTCTACATCCGAAACTCTAAACACGAATCCTAAAATCTAATCCCTAAATTCCAAATCCTAAACCCTAAACCCTAAACCCTGAACCCTAAACCCTAAACACCAAACTCTACACCCTAAATACGAAATCCTAAACTCCAATCCCTAAATTTTAGACCCTAAACTCTCAACCCTAAACTCTAAATACTAATCCTTGAACACTAAACCCTAATCCATAAAAAGTAAATTCTAAACCCTAAATCCTAAACACTAAACACTAAACTCTAAACCCTACACACCAAACACTACACCCTATACACGAAATCCTAAACTCCAATACCTAAATTCTAGAGCCTAAACCCTAAACCCCAATACTAATCCCTAAACAAGTAAACCCAAAACCATAAAAAGCAAATTCTAAACCCTAAATCCTAAACACTAAACACTAAACTCTAAACCGTAAACACCACACTCTACACCCTAAACACGAAATCCTAAACTCAAATCCCTAAATTCTAAACCCTAAACCCTTAACCCTAAACTCTAAACCTTGAACACTCAACCTAAAACACTTAACTCTAATCTCTAAACAATAAACTCTAAACCCTAAACCCTAAACACTAAACTCTAAACTCTAAACTCTAAACTCTAAACCCTAAGTATTATACACTAAATCTTAAACTCTAAACCCCAAATCCTAAACCCTAAACCTTAAACCCTAAACTCTAAACCCTAAACCTAAACTCTAAATATTAAACACTTAACCCTAATCCATAAAAACTAAATTCTAAACCTTAAATCCTAAACACTAAACACTAAAATCTAAACTCTACACACCAAACTCTACACCCTAAACACGAAATCCTAAACTCTAATACCTAAATTCTAGACCCTAAACCCTAATACTAATCCCTAAACACTAAACCCTAAACCATAAAAAGTAAATTCTCAACCCTAAATACTAAACACTAAACACTAAACCGTAAACCGTAAACACCAAACTCTACACCTTAAACACGAAATCCTAAACTCCAATCCCTAAATTCTAAACCCTAAACCCTAAACTCTAAACCTTGAACACGAAACCCAAAACAGCTTAACTCTAATTTCCAAACAATAAACTCTAAACCCTAAACCCTAAACTCTAACCCCTAAACACTAAACTCTAAACTCTAAACCCTAAGTATTATATACTAAATCTTAAACTCTAAACCCCAAATCCTAAACCCTAAACCCTAAACCCTAAACCCTAAACCCTAAACCCTAAATCCTAAACACTAAACTCTAAACCGTAAACACCAAACTCTACACCCTAAACACGAAATCCTAAACTCCAATCCCTAAATTCAAAACCCTAAACCCTTAACCCTAAACTCTAAACCTTGAACACTCAACCCAAAACACTTAACTCTAATTTCTAAACAATAAACTCTAAACCCTAAACCCTAAACCCTAACCCTTAAACACTAAACTCTAAACTCTAAACACTAAGTATTATACACAAAATCATAAACTCTAAACCCCAAATCCTAAACCATAAACTCTAAACCCTAAACCTAAACTCTAAATATTAAACACTAAACCCTAAACCTAAACTCTAAATATTAAACACTAAACCCTAACCCTAAACTCTAAATATTAAACCCTAAAATCTAAATCCTAAACAAGAAACCTTAAAAAGAAAACTATAAAGCCTAAACCCTAAACCCTAACCATGAAATCCTAAACCCTAAACCCTAAACCCTAAACACTAAACTCTACATCCGAAACTCTAAACACGAATCCTAAAATCTAATCCCTAAATTCCAAATCCTAAACCCTAAACCCTAAACCCTGAACCCTAAACCCTAAACACCAAACTCTACACCCTAAACACGAAATCCTAAACTCCAATCCCTAAATTTTAGACCCTAAACTCTCAACCCTAAACTCTAAATACTAATCCTTGAACACTAAACCCTAATCCATAAAAAGTAAATTCTAAACCCTAAATCCTAAACACTAAACACTAAACTCTAAACCCTACACACCAAACACTACACCCTATACACGAAATCCTAAACTCCAATACCTAAATTCTAGAGCCTAAACCCTAAACCCCAATACTAATCCCTAAACAAGAAAACCCAAAACCATAAAAAGCAAATTCTAAACCCTAAATCCTAAACACTAAACACTAAACTCTAAACCGTAAACACCACACTCTACACCCTAAACACGAAATCCTAAACTCAAATCCCTAAATTCTAAACCCTAAACCCTTAACCCTAAACTCTAAACCTTGAACACTCAACCTAAAACACTTAACTCTAATCTCTAAACAATAAACTCTAAACCCTAAACCCTAAACACTAAACTCTAAACTCTAAACTCTAAACTCTAAACCCTAAGTATTATACACTAAATCTTAAACTCTAAACCCCAAATCCTAAACCCTAAACCTTAAACCCTAAACTCTAAACCCTAAACCTAAACTCCAAATATTAAACACTTAACCCTAATCCATAAAAACTAAATTCTAAACCTTAAATCCTAAACACTAAACACTAAAATCTAAACTCTACACACCAAACTCTACACCCTAAACACGAAATCCTAAACTCTAATACCTAAATTCTAGACCCTAAACCCTAATACTAATCCCTAAACACTAAACCCTAAACCATAAAAAGTAAATTCTCAACCCTAAATACTAAACACTAAACACTAAACTGTAAACCGTAAACACCAAACTCTACACCTTAAACACGAAATCCTAAACTCCAATCCCTTAATTCTAAACCCTAAACCCTAAACTCTAAACCTTGAACACGAAACCCAAAACAGTTAACTCTAATTTCCAAACAATAAACTCTAAACCCTAAACCCTAAACTCTAACCCCTAAACACTAAACTCTAAACTCTAAACCCTAAGTATTATATACTAAATCTTAAACTCTAAACCCCAAATCCTAAACCCTAAACCCTAAACCCTAAACCCTAAACCCTAAACCCTAAATCCTAAACACTAAACTCTAAACCGTAAACACCAAACTCTACACCCTAAACACGAAATCCTAAACTCCAATCCCTAAATTCAAAACCCTAAACCCTTAACCCTAAACTCTAAACCTTGAACACTCAACCCAAAACACTTAACTCTAATTTCTAAACAATAAACTCTAAACCCTAAACCCTAAACCCTAACCCTTAAACACTAAACTCTAAACTCTAAACACTAAGTATTATACACAAAATCATAAACTCTAAACCCCAAATCCTAAACCATAAACTCTAAACCCTAAACCTAAACTCTAAATATTAAACACTAAACCCTAAACCTAAACTCTAAATATTAAACACTAAACCCTAACCCTAAACTCTAAATATTAAACCCTAAAATCTAAATCCTAAACAGTAAACCTTAAAAAGAAAACTATAAAGCCTAAACCCTAAACCCTAACCATGAAACCCTAAACCCTAAACCCTAAATCCTAAACACTAAACTCTACATCCGAAACTCTAAACACGAATCCTAAAATCTAATCCCTAAATTCCAAATCCTAAACCCTAAACCCTAAACCCTGAACCCTAAACCCTAAACACCAAACTCTACACCCTAAATACGAAATCCTAAACTCCAATCCCTAAATTTTAGACCCTAAACTCTCAACCCTAAACTCTAAATACTAATCCTTGAACACTAAACCCTAATCCATAAAAAGTAAATTCTAAACCCTAAATCCTAAACACTAAACACTAAACTCTAAACCCTACACACCAAACACTACACCCTATACACGAAATCCTAAACTCCAATACCTAAATTCTAGAGCCTAAACCCTAAACCCCAATACTAATCCCTAAACAAAAGAAACCCAAAACCATAAAAAGCAAATTCTAAACCCTAAATCCTAAACACTAAACACTAAACTCTAAACCGTAAACACCACACTCTACACCCTAAACACGAAATCCTAAACTCAAATCCCTAAATTCTAAACCCTAAACCCTTAACCCTAAACTCTAAACCTTGAACACTCAACCTAAAACACTTAACTCTAATCTCTAAACAATAAACTCTAAACCCTAAACCCTAAACACTAAACTCTAAACTCTAAACTCTAAACTCTAAACCCTAAGTATTATACACTAAATCTTAAACTCTAAACCCCAAATCCTAAACCCTAAACCTTAAACCCTAAACTCTAAACCCTAAACCTAAACTCTAAATATTAAACACTTAACCCTAATCCATAAAAACTAAACTCTAAACCTTAAATCCTAAACACTAAACACTAAAATCTAAACTCTACACACCAAACTCTACACCCTAAACACGAAATCCTAAACTCTAATACCTAAATTCTAGACCTTAAACCCTAATACTAATCCCTAAACACTAAACCCTAAACCATAAAAAGTAAATTCTCAACCCTAAATACTAAACACTAAACACTAAACCGTAAACCGTAAACACCAAACTCTACACCTTAAACACGAAATCCTAAACTCCAATCCCTAAATTCTAAACCCTAAACCCTAAACTCTAAACCTTGAACACGAAACCCAAAACGCTTAACTCTAATTTCCAAACAATAAACTCTAAACCCTAAACCCTAAACTCTAACCCCTAAACACTAAACTCTAAACTCTAAACCCTAAGTATTATACACTAAATCTTAAACTCTAAACCCCAAATCCTAAACCCTAAACCCTAAACCCTAAACCCTAAACCCTAAACCCTAAATCCTAAACACTAAACTCTAAACCGTAAACACCAAACTCTACACCCTAAACACGAAATCCTAAACTCCAATCCCTAAATTCAAAACCCTAAACCCTTAACCCTAAACTCTAAACCTTGAACACTCAACCCAAAACACTTAACTCTAATTTCTAAACAATAAACTCTAAACCCTAAACCCTAAACCCTAACCCTTAAACACTAAACTCTAAACTCTAAACACTAAGTATTATACACAAAATCATAAACTCTAAACCCCAAATCCTAAACCATAAACTCTAAACCCTAAACCTAAACTCTAAATATTAAACACTAAACCCTAAACCTAATCTCTAAATATTAAACACTAAACCCTAACCCTAAACTCTAAATATTAAACCCTAAATTCTAAATCCTAAACAGTAAACCTTAAAAAGAAAACTATAAACCCTAAACCCTAAACCCTAACCATGAAATCCTAAACCCTAAACCCTAAACCCTAAACACTAAACTCTACATCCGAAACTCTAAACACGAATCCTAAAATCTAATCCCTAAATTCCAAATCCTAAACCCTAAACCCTAAACCCTAAACCCTGAACCCTAAACCCTAAACACCAAACTCTACACCCTAAACGCAAAATCCTAAACTCCAATCCCTAAATTTTAGACCCTAAACTCTCAACCCTAAACTCTAAATACTAATCCTTGAACACTAAACCCTAATCCATAAAAAGTAAATTCTAAACCCTAAATCCTAAACACTAAACACTAAACTCTAAACCCTACACACCAAACACTACACCCTATACACGAAATCCTAACCTCCAATACCTAAATTCTAGAGCCTAAACCCTAAACCCCAATACTAATCCCTAAACAGTAAACCCAAAACCATAAAAAGCAAATTCTAAACCCTAAATCCTAAACACTAAACACTAAACTCTAAACCGTAAACACCACACTCTACACCCTAAACACGAAATCCTAAACTCAAATCCCTAAATTCTAAACCCTAAACCCTTAACCCTAAACTCTAAACCTTGAACACTCAACCTAAAACACTTAACTCTAATCTCTAAACAATAAACTCTAAACCCTAAACCCTAAACACTAAACTCTAAACTCTAAACTCTAAACTCTAAACCCTAAGTATTATACACTAAATCTTAAACTCTAAACCCCAAATCCTAAACCCTAAACCTTAAACCCTAAACTCTAAACCCTAAACCTAAACTCTAAATATTAAACACTAAATCCTAAATCCACAACCCCTAAAATCTAAATCTCCGAACACTAAACCTTAAAAAGAAAGCCCTAAACCCTAAACCGTAAACCCTAAACACGAAATCCTAAACCCTAAACCCTAAACACCAAACTCTACATCCGAAACTCTAAACACGAATCCTAAAATCTAATCCCTAAATTCTAAATCCTAAACCCCAAACCCTAAACACAAAACTCTAAACCCTAAACACGAAATCCTAAACTTTAATCCCTAAATTTTAGTCCCTAAACTCTCAACCCTAAACTCTAAATCCTAAACCCTAACCCCTAAACACTAAACTCTAAACTCTAAACACTAAGTATTATACACAAAATCATAAACTCTAAACCCCAAATCCTAAACCCTAAACCCTAAACCCTATACTCAAAACCCTAAACCTAAACTCTAAATATTAAACACTAAACCCTAAACCTAAACTCTAAATATTAAACACTACACCCTAAACCTAAACTCTAAATATTAAACCCTAAACCCTAAACCCTAAACCCTAAACCCTAAACCCTAAACCCTAAATCCTAAACACTAAACTCTAAACCGTAAACACCAAACTCTACACCCTAAACACGAAATCCTAAACTCCAATCCCTAAATTCAAAACCCTAAACCCTTAACCCTAAACTCTAAACCTTGAACACTCAACCCAAAACACTTAACTCTAATTTCTAAACAATAAACTCTAAACCCTAAACCCTAAACCCTAACCCTTAAACACTAAACTCTAAACTCTAAACACTAAGTATTATACACAAAATCATAAACTCTAAACCCCAAATCCTAAACCATAAACTCTAAACCCTAAACCTAAACTCTAAATATTAAACACTAAACCCTAAACCTAAACTCTAAATATTAAACACTAAACCCTAACCCTAAACTCTAAATATTAAACCCTAAAATCTAAATCCTAAACAAAAAAACCTTAAAAAGAAAACTATAAAGCCTAAACCCTAAACCCTAACCATGAAATCCTAAACCCTAAACCCTAAACCCTAAACACTAAACTCTACATCCGACACTCTAAACACGAATCCTAAAATCTAATCCCTAAATTCCAAATCCTAAACCCTAAACCCTAAACCCTAAACCCTGAACCCTAAACCCTAAACACCAATCTCTACACCCTAAACACGAAATCCTAAACTCCAATCCCTAAATTTTAGACCCTAAACTCTCAACCCTAAACTCTAAATACTAATCCTTGAACACTAAACCCTAATCCATAAAAAGTAAATTCTAAACCCTAAATCCTAAACACTAAACACTAAACTCTAAACCCTACACACCAAACACTACACCCTATACACGAAATCCTAAACTCCAATACCTAAATTCTAGAGCCTAAACCCTAAACCCCAATACTAATCCCTAAACAGTAAACCCAAAACCATAAAAAGCAAATTCTAAACCCTAAATCCTAAACACTAAACACTAAACTCTAAACCGTAAACACCACACTCTACACCCTAAACACGAAATCCTAAACTCAAATCCCTAAATTCTACACCCTAAACCCTTAACCCTAAACTCTAAACCTTGAACACTCAACCTAAAACACTTAACTCTAATCTCTAAACAATAAACTCTAAACCCTAAACCCTAAACACTAAACTCTAAACTCTAAACTCTAAACTCTAAACCCTAAGTATTATACACTAAATCTTAAACTCTAAACCCCAAATCCTAAACCCTAAACCTTAAACCCTAAACTCTAAACCCTAAACCTAAACTCTAAATATTAAACACTAAATCCTAAATCCACAACCCTAAAATCTAAATCCCGAACACTAAACCTTAAAAAGAAAGCCCTAAACCCTAAACCGTAAACCCTAAACACGAAATCCTAAACCCTAAACCCTAAACACCAAACTCTACATCCGAAACTCTAAACACGAATCCTAAAATCTAATCCCTAAATTCTAAATCCTAAACCCTAAACCCTAAACACAAAACTCTAAACCCTAAACACGAAATCCTAAACTTTAATCCCTAAATTTTAGTCCCTAAACTCTCAACCCTAAACTCTAAATCCTAAACCCTAACCCCTAAACACTAAACTCTAAACTCTAAACACTAAGTATTATACACAAAATCATAAACTCTAAACCCCAAATCCTAAACCCTAAACCCTAAACCCTAAACTCAAAACCCTAAACCTAAACTCTAAATATTAAACACTAAACCCTAAACCTAAACTCTAAATATTAAACACTACACCCTAAACCTAAACTCTAAATATTAAACCCTAAACCCTAAACCCTAAACCCTAAACCCTAAACCCTAAACCCTAAACCCTAAACCCTAAACCCTAAACCCTAAATCCTAAACACTAAACTCTAAACCGTAAACACCAAACTCTACACCCTAAACACGAAATCCTAAACTCCAATCCCGAAATTCAAAACCCTAAACCCTTAACCCTAAACTCTAAACCTTGAACACTCAACCCAAAACACTTAACTCTAATTTCTAAACAATAAACTCTAAACCCTAAACCCTAAACCCTAACCCTTAAACACTAAACTCTAAACTCTAAACACTAAGTATTATACACAAAATCATAAACTCTAAACCCCAAATCCTAAACCATAAACTCTAAACCCTAAACCTAAACTCTAAATATTAAACACTAAACCCTAAACATAAACTCTAAATATTAAACACTAAACCCTAACCCTAAACTCTAAATATTAAACCCTAAAATCTAAATCCTAAACAGTAAACCTTAAAAAGAAAACTATAAAGCCTAAACCCTAAACCCTAACCATGAAATCCTAAACCCTAAACCCTAAACCCTAAACACTAAACTCTACATCCGAAACTCTAAACACGAATCCTAAAATCTAATCCCTAAATTCCAAATCCTAAACCCTAAACCCTAAACCCTAAACCCTGAACCCTAAACCCTAAACACCAAACTCTACACCCTAAACACGAAATCCTAAACTCCAATCCCTAAATTTTAGACCCTAAACTCTCAACCCTAAACTCTAAATACTAATCCTTGAACACTAAACCCTAATCCATAAAAAGTAAATTCTAAACCCTAAATCCTAAACACTAAACACTAAACTCTAAACCCTACACACCAAACACTACACCCTATACACGAAATCCTAAACTCCAATACCTAAATTCTAGAGCCTAAACCCTAAACCCCAATACTAATCCCTAAACAAAGAAACCCAAAACCATAAAAAGCAAATTCTAAACCCTAAATCCTAAACACTAAACACTAAACTCTAAACCGTAAACACCACACTCTACACCCTAAACACGAAATCCTAAACTCAAATCCCTAAATTCTAAACCCTAAACCCTTAACCCTAAACTCTAAACCTTGAACACTCAACCTAAAACACTTAACTCTAATCTCTAAACAATAAACTCTAAACCCTAAACCCTAAACACGAAACTCTAAACTCTAAACTCTAAACTCTAAACCCTAAGTATTATACACTAAATCTTAAACTCTAAACCCCAAATCCTAAACCCTAAACCTTAAACCCTAAACTCTAAACCCTAAACCTAAACTCTAAATATTAAACACTAAATCCTAAATCCACAACCCTAAAATCTAAATCCTGAACACTAAACCTTAAAAAGAAAGCCCTAAACCCTAAACCGTAAACCCTAAACACGAAATCCTAAACCCTAAACCCTAAACACAAAACTCTACATCCGAAACTCTAAACACGAATCCTAAAATCTAATCCCTAAATTCTAAAACCTAAACCCTAAACCCTAAACACAAAACTCTAAACATTAAACATGAAATCCTAAACTTTAATCCCTAAATTTTAGTCCCTAAACTCTCAACCCTAAACTCTAAATCCTAAACCCTAACCCCTAAACACTAAACTCTAAACTCTAAACACTAAGTATTATACACAAAATGATAAACTCTAAACCCCAAATCCTAAACCCTAAACCCTAAACCCTAAACTCAAAACCCTAAACCTAAACTCTAAATATTAAACACTAAACCCTAAACCTAAACTCTAAATATTAAACACTACACCCTAAACCTAAACTCTAAATATTAAACCCTAAAATCTAAATCCTAAACACTAAACCTTAAAAAGAAAACTATAAAGCCTAAACCCTAAACCCTAACCATGAAATCCTAAACCCTAAACCCTAAACCCTAAACACTAAACTCTACAGCCGATACTCTAAACACGAATCCTAAAATCTAATCCCTAAATTCAAAATCCTAAACCCTAAACCCTAAACCTTGACCCCTAAACCCTAAACACCAAACTCTAAACCCTAAACACGAAATCCTAAACTCCAATCCCTAAATTCTAGACCCTAAACTCTCAATCCTAAACTCTAAATACTAATCCCTGAACACTAAACCCTAATCCATAAAAAGTAAATTCTAAACCCTAAATCCTAAACACTAAACACTAAACTCTAAACCGTCAACACCAAACTCTACACCCTAAGCACGAAATCTTAAACTCCAATCCCTAAATTCTAAACCCTAAACCCTTAACCCTAAACTCTAAACCTTGAACACTCAACCTAAAACACTTAACTCTAATCTCTAAATAATAAACTCTAAACGCTAAACCCTAAACCCTAACCCCTAAACACTAAACTCTAAGACTCTAAACCCTAAGTATTATACACTAAATTTTAAACTCTAAACCCCAAATCCTAAACCCTAAACCCTAAACCCTAAACCCTAAACCCTAAATTCTAAACCCTAATACTAATCCCCGAACACTTAA
Organism: Linum usitatissimum; assembly: GCA_030674075.2. NCBI lineage: Eukaryota > Viridiplantae > Streptophyta > Magnoliopsida > Malpighiales > Linaceae > Linum > Linum usitatissimum. The sequence goes on along the minus strand of JAUJYP020000543.1, from coordinate 495,046 downwards.
CCCTAATCCATAAAAACTAAATTCTAAACCTTAAATCCTAAACACTAAACACTAAAATCTAAACTCTACACACCAAACTCTACACCCTAAACACGAAATCCTAAACTCTAATACCTAAATTCTAGACCCTAAACCCTAATACTAATCCCTAAACACTAAACCCTAAACCATAAAAAGTAAATTCTCAACCCGAAATTCTAAACACTAAACACTAAACTGTATACCGTAAACACCAAACTCTACACCTTAAACACAAAATCCTAAACTCCAATCCCTAAATTCTAATACTAATCCCTAAACACTAAACCCTAAACCATAAAAAGTAAATTCTAAACCCTAAATCCTAAACACTAAACACTAAACTGTAAACTGTAACCACCAAACTCTACACCTTAAACACGAAATCCTAAACTCCAATCCCTAAATTCTAAACCCTAAACCCTAAACCCTAAACTCTAAACCTTGAACACGAAACCCAAAACAGTTAACTCTAATTTCCAAACAATAAACTCTAAACCCTAAACCCTAAACTCTAACCCCTAAACACTAAACTCTAAACTCTAAACCCTAAGTATTATACACTAAATCTTAAACTCTAAACCCCAAATCCTAAACCCTAAACCCTAAACCCTAAACCCTAAACCCTAAACACTAAACTCTAAACCGTAAACACCAAACTCTACACCCTAAACACGAAATCCTAAACTCCAATCGCTAAATTCAAAACCCTAAACCCTTAACCCTAAACTCTAAACCTTGAACACTCAACCTAAAACACTTAACTCTAATCTCTAAACAATAAACTCTAAACCCTAAACCCTAAACACTAAACTCTAAACTCTAAACTCTAAACTCTAAACCCTAAGTATTATACACTAAATCTTAAACTCTAAACCCCAAATCCTAAACCCTAAACCTTAAACCCTAAACTCTAAACCCTAAACCTAAACTCTAAATATTAAACACTAAATCCTAAATCCACAACCCTAAAATCTAAATCCTGAACACTAAACCTTAAAAAGAAAGCCCTAAACCCTAAACCGTAAACCCTAAACACGAAATCCTAAACCCTAAACCCTAAACACCAAACTCTACATCCGAAACTCTAAACACGAATCCTAAAATCTAATCCCTAAATTCTAAAACCTAAACCCTAAACCCTAAACACAAAACTCTAAACCCTAAACACGAAATCCTAAACTTTAATCCCTAAATTTTAGTCCCTAAACTCTCAACCCTAAACTCTAAATCCTAAACCCTAACCCCTAAACACTAAACTCTAAACTCTAAACACTAAGTATTATACACAAAATGATAAACTCTAAACCCCAAATCCTAAACCCTAAACCCTAAACCCTAAACTCAAAACCCTAAACCTAAACTCTAAATATTAAACACTAAACCCTAAACCTAAACTCTAAATATTAAACACTACACCCTAAACCTAAACTCTAAATATTAAACCCTAAAATCTAAATCCTAAACACTAAACCTTAAAAAGAAAACTATAAAGCCTAAACCCTAAACCCTAACCATGAAATCCTAAACCCTAAACCCTAAACCCTAAACACTAAACTCTACAGCCGATACTCTAAACACGAATCCTAAAATCTAATCCCTAAATTCAAAATCCTAAACCCTAAACCCTAAACCTTGACCCCTAAACCCTAAACACCAAACTCTAAACCCTAAACACGAAATCCTAAACTCCAATCCCTAAATTCTAGACCCTAAACTCTCAATCCTAAACTCTAAATACTAATCCCTGAACACTAAACCCTAATCCATAAAAAGTAAATTCTAAACCCTAAATCCTAAACACTAAACACTAAACTCTAAACCGTCAACACCAAACTCTACACCCTAAGCACGAAATCTTAAACTCCAATCCCTAAATTCTAAACCCTAAACCCTTAACCCTAAACTCTAAACCTTGAACACTCAACCTAAAACACTTAACTCTAATCTCTAAATAATAAACTCTAAACGCTAAACCCTAAACCCTAACCCCTAAACACTAAACTCTAAGACTCTAAACCCTAAGTATTATACACTAAATTTTAAACTCTAAACCCCAAATCCTAAACCCTAAACCCTAAACCCTAAACCCTAAACCCTAAATTCTAAACCCTAATACTAATCCCTGAACACTTAACCCTAATCCATAAAAACTAAATTCTAAACCTTAAATCCTAAACACTAAACACTAAAATCTAAACTCTACACACCAAACTCTACACCCTAAACACGAAATCCTAAACTCTAATACCTAAATTCTAGACCCTAAACCCTAATACTAATCCCTAAACACTAAACCCTAAACCATAAAAAGTAAATTCTCAACCCGAAATTCTAAACACTAAACACTAAACTGTATACCGTAAACACCAAACTCTACACCTTAAACACAAAATCCTAAACTCCAATCCCTAAATTCTAATACTAATCCCTAAACACTAAACCCTAAACCATAAAAAGTAAATTCTAAACCCTAAATCCTAAACACTAAACACTAAACTCGTAAACCGTAACCACCAAACTCTACGCCTTAAACACGAAATCCTAAACTCCAATCCCTAAATTCTAAACCCTAAACCCTAAACCCTAAACTCTAAACCTTGAACACGAAACCCAAAACAGTTAACTCTAATTTCCAAACAATAAACTCTAAACCCTAAACCCTAAACTCTAACCCCTAAACACTAAACTCTAAACTCTAAACCCTAAGTATTATACACTAAATCTTAAACTCTAAACCCCAAATCCTAAACCCTAAACCCTAAACCCTAAACCCTAAACCCTAAACACTAAACTCTAAACCGTAAACACCAAACTCTACACCCTAAACACGAAATCCTAAACTCCAATCGCTAAATTCAAAACCCTAAACCCTTAACCCTAAACTCTAAACCTTGAACACTCAACCTAAAACACTTAACTCTAATCTCTAAACAATAAACTCTAAACCCTAAACCCTAAACACTAAACTCTAAACTCTAAACTCTAAACTCTAAACCCTAAGTATTATACACTAAATCTTAAACTCTAAACCCCAAATCCTAAACCCTAAACCTTAAACCCTAAACTCTAAACCCTAAACCTAAACTCTAAATATTAAACACTAAATCCTAAATCCACAACCCTAAAATCTAAATCATGAACACTAAACCTTAAAAAGAAAGCCCTAAACCCTAAACCGTAAACCCTAAACACGAAATCCTAAACCCTAAACCCTAAACACCAAACTCTACATCCGAAACTCTAAACACGAATCCTAAAATCTAATCCCTAAATTCTAAATCCGAAACCCTAAACCCTAAACACAAAACTCTAAACCCTAAACATGAAATCCTAAACTCCAATCCCTAAATTTTAGTCCCTAAACTCTCAACCCTAAACTGTAAATACTAATCCCTGAACACTAAACCCCAATCCATAAAAAGTAAATTCTAAACCCTAAATTCAAAACACTAAACACTAAACTCTAAACCCTACAAACCAAACTCTACACACTAAACACGAAATCCTAAACTCCAATACCTATATTCTAGACCCTAAACCCTAAATCCTAATACTAATCCCTAAACACTAAACTCTAAACTCTAAACACTAAGTATTATACACAAAATCATAAACTCTAAACCCCAAATCCTAAACCATAAACTCTAAACCCTAAACCTAAACTCTAAATATTAAACACTAAACCCTAAACCTAAACTCTAAATATTAAACACTAAACCCTAACCCTAAACTCTAAATATTAAACCCTAAAATCTAAATCCTAAACAGTAAACCTTAAAAAGAAAACTATAAAGCCTAAACCCTAAACCCTAACCATGAAATCCTAAACCCTAAACCCTAAACCCTAAACACTAAACTCTACATCCGAAACTCTAAACACGAATCCTAAAATCTAATCCCTAAATTCCAAATCCTAAACCCTAAACCCTAAACCCTAAACCCTGAACCCTAAACCCTAAACACCAAACTCTACACCCTAAACATGAAATCCTAAACTCCAATCCCTAAATTTTAGACCCTAAACTCTCAACCCTAAACTCTAAATACTAATCCTTGAACACTAAACCCTAATCCATAAAAAGTAAATTCTAAACCCTAAATCCTAAACACTCCCCCCCCCCAAACACTAAACTCTAAACCCTACACACCAAACACTACACCCTATACACGAAATCCTAAACTCCAATACCTAAATTCTAGAGCCTAAACCCTAAACCCCAATACTAATCCCTAAACAGTAAACCCAAAACCATAAAAAGCAAATTCTAAACCCTAAATCCTAAACACTAAACACTAAACTCTAAAACGTAAACACCACACTCTACACCCTAAATACGAAATCCTAAACTCAAATCCCTAAATTCTAAACCCTAAACCCTTAACCCTAAACTCTAAACCTTGAACACTCAACCTAAAACACTTAACTCTAATCTCTAAACAATAAACTCTAAACCCTAAACCCTAAACACTAAACTCTAAACTCTAAACTCTAAACTCTAAACCCTAAGTATTATACAAGAAATCTTAAACTCTAAACCCCAAATCCTAAACCCTAAACCTTAAACCCTAAACTCTAAACCCTAAACCTAAACTCTAAATATTAAACACTAAATCCTAAATCCACAACCCTAAAATCTAAATCCCGAACACTAAACCTTAAAAAGAAAGCCCTAAACCCTAAACCGTAAACCCTAAACACGAAATCCTAAACCCTAAACCCTAAACACCAAACTCTACATCCGAAACTCTAAACACGAATCCTAAAATCTAATCCCTAAATTCTAAAACCTAAACCCTAAACCCTAAACACAAAACTCTAAACCCTAAACACGAAATCCTAAACTTTAATCCCTAAATTTTAGTCCCTAAACTCTCAACCCTAAACTCTAAATCCTAAACCCTAACCCCTAAACACTAAACTCTAAACTCTAAACACTAAGTATGATACACAAAATGATAAACTCTAAACCCCAAATCCTAAACCCTAAACCCTAAACCCTAAACTCAAAACCCTAAACCTAAACTCTAAATATTAAACACTAAACCCTAAACCTAAACTCTAAATATTAAACACTACACCCTAAACCTAAACTCTAAATATTAAACCCTAAAATCTAAATCCTAAACACTAAACCTTAAAAAGAAAACTATAAAGCCTAAACCCTAAACCCTAACCATGAAATCCTAAACCCTAAACCCTAAACCCTAAACACTAAACTCTACAGCCGATACTCTAAACACGAATCCTAAAATCTAATCCCTAAATTCAAAATCCTAAACCCTAAACCCTAAACCTTGACCCCTAAACCCTAAACACCAAACTCTAAACCCTAAACACGAAATCCTAAACTCCAATCCCTAAATTCTAGACCCTAAACTCTCAATCCTAAACTCTAAATACTAATCCCTGAACACTAAACCCTAATCCATAAAAAGTAAATTCTAAACCCTAAATCCTAAACACTAAACACTAAACTCTAAACCGTAAACACCAAACTCTACACCCTAAGCACGAAATCTTAAACTCCTATCCCTAAATTCTAAACCCTAAACCCTTAACCCTAAACTCTAAACCTTGAACACTCAACCTAAAACACTTAACTCTAATCTCTAAACAATAAACTCTAAACGCTAAACCCTAAACCCTAACCCCTAAACACTAAACTCTAAGACTCTAAACCCTAAGTATTATACACTAAATTTTAAACTCTAAACCCCAAATCCTAAACCCTAAACCCTAAACCCTAAACCCTAAACCCTAAATTCTAAACCCTAATACTAATCCCCGAACACTTAACCCTAATCCATAAAAACTAAATTCTAAACCTTAAATCCTAAACACTAAACACTAAAATCTAAACTCTACACACCAAACTCTACACCCTAAACACGAAATCCTAAACTCTAATACCTAAATTCTAGACCCTAAACCCTAATACTAATCCCTAAACACTAAACCCTAAACCATAAAAAGTAAATTCTCAACCCGAAATTCTAAACACTAAACACTAAACTGTATACCGTAAACACCAAACTCTACACCTTAAACACAAAATCCTAAACTCCAATCCCTAAATTCTAAACCCTAAACCCTAAACTCTAAACCTTGAACACGAAACCCAAAACAGTTAACTCTAATTTCCAAACAATAAACTCTAAACCCTAAACCCTAAACTCTAACCCCTAAACACTATACTCTAAACTCTAAACCCTAAGTATTATACACTAAATCTTAAACTCTAAACCCCAAATCCTAAACCCTAAACCCTAAACCCTAAACCCTAAACCCTAAACTCTAAACCGTAAACACCAAACTCTACACCCTAAACACGAAATCCTAAACTCCAATCGCTAAATTCAAAACCCTAAACCCTTAACCCTAAACTCTAAACCTTGAACACTCAACCTAAAACACTTAACTCTAATCTCTAAACAATAAACTCTAAACCCTAAACCCTAAACACTAAACTCTAAACTCTAAACTCTAAACTCTAAACCCTAAGTATTATACACTAAATCTTAAACTCTAAACCCCAAATCCTAAACCCTAAACCTTAAACCCTAAACTCTAAACCCTAAACCTAAACTCTAAATATTAAACACTAAATCCTAAATCCACAACCCTAAAATCTAAATCCCGAACACTAAACCTTAAAAAGAAAGCCCTAAACCCTAAACCGTAAACCCTAAACACGAAATCCTAAACCCTAAACCCTAAACACCAAACTCTACATCCGAAACTCTAAACACGAATCCTAAAATCTAATCCCTAAATTCTAAATCCGAAACCCTAAACCCTAAACACAAAACTCTAAACCCTAAACATGAAATCCTAAACTCCAATCCCTAAATTTTAGTCCCTAAACTCTCAACCCTAAACTGTAAATACTAATCCCTGAACACTAAACCCCAATCCATAAAAAGTAAATTCTAAACCCTAAATTCAAAACACTAAACACTAAACTCTAAACCCTACAAACCAAACTCTACACACTAAACACGAAATCCTAAACTCCAATACCTATATTCTAGACCCTAAACCCTAAATCCTAATACTAATCCCTAAACACTAAACCCTAAACCATAAAAAGTAAATTCTAAACCCTAAATCCTAAACACCAAACACTAAACCGTAAACCGTAACCACCAAACTCTACACCTTAAATATGAAATCCTAAACTCCAATCCCTAAATACTAAACCCTAAACCCTAAACCCTAAACCCTCAACTCTAAACCTTGAACACAAAACCCAAACACTAATCTCCAATCTCTAAACACTAATCTCTAAACACTAATATCTAAACCCTAAACCCTAAACCCTAAACCCTAAACCGTAAACCATAAACCCTAAACCCTAAACCCTAAACCCTAAACCCTTCACCCTAAAATCTAAACCTTGAACACTAAACCCAAAACACTTAACTCTAATTTCCAAATAATAAACTCTAAATCCTAAACCCTAACCCCTAAACACTAAACTCTAAACTCTAAACACTAAGTATTATACACAAAATCATAAACTCTAAACCCCAAATCCTAAACCCTAAACCCTAAACCCTAAACTCTACACCCTAAGCCTAAACTCTAAATATTAAACACTAAACCCTAAACCTAAACTCTAAATATTAAACACTAAACCCTAAACCTAAACTCTAAATATTAAACCCAAAAATCTAAATCCTAAACACTAAACCTTAAAAAGAAAACTATAAAGCCTAAACCCTAAACCCTAACCATGAAATCCTAAACCCTAAACCCTAAACCCTAAACCCTAAACACCAAACACGAATCCTAAAATCTAATCCCTAAATTCAAAATCCTAAACCCTAAACCCTAAACCTTGACCCCTAAACCCTAAACACCAAACTCTAAACCCTAAACACGAAATCCTAAACTCCAATCCCTAAATTCTAGACCCTAAACTCTCAACCCTAAACTCTAAATACTAATCCCTGAATACTAAACCCTAATCCATAAAAAGTAAATTCTAAACCCTAAATCCTAAACACTAAACACTAAACTCTAAACCGTAAACACCAAACTCTACACCCTAAGCACGAAATCCTAAACTCCAATCCCTAAATTCTAAACCCTAAACCCTTAACCCTAAACTCTAAACCTTGAACACTCAACCTAAAACACTTAACTCTAATCTCTAAACAATAAACTCTAAACCCTAAACCCTAAACCCTAACCCCTAAACACTAAACTCTAGACTCTAAACTCTAAACCCTAAGTATTATACACTAAATTTTAAACTCTAAACCCCAAATCCTAAACCCTAAACCCTAAACCCTAAACCCTAAACCCTAAATTCTAAACCCTAATACTAATCCCTGAACACTTAACCCTAATCCATACAAACTAAATTCTAAACCTTAAATCCTAAACACTAAACACTAAAATCTAAACTCTACACACCAAACTCTACACCCTAAACACGAAATCCTAAACTCTAATACCTAAATTCTAGACCCTAAACCCTAATACTAATCCCTAAACACTAAACCCTAAACCATAAAAAGTAAATTCTCAACCCGAAATTCTAAACACTAAACACTAAACTGTATACCGTAAACACCAAACTCTACACCTTAAACACAAAATCCTAAACTCCAATCCCTAAATTCTAAACCCTAAACCCTAAACTCTAAACCTTGAACACGAAACCCAAAACAGTTAACTCTAATTTCCAAACAATAAACTCTAAACCCTAAACCCTAAACTCTAACCCCTAAACACTAAACTCTAAACTCTAAACCCTAAGTATTATACACTAAATCTTAAACTCTAAACCCCAAATCCTAAACCCTAAACCCTAAACCCTAAACCCTAAACTCTAAACCGTAAACACCAAACTCTACACCCTAAACACGAAATCCTAAACTCCAATCGCTAAATTCAAAACCCTAAACCCTTAACCCTAAACTCTAAACCTTGAACACTCAACCTAAAACACTTAACTCTAATCTCTAAACAATAAACTCTAAACCCTAAACCCTAAACACTAAACTCTAAACTCTAAACTCTAAACTCTAAACCCTAAGTATTATACACTAAATCTTAAACTCTAAACCCCAAATCCTAAACCCTAAACCTTAAACCCTAAACTCTAAACCCTAAACCTAAACTCTAAATATTAAACACTAAATCCTAAATCCACAACCCTAAAATCTAAATCCCGAACACTAAACCTTAAAAAGAAAGCCCTAAACCCTAAACCGTAAACCCTAAACACGAAATCCTAAACCCTAAACCCTAAACACCAAACTCTACATCCGAAACTCTAAACACGAATCCTAAAATCTAATCCCTAAATTCTAAATCCGAAACCCTAAACCCTAAACACAAAACTCTAAACCCTAAACATGAAATCCTAAACTCCAATCCCTAAATTTTAGTCCCTAAACTCTCAACCCTAAACTGTAAATACTAATCCCTGAACACTAAACCCCAATCCATAAAAAGTAAATTCTAAACCCTAAATTCAAAACACTAAACACTAAACTCTAAACCCTACAAACCAAACTCTACACACTAAACACGAAATCCTAAACTCCAATACCTATATTCTAGACCCTAAACCCTAAATCCTAATACTAATCCCTAAACACTAAACCCTAAACCATAAAAAGTAAATTCTAAACCCTAAATCCTAAACACCAAACACTAAACTGTAAACCGTAACCACCAAACTCTACACCTTAAATATGAAATCCTAAACTCCAATCCCTAAATACTAAACCCTAAACCCTAAACCCTAAACCCTCAACTCTAAACCTTGAACACAAAACCCAAACACTAATCTCCAATCTCTAAACACTAATCTCTAAACACTAATATCTAAACCCTAAACCCTAAACCCTAAACCCTAAACCGTAAACCATAAACCCTAAACCCTAAACCCTAAACCCTTCACCCTAAAATCTAAACCTTGAACACTAAACCCAAAACACTTAACTCTAATTTCCAAATAATAAACTCTAAATCCTAAACCCTAACCCCTAAACACTAAACTCTAAACTCTAAACACTAAGTATTATACACAAAATCATAAACTCTAAACCCCAAATCCTAAACCCTAAACCCTAAACCCTAAACTCTACACCCTAAGCCTAAACTCTAAATATTAAACACTAAACCCTAAACCTAAACTCTAAATATTAAACACTAAACCCTAAACCTAAACTCTAAATATTAAACCCAAAAATCTAAATCCTAAACACTAAACCTTAAAAAGAAAACTATAAAGCCTAAACCCTAAACCCTAACCATGAAATCCTAAACCCTAAACCCTAAACCCTAAACCCTAAACACCAAACACGAATCCTAAAATCTAATCCCTAAATTCAAAATCCTAAACCCTAAACCCTAAACCATGACCCCTAAACCCTAAACACCAAACTCTAAACCCTAAACACGAAATCCTAAACTCCAATCCCTAAATTCTAGACCCTAAACTCTCAACCCTAAACTCTAAATACTAATCCCTGAATACTAAACCCTAATCCATAAAAAGTAAATTCTAAACCCTAAATCCTAAACACTAAACACTAAACTCTAAACCGTAAACACCAAACTCTACACCCTAAGCACGAAATCCTAAACTCCAATCCCTAAATTCTAAACCCTAAACCCTTAACCCTAAACTCTAAACCTTGAACACTCAACCTAAAACACTTAACTCTAATCTCTAAACAATAAACTCTAAACCCTAAACCCTAAACCCTAACCCCTAAACACTAAACTCTAGACTCTAAACTCTAAACCCTAAGTATTATACACTAAATTTTAAACTCTAAACCCCAAATCCTAAACCCTAAACCCTAAACCCTAAACCCTAAACCCTAAATTCTAAACCCTAATACTAATCCCTGAACACTTAACCCTAATCCATAAAAACTAAATTCTAAACCCTAAATCCTAAACACCAAACACTAAACTGTAAACCGTAACCACCAAACTCTACACCTTAAATATGAAATCCTAAACTCCAATCCCTAAATACTAAACCCTAAACCCTAAACCCTAAACCCTCAACTCTAAACCTTGAACACAAAACCCAAACACTAATCTCCAATCTCTAAACACTAATCTCTAAACACTAATATCTAAACCCTAAACCCTAAACCCTAAACCCTAAACCGTAAACCATAAACCCTAAACCCTAAACCCTAAACCCTTCACCCTAAAATCTAAACCTTGAACACTAAACCCAAAACACTTAACTCTAATTTCCAAATAATAAACTCTAAATCCTAAACCCTAACCCCTAAACACTAAACTCTAAACTCTAAACACTAAGTATTATACACAAAATCATAAACTCTAAACCCCAAATCCTAAACCCTAAACCCTAAACCCTAAACTCTACACCCTAAGCCTAAACTCTAAATATTAAACACTAAACCCTAAACCTAAACTCTAAATATTAAACACTAAACCCTAAACCTAAACTCTAAATATTAAACCCAACAATCTAAATCCTAAACACTAAACCTTAAAAAGAAAACTATAAAGCCTAAACCCTAAACCCTAACCATGAAATCCTAAACCCTAAACCCTAAACCCTAAACCCTAAACACCAAACACGAATCCTAAAATCTAATCCCTAAATTCAAAATCCTAAACCCTAAACCCTAAACCATGACCCCTAAACCCTAAACACTAAACTCTAAACCCTAAACACGAAATCCTAAACTCCAATCCCTAAATTCTAGACCCTAAACTCTCAACCCTAAACTCTAAATACTAATCCCTGAATACTAAACCCTAATCCATAAAAAGTAAATTCTAAACCCTAAATCCTAAACACTAAACACTAAACTCTAAACCGTAAACACCAAACTCTACACCCTAAGCACGAAATCCTAAACTCCAATCCCTAAATTCTAAACCCTAAACCCTTAACCCTAAACTCTAAACCTTGAACACTCAACCTAAAACACTTAACTCTAATCTCTAAACAATAAACTCTAAACCCTAAACCCTAAACCCTAACCCCTAAACACTAAACTCTAGACTCTAAACTCTAAACCCTAAGTATTATACACTAAATTTTAATCTCTAAACCCCAAATCCTAAACCCTAAACCCTAAACCCTAAACCCTAAACCCTAAATTCTAAACCCTAATACTAATCCCTGAACACTTAACCCTAATCCATAAAAACTAAATTCTAAACCTTAAATCCTAAACACTAAACACTAAAATCTAAACTCTACACACCAAACTCTACACCCTAAACACGAAATCCTAAACTCTAATACCTAAATTCTGGACCCTAAACCCTAATACTAATCCCTAAACACTAAACCCTAAACCATAAAAAGTAAATTCTCAACCCTAAATACTAAGCACTAAACACTAAACTGTAAACCGTAAACACCAAACTCTACACCTTAAACACGAAATCCTAAACTCCAATCCCTAAATTCTAAACCCTAAACCCTAAACTCTAAACCTTGAACACGAAACCCAAAACGAGTTAACTCTAATTTCCAAACAATAAACTCTAAACCCTAAACCCTAAACTCTAACCCCTAAACACTAAACTCTAAACTCTAAACCCTAAGTATTATACACTAAATCTTAAACTCTAAACCCCAAATCCTAAACCCTAAACCCTAAACCCTAAACCCTAAACCCTAAACCCTAAATCCTAAACACTAAACTGTAAACCGTAAACACCAAACTCTACACCCTAAACACGAAATCCTAAACTCCAATCCCTAAATTCAAAACCCTAAACCCTTAACACTAAACTCTAAACCTTGAACACTCAACCCAAAACACTTAACTCTAATTTCTAAACAATAAACTCTAAACCCTAAACCCTAAACCCTAACCCTTAAACACTAAACTCTAAACTCTAAACACTAAGTATTATACACAAAATCATAAACTCTAAACCCCAAATCCTAAACCATAAACTCTAAACCCTAAACCTAAACTCTAAATATTAAACACTAAACCCTAAACCTAAACTCTAAATATTAAACACTAAACCCTAACCCTAAACTCTAAATATTAAACCCTAAAATCTAAATCCTAAACAGTAATCCTTAAAAAGAAAACTATAAAGCCTAAACCCTAAACCCTAACCATGAAATCCTAAACCCTAAACCCTAAACCCTAAACACTAAACTCTACATCCGAAACTCTAAACACGAATCCTAAAATCTAATCCCTAAATTCCAAATCCTAAACCCTAAACCCTAAACCCTAAACCCTGAACCCTAAACCCTAAACACCAAACTCTACACCCTAAACACGAAATCCTAAACTCCAATCCCTAAATTTTAGACCCTAAACACTCAACCCTAAACTCTAAATACTAATGTTTGAACACTAAACCCTAATCCATAAAAAGTAAATTCTAAACCCTAAATCCTAAACACTAAACACTAAACTCTAAACCCTACACACCAAACACTACACCCTATACACGAAATCCTAAACTCCAATACCTAAATGCTAGAGCCTAAACCCTAAACCCCAATACTAATCCCTAAACAGTAAACCCAAAACCATAAAAAGCAAATTCTAAACCCTAAATCCTAAACACTAAACACTGAACTCTAAACCGTAAACACCACACTCTACACCCTAAACACGAAATCCTAAACTCAAATCCCTAAATTCTAAACCCTAAACCCTTAACCCTAAACTCTAAACCTTGAACACTCAACCTAAAACACTTAACTCTAATCTCTAAACAATAAACTCTAAACTCTAAACCCTAAACACTAAACTCTAAACTCTAAACTCTAAACTCTAAACCCTAAGTATTATACACTAAATCTTAAACTCTAAACCCCAAATCCTAAACCCTAAACCTTAAACCCTAAACTCTAAACCCTAAACCTAAACTCTAAATATTAAACACTAAATCCTAAATCCACAACCCTAAAATCTAAATCCTGAACACTAAACCTTAAAAAGAAAGCCCTAAACCCTAAACCGTAAACCCTAAACACGAAATCCTAAACCCTAAACCCTAAACACCAAACTCTACATCCGAAACTCTAAACACGAATCCTAAAATCTAATCCCTAAATTCTAAATCCTAAACCCTAAACCCTAAACACAAAACTCTAAACCCTAAACACGAAATCCTAAACTTTAATCCCTAAATTTTAGTCCCTAAACTCTCAACCCTAAACTCTAAATCCTAAACCCTAACCCCTAAACACTAAACTCTAAACTCTAAACACTAAGTATTATACACAAAATCATAAACTCTAAACCCCAAATCCTAAACCCTAAACCCTAAACCCTAAACTCTACACCCTAAGCCTAAACTCTAAATATTAAACACTAAACCCTAAACCTAAACTCTAAATATTAAACACTAAACCCTAAACCTAAACTCTAAATATTAAACCCAAAAATCTAAATCCTAAACACTAAACCTTAAAAAGAAAACTATAAAGCCTAAACCCTAAACCCTAACCATGAAATCCTAAACCCTAAACCCTAAACCCTAAACCCTAAACACCAAACACGAATCCTAAAATCTAATCCCTAAATTCAAAATCCTAAACCCTAAACCCTAAACCTTGACCCCTAAACCCTAAACACCAAACTCTAAACCCTAAACACGAAATCCTAAACTCCAATCCCTAAATTCTAGACCCTAAACTCTCAACCCTAAACTCTAAATACTAATCCCCGAACACTAAACCCTAATCCATAAAAAGTAAATTCTAAACCCTAAATCCTAAACACTAAACACTAAACTCTAAACCGTAAACACCAAACTCTACACCCTAAGCACGAAATCCTAAACTCCAATCCCTAAATTCTAAACCCTAAACCCTTAACCCTAAACTCTAAACCTTGAACACTCAACCTAAAACACTTAACTCTAATCTCTAAACAATAAACTCTAAACCCTAAACCCTAAACCCTAACCCCTAAACACTAAACTCTAGACTCTAAACTCTAAACCCTAAGTATTATACACTAAATTTTAAACTCTAAACCCCAAATCCTAAACCCTAAACCCTAAACCCTAAACCCTAAACCCTAAATTCTAAACCCTAATACTAATCCCTGAACACTTAACCCTAATCCATAAAAACTAAATTCTAAACCTTAAATCCTAAACACTAAACACTAAAATCTAAACTCTACACACCAAACTCTACACCCTAAACACGAAATCCTAAACTCTAATACCTAAATTCTAGACCCTAAACCCTAATACTAATCCCTAAACACTAAACCCTAAACCATAAAAAGTAAATTCTCAACCCTAAATACTAAACACTAAACTGTAAACCGTAAACACCAAACTCTACACCTTAAACACGAAATCCTAAACTCCAATCCCTAAATTCTAAACCCTAAACCCTAAACTCTAAACCTTGAACACGAAACCCAAAACAGTTAACTCTAATTTCCAAACAATAAACTCTAAACCCTAAACCCTAAACTCTAACCCCTAAACACTAAACTCTAAACTCTAAACCCTAAGTATTATACACTAAATCTTAAACTCTAAACCCCAAATCCTAAACCCTAAACCCTAAACCCTAAACCCTAAACCCTAAACCCTAAATCCTAAACACTAAACTCTAAACCGTAAACACCAATCTCTACACCCTAAACACGAAATCCTAAACTCCAATCCCTAAATTCAAAACCCTAAACACTTAACACTAAACTCTAAACCTTGAACACTCAACCCAAAACACTTAACTCTAATTTCTAAACAATAAACTCTAAACCCTAAACCCTAAACCCTAACCCTTAAACACTAAACTCTAAACTCTAAACACTAAGTATTATACACAAAATCATAAACTCTAAACCCCAAATCCTAAACCATAAACTCTAAACCCTAAACCTAAACTCTAAATATTAAACACTAAACCCTAAACCTAAACTCTAAATATTAAACACTAAACCCTAACCCTAAACTCTAAATATTAAACCCTAAAATCTAAATCCTAAACAGTAATCCTTAAAAAGAAAACTATAAAGCCTAAACCCTAAACCCTAACCATGAAATCCTAAACCCTAAACCCTAAACCCTAAACACTAAACTCTACATCCGAAACTCTAAACACGAATCCTAAAATCTAATCCCTAAATTCCAAATCCTGAACCCTAAACACGAAATCCTAACCTCTAATACCTAAATTCTAGACCCTAAACCCTAACACTAATCCCTAAACACTAAACCCTAAACCATAAAAAGTAAATTCTCAACCCTAAATACTAAACACTAAACACTAAACTGTAAACCGTAAACACCAAACTCTACACCTTAAACACGAAATCCTAAACTGCAATCCCTAAATTCTAAACCCTAAACCCTAAACTCTAAACCTTGAACACGAAACCCAAAACAGCTTAACTCTAATTTCCAAACAATAAACTCTAAACCCTAAACCCTAAACTCTAACCCCTAAACTCTAAACTCTAAACTCTAAACCCTAAGTATTATACACTAAATCTTAAACTCTAAACCCCAAATCCTAAACCCTAAACCCTAAACCCTAAACCCTAAACCCTAAACCCTAAACCCTAAATCCTAAACACTAAACTCTAACCGTAAACACCAAACTCTACACCCTAAACACGAAATCCTAAACTCCAATCCCTAAATTCAAAACCCTAAACCCTTAACCCTAAACTCTAAACCTTGAACACTCAACCCAAAACACTTAACTCTAATTTCTAAACAATAAACTCTAAACCCTAAACCCTAAACCCTAACCCTTAAACACTAAACTCTAAACTCTAAACACTAAGTATTATACACAAAATCATAAACTCTGAACCCCAAATCCTAAACCATAAACTCTAAACCCTAAACCTAAACTCTAAATATTAAACACTAAACCCTAACCCTAAACTCTAAATATTAAACCCTAAAATCTAAATCCTAAACAGTAAACCTTAAAAAGATAACTATAAAGCCTAAACCCTAAACCCTAACCATGAAATCCTAAACCCTAAACCCTAAACCCTAAACACTAAACTCTACATCCGAAACTCTAAACACGAATCCTAAAATCTAATCCCTAAATTCCAAATCCTAAACCCTAAACCCTAAACCCTAAACCCTGAACCCTAAACCCTAAACACCAAACTCTACACCCTAAACACGAAATCCTAAACTCCAATCCCTAAATTTTAGACCCTAAACTCTCAACCCTAAACTCTAAATACTAATCCTTGAACACTAAACCCTAATCCATAAAAAGTAAATTCTAAACCCTAAATCCTAAACACTAAACACTAAACTCTAAACCCTACACACCAAACACTACACCCTATACACGAAATCCTAAACTCCAATACCTAAATTCTAGAGCCTAAACCCTAAACCCCAATACTAATCCCTAAACACTAAACCCAAAACCATAAAAAGCAAATTCTAAACCCTAAATCCTAAACACTAAACACTAAACTCTAAACCGTAAACACCACACTCTACACCCTAAACACGAAATCCTAAACTCCAATCCCTAAATTCTAAACCATAAACCCTTAACCCTAAACTCTAAACCTTGAACACTCAACCTAAAACACTTAACTCTAATCTCTAAACAATAAACTCTAAACCCTAAACCCTAAACACTAAACTCTAAACTCTAAACTCTAAACTCTAAACCCTAAGTATTATACACTAAATCTTAAACTCTAAACCCCAAATCCTAAACCCTAAACCTTAAACCCTAAACTCTAAACCCTAAACCTAAACTCTAAATATTAAACAATAAATCCTAAATCCACAACCCTAAAATCTAAATCCTGAACACTAAACCTTAAAAAGAAAGCCCTAAACCCTAAACCGTAAACCCTAAACACGAAATCCTAAACCCTAAACCCTAAACACCAAACTCTACATCCGAAACTCTAAACACGAATCCTAAAATCTAATCCCTAAATTCTAAATCCTAAACCCTAAACCCTAAACACAAAACTCTAAACCCTAAACACGAAATCCTAAACTTTAATCCCTAAATTTTAGTCCCTAAACTCTCAACCCTAAACTCTAAATCCTAAACCCTAACCCCTAAACACTAAACTCTAAACTCTAAACACTAAGTATTATACACAAAATCATAAACTCTAAACCCCAAATCCTAAACCCTAAACCCTAAACCCTAAACTCAAAACCCTAAACCTAAACTCTACATATTAAACACTAAACCCTAAACCTAAACTCTAAATATTAAACACTACACCCTAAACCTAAACTCTAAATATTAAACCCTAAAATCTAAATCCTAAACACTAAACCTTAAAAAGAAAACTATAAAGCCTAAACCCTAAACCCTAACCATGAAATCCTAAACCCTAAACCCTAAACCCTAAACACTAAACTCTACATCCGAAACTCTAAACACGAATCCTAAAATCTAATCCCTAAATTCAAAATCCTAAACCCTAAACCCTAAACCTTGACCCCTAAACCCTAAACACCAAACTCTAAACTCTAAACACGAAATCCTAAACTCCAATCCCTAAATTCTAGACCCTAAACTCTCAATCCTAAACTCTAAATACTAATCCCTGAACACTAAACCCTAATCCATAAAAAGTAAATTCTAAACCCTAAATCCTAAACACTAAACACTAAACTCTAAACCGTAAAGACCAAACTCTACACCCTAAGCACGAAATCTTAAACTCCAATCCCTAAATTCTAAACCCTAAACCCTTAACCCTAAACTCTAAACCTTGAACACTCAACCTAAAACACTTAACTCTAATCTCTAAAAAATAAACTCTAAACGCTAAACCCTAAACCCTAACCCCTAAACACTAAACTCTAAGACTATAAACCCTAAGTATTATACACTAAATTTTAAACTCTAAACCCCAAATCCTAAACCCTAAACCCTAAACCCTAAACCCTAAACCCTAAATTCTAAACCCTAATACTAATCCCTGAACACTTAACCCTAATCCATAAAAACTAAATTCTAAACCTTAAATCCTAAACACTAAACACTAAAATCTAAACTCTACACACCAAACTCTACACCCTAAACACGAAATCCTAACTTCTAATACCTAAATTCTAGACCCTAAACCCTAATACTAATCCCTAAACACTAAACCCTAAACCATAAAAAGTAAATTCTCAACCCTAAATACTAAACACTAAACACTAAACTGTAAACCGTAAACACCAAACTCTACACCTTAAACACGAAATCCTAAACTCCAATCCCTAAATTCTAAACCCTAAACCCTAAACTCTAAACCTTGAACACGAAACCCAAAACAGTTAACTCTAATTTCCAAACAATAAACTCTAAACCCTAAACCCTAAACTCTAACCCCTAAACACAAAACTCTAAACTCTAAACCCTAAGTATTATACACTAAATCTTAAACTCTAAACCCCAAATCCTAAAACCTAAACCCTAAACCCTAAACCCTAAACCCTAACACTAAACTCTAAACCGTAAACACCAAACTCTACACCCTAAACACGAAATCCTAAACTCCAATCGCTAAATTCAAAACCCTAAACCCTTAACCCTAAACTCTAAACCTTGAACACTCAACCCAAAACACTTAACTCTAATTTCTAAACAATAAACTCTAAACCCTAAACCCTAAACCCTAACCCTTAAACACTAAACTCTAAACTCTAAACACTAAGTATTTTACACAAAATCATAAACTCTAAACCCCAAATCCTAAACCATAAACTCTAAACCCTAAACCTAAACTCTAAATATTAAACACTAAACCCTAAACCTAAACTCTAAATATTAAACACTAAACCCTAAACCTAAACTCCAAATATTAAACCCTAAAATCTAAATCCTAAACACTAAACCTTAAAAAGAAAACTATAAAGCCTAAACCCTAAACCCTAACCATGAAATCCTAAACCCTAAACCCTAAACCCTAAACATTAAACTCTACATCCGAAACTCTAAACACGAATCCTAAAATATAATCCCTAAATTCCAAATCCTAAACCCTAAACCCTGAACCCTAAGCCCTAAACACCAAACTCTACACCCTAAACACGAAATCCTAAACTCCAATCCCTAAATTTTAGACCCTAAACTCTCAACCCTAAACTCTAAATACTAATCCTTGAACACTAAACCCTAATCCATAAAAAGTAAATTCTAAACCCTAAATCCTAAACACTAAACACTAAACTCTAAACCCTACACACCAAACACTACACCCTATACACGAAATCCTAAACTCCAATACCTAAATTCTAGAGCCTAAACCCTAAACCCCAATACTAATCCCTAAACACTAAACCCAAAACCATGAAAAGCAAATTCTAAACCCTAAATCCTAAACACTAAACACTAAACTCTAAACCGTAAACACCACACTCTACACCCTAAACACGAAATCCTAAACTCCAATCCCTAAATTCTAAACCCTAAACCCTTAACCCTAAACTCTAAACCTTGAACACTCAACCTAAAACACTTAACTCTAATCTCTAAACAATAAACTCTAAACCCTAAACCCTAAACACTAAACTCTAAACTCTAAACTCTAAACTCTAAACCCTAAGTATTATACACTAAATCTTAAACTCTAAACCCCAAATCCTAAACCCTAAACCTTAAACCCTAAACTCTAAACCCTAAACCTAAACTCTAAATATTAAACACTAAATCCTAAATCCACAACCCTAAAATCTAAATCCTGAACACTAAACCTTAAAAAGAAAGCCCTAAACCCTAAACCCTAAACCCTAAACACGAAATCCTAAACCCTAAACCCTAAACACCAAACTCTACATCCCAAACTCTAAACACGAATCCTAAAATCTAATCCCTAAATTCTAAATCCTAAACCCTAAACCCTAAACACAAAACTCTAAACCCTAAACACGAAATCCTAAACTTTAATCCCTAAATTTTAGTCCCTAAACTCTCAACCCTAAACTCTAAATCCTAAACCCTAACCCCTAAACACTAAACTCTAAACTCTAAACACTAAGTATTATACACAAAATCATAAACTCTAAACCCCAAATCCTAAACCCTAAACCCTAAACCCTAAACTCAAAACCCTAAACCTAAACTCTACATATTAAACACTAAACCCTAAACCTAAACTCTAAATATTAAACACTACACCCTAAACCTAAACTCTAAATATTAAACCCTAAAATCTAAATCCTAAACACTAAACCTTAAAAAGAAAACTATAAAGCCTAAACCCTAAACCCTAACCATGAAATCCTAAACCCTAAACCCTAAACCCTAAACACTAAACTCTACATCCGAAACTCTAAACACGAATCCTAAAATCTAATCCCTAAATTCAAAATCCTAAACCCTAAACCCTAAACCTTGACCCCTAAACCCTAAACACCAAACTCTAAACTCTAAACACGAAATCCTAAACTCCAATCCCTAAATTCTAGACCCTAAACTCTCAATCCTAAACTCTAAATACTAATCCCTGAACACTAAACCCTAATCCATAAAAAGTAAATTCTAAACCCTAAATCCTAAACACTAAACTCTAGACTCTAAACTCTAAACCCGAAGTATTATACACTAAATTTTAAACTCTAAACCCCAAATCCTAAACCCTAAACCCTAAACCCTAAACCCTAAACCCTAAATTCTAAACCCTAATACTAATCCCTGAACACTTAACCCTAATCCATAAAAACTAAATTCTAAACCTTAAATCCTAAACACTAAACACTAAAATCTAAACTCTACACACCAAACTCTACACCCTAAACACGAAATCCTAAACTCTAATACCTAAATTCTAGACCCTAAACCCTAATACTAATCCCTAAACACTAAACCCTAAACCATAAAAAGTAAATTCTCAACCCTAAATACTAAACACTAAACACTAAACTGTAAACCGTAAACACCAAACTCTACACCTTAAACACGAAATCCTAAACTCCAATCCCTAAATTCTAAACCCTAAACCCTAAACTCTAAACCTTGAACACGAAACCCAAAACAGTTAACTCTAATTTCCAAACAATAAACTCTAAACCCTAAACCCTAAACTCTAACCCCTAAACACTAAACTCTAAACTCTAAACCCTAAGTATTATACACTAAATCTTAAACTCTAAACCCCAAATCCTAAAACCTAAACCCTAAACCCTAAACCCTAAACCCTAACACTAAACTCTAAACCGTAAACACCAAACTCTACACCCTAAACACGAAATCCTAAACTCCAATCGCTAAATTCAAAACCCTAAACCCTTAACCCTAAACTCTAAACCTTGAACACTCAACCCAAAACACTTAACTCTAATTTCTAAACAATAAACTCTAAACCCTAAACCCTAAACCCTAACCCTTAAACACTAAACTCTAAACTCTAAACACTAAGTATTTTACACAAAATCATAAACTCTAAACCCCAAATCCTAAACCATAAACTCTAAACCCTAAACCTAAACTCTAAATATTAAACACTAAACCCTAAACCTAAACTCTAAATATTAAACACTAAACCCTAAACCTAAACTCCAAATATTAAACCCTAAAATCTAAATCCTAAACACTAAACCTTAAAAAGAAAACTATAAAGCCTAAACCCTAAACCCTAACCATGAAATCCTAAACCCTAAACCCTAAACCCTAAACATTAAACTCTACATCTGAAACTCTAAACACGAATCCTAAAATATAATCCCTAAATTCCAAATCCTAAACCCTAAACCCTGAACCCTAAGCCCTAAACACCAAACTCTACACCCTAAACACGAAATCCTAAACTCCAATCCCTAAATTTTAGACCCTAAACTCTCAACCCTAAACTCTAAATACTAATCCTTGAACACTAAACCCTAATCCATAAAAAGTAAATTCTAAACCCTAAATCCTAAACACTAAACACTAAACTCTAAACCCTACACACCAAACACTACACCCTATACACGAAATCCTAAACTCCAATACCTAAATTCTAGAGCCTAAACCCTAAACCCCAATACTAATCCCTAAACACTAAACCCAAAACCATGAAAAGCAAATTCTAAACCCTAAATCCTAAACACTAAACACTAAACTCTAAACCGTAAACACCACACTCTACACCCTAAACACGAAATCCTAAACTCCAATCCCTAAATTCTAAACCCTAAACCCTTAACCCTAAACTCTAAACCTTGAACACTCAACCTAAAACACTTAACTCTAATCTCTAAACAATAAACTCTAAACCCTAAACCCTAAACACTAAACTCTAAACTCTAAACTCTAAACTCTAAACCCTAAGTATTATACACTAAATCTTAAACTCTAAACCCCAAATCCTAAACCCTAAACCTTAAACCCTAAACTCTAAACCCTAAACCTAAACTCTAAATATTAAACACTAAATCCTAAATCCACAACCCTAAAATCTAAATCCTGAACACTAAACCTTAAAAAGAAAGCCCTAAACCCTAAACCCTAAACCCTAAACACGAAATCCTAAACCCTAAACCCTAAACACCAAACTCTACATCCCAAACTCTAAACACGAATCCTAAAATCTAATCCCTAAATTCTAAATCCTAAACCCTAAACCCTAAACACAAAACTCTAAACCCTAAACACTAAACTTTAATCCCTAAATTTTAGTCCCTAAACTCTCAACCCTAAACTCTAAATCCTAAACCCTAACCCCTAAACACTAAACTCTAAACTCTAAACACTAAGTATTATACACAAAATCATAAACTCTAAACCCCAAATCCTAAACCCTAAACCCTAAACTCAAAACCCTAAACCTAAACTCTACATATTAAACACTAAACCCTAAACCTAAACTCTAAATATTAAACACTACACCCTAAACCTAAACTCTAAATATTAAACCCTAAAATCTAAATCCTAAACACTAAACCTTAAAAAGAAAACTATAAAGCCTAAACCCTAAACCCTAACCATGAAATCCTAAACCCTAAACCCTAAACCCTAAACACTAAACTCTACATCCGAAACTCTAAACACGAATCCTAAAATCTAATCCCTAAATTCAAAATCCTAAACCCTAAACCCTAAACCTTGACCCCTAAACCCTAAACACCAAACTCTAAACTCTAAACACGAAATCCTAAACTCCAATCCCTAAATTCTAGACCCTAAACTCTCAATCCTAAACTCTAAATACTAATCCCTGAACACTAAACCCTAATCCATAAAAAGTAAATTCTAAACCCTAAATCCTAAACACTAAACTCTAGACTCTAAACTCTAAACCCTAAGTATTATACACTAAATTTTAAACTCTAAACCCCAAATCCTAAACCCTAAACCCTAAACCCTAAACCCTAAACCCTAAATTCTAAACCCTAATACTAATCCCCGAACACTTAACCCTAATCCATAAAAACTAAATTCTAAACCTTAAATCCTAAACACTAAACACTAAAATCTAAACTCTACACACCAAACTCTACACCCTAAACACGAAATCCTAAACTCTAATACCTAAATTCTAGACCCTAAACCCTAATACTAATCCCTAAACACTAAACCCTAAACCATAAAAAGTAAATTCTCAACCCTAAATACTAAACACTAAACACTAAACCGTAAACCGTAAACACCAAACTCTACACCTTAAACACGAAATCCTAAACTCCAATCCCTAAATTCTAAACCCTAAACCCTAAACTCTAAACCTTGAACACGAAACCCAAAACAGCTTAACTCTAATTTCCAAACAATAAACTCTAAACCCTAAACCCTAAACTCTAACCCCTAAACACAAAACTCTAAACTCTAAACCCTAAGTATTATACACTAAATCTTAAACTCTAAACCCCAAATCCTAAAACCTAAACCCTAAACCCTAAACCCTAAACCCTAACACTAAACTCTAAACCGTAAACACCAAACTCTACACCCTAAACACGAAATCCTAAACTCCAATCGCTAAATTCAAAACCCTAAACCCTTAACCCTAAACTCTAAACCTTGAACACTCAACCCAAAACACTTAACTCTAATTTCTAAACAATAAACTCTAAACCCTAAACCCTAAACCCTAACCCTTAAACACTAAACTCTAAACTCTAAACACTAAGTATTTTACACAAAATCATAAACTCTAAACCCCAAATCCTAAACCATAAACTCTAAACCCTAAACCTAAACTCTAAATATTAAACACTAAACCCTAAACCTAAACTCTAAATATTAAACACTAAACCCTAAACCTAAACTCCAAATATTAAACCCTAAAATCTAAATCCTAAACACTAAACCTTAAAAAGAAAACTATAAAGCCTAAACCCTAAACCCTAACCATGAAATCCTAAACCCTAAACCCTAAACCCTAAACATTAAACTCTACATCTGAAACTCTAAACACGAATCCTAAAATATAATCCCTAAATTCCAAATCCTCAACCCTAAACCCTGAACCCTAAGCCCTAAACACCAAACTCTACACCCTAAACACGAAATCCTAAACTCCAATCCCTAAATTTTAGACCCTAAACTCTCAACCCTAAACTCTAAATACTAATCCTTGAACACTAAACCCTAATCCATAAAAAGTAAATTCTAAACCCTAAATCCTAAAACCTAAACCCTAAACCCTAAACCCTAAACCCTAACACTAAACTCTAAACCGTAAACACCAAACTCTACACCCTAAACACGAAATCCTAAACTCCAATCGCTAAATTCAAAACCCTTAACCCTAAACTCTAAACCTTGAACACTCAACCCAAAACACTTAACTCTAATTTCTAAACAATAAACTCTAAACCCTAAACCCTAAACCCTAACCCTTAAACACTAAACTTTAAACTCTAAACACTAAGTATTTTACACAAAATCATAAACTCTAAACCCCAAATCCTAAACCATAAACTCTAAACCCTAAACCTAAACTCTAAATATTAAACACTAAACCCTAAACCTAAACTCTAAATATTAAACACTAAACCCTAAACCTAAACTCCAAATATTAAACCCTAAAATCTAAATCCTAAACACTAAACCTTAAAAAGAAAACTATAAAGCCTAAACCCTAAACCCTAACCATGAAATCCTAAACCCTAAACCCTAAACCCTAAACATTAAACTCTACATCTGAAACTCTAAACACGAATCCTAAAATATAATCCCTAAATTCCAAATCCTAAACCCTAAACCCTGAACCCTAAGCCCTAAACACCAAACTCTACACCCTAAACACGAAATCCTAAACTCCAATCCCTAAATTTTAGACCCTAAACTCTCAACCCTAAACTCTAAATACTAATCCTTGAACACTAAACCCTAATCCATAAAAAGTAAATTCTAAACCCTAAATCCTAAACACTAAACACTAAACTCTAAACCCTACACACCAAACACTACACCCTATACACGAAATCCTAAACTCCAATACCTAAATTCTAGAGCCTAAACCCTAAACCCCAATACTAATCCCTAAACACTAAACCCAAAACCATGAAAAGCAAATTCTAAACCCTAAATCCTAAACACTAAACACTAAACTCTAAACCGTAAACACCACACTCTACACCCTAAACACGAAATCCTAAACTCCAATCCCTAAATTCTAAACCCTAAACCCTTAACCCTAAACTCTAAACCTTGAACACTCAACCTAAAACACTTAACTCTAATCTCTAAACAATAAACTCTAAACCCTAAACCCTAAACACTAAACTCTAAACTCTAAACTCTAAACTCTAAACCCTAAGTATTATACACTAAATCTTAAACTCTAAACCCCAAATCCTAAACCCTAAACCTTAAACCCTAAACTCTAAACCCTAAACCTAAACTCTAAATATTAAACACTAAATCCTAAATCCACAACCCTAAAATCTAAATCCTGAACACTATACCTTAAAAAGAAAGCCCTAAACCCTAAACCCTAAACCCTAAACACGAAATCCTAAACCCTAAACCCTAAACACCAAACTCTACATCCCAAACTCTAAACACGAATCCTAAAATCTAATCCCTAAATTCTAAATCCTAAACCCTAAACCCTAAACACAAAACTCTAAACCCTAAACACGAAATCCTAAACTTTAATCCCTAAATTTTAGTCCCTAAACTCTCAACCCTAAACTCTAAATCCTAAACCCTAACCCCTAAACACTAAACTCTAAACTCTAAACACTAAGTATTATACACAAAATCATAAACTCTAAACCCCAAATCCTAAACCCTAAACCCTAAACCCTAAACTCAAAACCCTAAACCTAAACTCTACATATTAAACACTAAACCCTAAACCTAAACTCTAAATATTAAACACTACACCCTAAACCTAAACTCTAAATATTAAACCCTAAAATCTAAATCCTAAACACTAAACCTTAAAAAGAAAACTATAAAGCCTAAACCCTAAACCCTAACCATGAAATCCTAAACCCTAAACCCTAAACCCTAAACACTAAACTCTACATCCGAAACTCTAAACACGAATCCTAAAATCTAATCCCTAAATTCAAAATCCTAAACCCTAAACCCTAAACCTTGACCCCTAAACCCTAAACACCAAACTCTAAACTCTAAACACGAAATCCTAAACTCCAATCCCTAAATTCTAGACCCTAAACTCTCAATCCTAAACTCTAAATACTAATCCCTGAACACTAAACCCTAATCCATAAAAAGTAAATTCTAAACCCTAAATCCTAAACACTAAACTCTAGACTCTAAACTCTAAACCCTAAGTATTATACACTAAATTTTAAACTCTAAACCCCAAATCCTAAACCCTAAACCCTAAACCCTAAACCCTAAACCCTAAATTCTAAACCCTAATACTAATCCCTGAACACTTAACCCTAATCCATAAAAACTAAATTCTAAACCTTAAATCCTAAACACTAAACACTAAAATCTAAACTCTACACACCAAACTCTACACCCTAAACACGAAATCCTAAACTCTAATACCTAAATTCTAGACCCTAAACCCTAATACTAATCCCTAAACACTAAACCCTAAACCATAAAAAGTAAATTCTCAACCCTAAATACTAAACACTAAACACTAAACCGTAAACCGTAAACACCAAACTCTACACCTTAAACACGAAATCCTAAACTCCAATCCCTAAATTCTAAACCCTAAACCCTAAACTCTAAACCTTGAACACGAAACCCAAAACAGTTAACTCTAATTTCCAAACAATAAACTCTAAACCCTAAACCCTAAACTCTAACCCCTAAACACAAAACTCTAAACTCTAAACCCTAAGTATTATACACTAAATCTTAAACTCTAAACCCCAAATCCTAAAACCTAAACCCTAAACCCTAAACCCTAAACCCTAACACTAAACTCTAAACCGTAAACACCAAACTCTACACCCTAAACACGAAATCCTAAACTCCAATCGCTAAATTCAAAACCCTAAACCCTTAACCCTAAACTCTAAACCTTGAACACTCAACCCAAAACACTTAACTCTAATTTCTAAACAATAAACTCTAAACCCTAAACCCTAAACCCTAACCCTTAAACACTAAACTCTAAACTCTAAACACTAAGTATTTTACACAAAATCATAAACTCTAAACCCCAAATCCTAAACCATAAACTCTAAACCCTAAACCTAAACTCTAAATATTAAACACTAAACCCTAAACCTAAACTCTAAATATTAAACACTAAACCCTAAACCTAAACTCCAAATATTAAACCCTAAAATCTAAATCCTAAACACTAAACCTTAAAAAGAAAACTATAAAGCCTAAACCCTAAACCCTAACCATGAAATCCTAAACCCTAAACCCTAAACCCTAAACATTAAACTCTACATCTGAAACTCTAAACACGAATCCTAAAATATAATCCCTAAATTCCAAATCCTAAACCCTAAACCCTGAACCCTAAGCCCTAAACACCAAACTCTACACCCTAAACACGAAATCCTAAACTCCAATCCCTAAATTTTAGACCCTAAACTCTCAACCCTAAACTCTAAATACTAATCCTTGAACACTAAACCCTAATCCATAAAAAGTAAATTCTAAACCCTAAATCCTAAACACTAAACACTAAACTCTAAACCCTACACACCAAACACTACACCCTATACACGAAATCCTAAACTCCAATACCTAAATTCTAGAGCCTAAACCCTAAACCCCAATACTAATCCCTAAACACTAAACCCAAAACCATGAAAAGCAAATTCTAAACCCTAAATCCTAAACACTAAACACTAAACTCTAAACCGTAAACACCACACTCTACACCCTAAACACGAAATCCTAAACTCCAATCCCTAAATTCTAAACCCTAAACCCTTAACCCTAAACTCTAAACCTTGAACACTCAACCTAAAACACTTAACTCTAATCTCTAAACAATAAACTCTAAACCCTAAACCCTAAACACTAAACTCTAAACTCTAAACTCTAAACTCTAAACCCTAAGTATTATACACTAAATCTTAAACTCTAAACCCCAAATCCTAAACCCTAAACCTTAAACCCTAAACTCTAAACCCTAAACCTAAACTCTAAATATTAAACACTAAATCCTAAATCCACAACCCTAAAATCTAAATCCTGAACACTAAACCTTAAAAAGAAAGCCCTAAACCCTAAACCCTAAACCCTAAACACGAAATCCTAAACCCTAAACACCAAACTCTACATCCCAAACTCTAAACACGAATCCTAAAATCTAATCCCTAAATTCTAAATCCTAAACCCTAAACCCTAAACACAAAACTCTAAACCCTAAACACGAAATCCTAAACTTTAATCCCTAAATTTTAGTCCCTAAACTCTCAACCCTAAACTCTAAATCCTAAACCCTAACCCCTAAACACTAAACTCTAAACTCTAAACACTAAGTATTATACACAAAATCATAAACTCTAAACCCCAAATCCTAAACCCTAAACCCTAAACCCTAAACTCAAAACCCTAAACCTAAACTCTACATATTAAACACTAAACCCTAAACCTAAACTCTAAATATTAAACACTACACCCTAAACCTAAACTCTAAATATTAAACCCTAAAATCTAAATCCTAAACACTAAACCTTAAAAAGAAAACTATAAAGCCTAAACCCTAAACCCTAACCATGAAATCCTAAACCCTAAACCCTAAACCCTAAACACTAAACTCTACATCCGAAACTCTAAACACGAATCCTAAAATCTAATCCCTAAATTCAAAATCCTAAACCCTAAACCCTAAACCTTGACCCCTAAACCCTAAACACCAAACTCTAAACTCTAAACACGAAATCCTAAACTCCAATCCCTAAATTCTAGACCCTAAACTCTCAATCCTAAACTCTAAATACTAATCCCTGAACACTAAACCCTAATCCATAAAAAGTAAATTCTAAACCCTAAATCCTAAACACTAAACACTAAACTCTAAACCGTAAAGACCAAACTCTACACCCTAAGCACGAAATCTTAAACTCCAATCCCTAAATTCTAAACCCTAAACCCTTAACCCTAAACTCTAAACCTTGAACACTCAACCTAAAACACTTAACTCTAATCTCTAAAAAATAAACTCTAAACGCTAAACCCTAAACCCTAACCCCTAAACACTAAACTCTAAGACTATAAACCCTAAGTATTATACACTAAATTTTAAACTCTAAACCCCAAATCCTAAACCCTAAACCCTAAACCCTAAACCCTAAATTCTAAACCCTAATACTAATCCCTGAACACTTAACCCTAATCCATAAAAACTAAATTCTAAACCTTAAATCCTAAACACTAAACACTAAAATCTAAACTCTACACACCAAACTCTACACCCTAAACACGAAATCCTAACTTCTAATACCTAAATTCTAGACCCTAAACCCTAATACTAATCCCTAAACACTAAACCCTAAACCATAAAAAGTAAATTCTCAACCCTAAATACTAAACACTAAACACTAAACTGTAAACCGTAAACACCAAACTCTACACCTTAAACACGAAATCCTAATCTCCAATCCCTAAATTCTAAACCCTAAACCCTAAACTCTAAACCTTGAACACGAAACCCAAAACGAGTTAACTCTAATTTCCAAACAATAAACTCTAAACCCTAAACCCTAAACTCTAACCCCTAAACACAAAACTCTAAACTCTAAACCCTAAGTATTATACACTAAATCTTAAACTCTAAACCCCAAATCCTAAAACCTAAACCCTAAACCCTAAACCCTAAACCCTAACACTAAACTCTAAACCGTAAACACCAAACTCTACACCCTAAACACGAAATCCTAAACTCCAATCGCTAAATTCAAAACCCTAAACCCTTAACCCTAAACTCTAAACCTTGAACACTCAACCCAAAACACTTAACTCTAATTTCTAAACAATAAACTCTAAACCCTAAACCCTAAACCCTAACCCTTAAACACTAAACTCTAAACTCTAAACACTAAGTATTTTACACAAAATCATAAACTCTAAACCCCAAATCCTAAACCATAAACTCTAAACCCTAAACCTAAACTCTAAATATTAAACACTAAACCCTAAACCTAAACTCTAAATATTAAACACTAAACCCTAAACCTAAACTCCAAATATTAAACCCTAAAATCTAAATCCTAAACACTAAACCTTAAAAAGAAAACTATAAAGCCTAAACCCTAAACCCTAACCATGAAATCCTAAACCCTAAACCCTAAACCCTAAACACTAAACTCTACATCTGAAACTCTAAACACGAATCCTAAAATATAATCCCTAAATTCCAAATCCTAAACCCTAAACCCTGAACCCTAAGCCCTAAACACCAAACTCTACACCCTAAACACGAAATCCTAAACTCCAATCCCTAAATTTTAGACCCTAAACTCTCAACCCTAAACTCTAAATACTAATCCTTGAACACTAAACCCTAATCCATAAAAAGTAAATTCTAAACCCTAAATCCTAAACACTAAACACTAAACTCTAAACCCTACACACCAAACACTACACCCTATACACGAAATCCTAAACTCCAATACCTAAATTCTAGAGCCTAAACCCTAAACCCCAATACTAATCCCTAAACACTAAACCCAAAACCATAAAAAGCAAATTCTAAACCCTAAATCCTAAACACTAAACACTAAACTCTAAACCGTAAACACCACACTCTACACCCTAAACACGAAATCCTAAACTCCAATCCCTAAATTCTAAACCCTAAACCCTTAACCCTAAACTCTAAACCTTGAACACTCAACCTAAAACACTTAACTCTAATCTCTAAACAATAAACTCTAAACCCTAAACCCTAAACACTAAACTCTAAACTCTAAACTCTAAACTCTAAACCCTAAGTATTATACACTAAATCTTAAACTCTAAACCCCAAATCCTAAACCCTAAACCTTAAACCCTAAACTCTAAACCCTAAACCTAAACTCTAAATATTAAACACTAAATCCTAAATCCACAACCCTAAAATCTAAATCCTGAACACTAAACCTTAAAAAGAAAGCCCTAAACCCTAAACCCTAAACCCTAAACACGAAATCCTAAACAATAAACCCTAAACACCAAACTCTACATCCCAAACTCTAAACACGAATCCTAAAATCTAATCCCTAAATTCTAAATCCTAAACCCTAAACCCTAAACACAAAACTCTAAACCCTAAACACGAAATCCTAAACTTTAATCCCTAAATTTTAGTCCCTAAACTCTCAACCCTAAACTCTAAATCCTAAACCCTAACCCCTAAACACTAAACTCTAAACTCTAAACACTAAGTATTATACACAAAATCATAAACTCTAAACCCCAAATCCTAAACCCTAAACCCTAAACCCTAAACTCAAAACCCTAAACCTAAACTCTAAATATTAAACGCTAAACCCTAAACCTAAACTCTAAATATTAAACACTACACCCTAAACCTAAACTCTAAATATTAAACCCTAAAATCTAAATCCTAAACACTAAACCTTAAAAAGAAAACTATAAAGCCTAAACCCTAAACCCTAACCATGAAATCCTAAACCCTAAACCCTAAACCCTAAACACTAAACTCTACATCCGAAACTCTAAACACGAATCCTAAAATCTAATCCCTAAATTCAAAATCCTAAACCCTAAACCCTAAACCTGGACCCCTAAACCCTAAACACCAAACTCTAAACTCTAAACACGAAATCCTAAACTCCAATCCCTAAATTCTAGACCCTAAACTCTCAATCCTAAACTCTAAATACTAATCCCTGAACACTAAACCCTAATCCATAAAAAGTAAATTCTAAACCCTAAATCCTAAACACTAAACACTAAACTCTAAACCGTAAAGACCAAACTCTACACCCTAAGCACGAAATCTTAAACTCCAATCCCTAAATTCTAAACCCTAAACCCTTAACCCTAAACTCTAAACCTTGAACACTCAACCTAAAACACTTAACTCTAATCTCTAAAAAATAAACTCTAAACGCTAAACCCTAAACCCTAACCCCTAAACACCAAACTCTAAGACTATAAACCCTAAGTATTATACACTAAATTTTAAACTCTAAACCCCAAATCCTAAACCCTAAACCCTAAACCCTAAACCCTAAACCCTAAATTCTAAACCCTAATACTAATCCCTGAACACTTAACCCTAATCCATAAAAACTAAATTCTAAACCTTAAATCCTAAACACTAAACACTAAAATCTAAACTCTACACACCAAACTCTACACCCTAAACACGAAATCCTAACTTCTAATACCTAAATTATAGACCCTAAACCCTAATGCTAATCCCTAAACACTAAACCCTAAACCATAAAAAGTAAATTCTCAACCCTAAATACTAAACACTAAACACTAAACTGTAAACCGTAAACACCAAACTCTACACCTTAAACACGAAATCCTAAACTCCAATCCCTAAATTCTAAACCCTAAACCCTAAACTCTAAACCTTGAACACGAAACCCAAAACAAGCTTAACTCTAATTTCCAAACAATAAACTCTAAACCCTAAACCCTAAACTCTAACCCCTAAACACAAAACTCTAAACTCTAAACCCTAAGTATTATACACTAAATCTTAAACTCTAAACCCCAAATCCTAAAACCTAAACCCTAAACCCTAAACCCTAAACCCTAACACTAAACTCTAAACCGTAAACACCAAACTCTACACCCTAAACACGAAATCCTAAACTCCAATCGCTAAATTCAAAACCCTAAACCCTTAACCCTAAACTCTAAACCTTGAACACTCAACCCAAAACACTTAACTCTAATTTCTAAACAATAAACTCTAAACCCTAAACCCTAAACCCTAACCCTTAAACACTAAACTCTAAACTCTAAACACTAAGTATTTTACACAAAATCATAAACTCTAAACCCCAAATCCTAAACCATAAACTCTAAACCCTAAACCTAAACTCTAAATATTAAACACTAAACCCTAAACCTAAACTCTAAATATTAAACACTAAACCCTAAACCTAAACTCCAAATATTAAACCCTAAAATCTAAATCCTAAACACTAAACCTTAAAAAGAAAACTATAAAGCCTAAACCCTAAACCCTAACCATGAAATCCTAAACCCTAAACCCTAAACCCTAAACACTAAACTCTACATCCGAAACTCTAAACACGAATCTTAAAATCTAATCCCTAAATTCCAAATCCTAAACCCTAAACCCTAAACCCTGAACCCTAAACCCTAAACACCAAACTCTACACCCTAAACACGAAATCCTAAACTCCAATCCCTGAATTTTAGACCCTAAACTCTCAACCCTAAACTCTAAATACTAATCCTTGAACACTAAACCCTAATCCATAAAAAGTAAATTCTAAACCCTAAATCCTAAACACTAAACACTAAACTCTAAACCCTACACACCAAACACTACACCCTATACACGAAATCCTAAACTCCAATACCTAAATTCTAGAGCCTAAACCCTAAACCCCAATACTAATCCCTAAACACTAAACCCAAAACCATAAAAAGCAAATTCTAAACCCTAAATCCTAAACACTAAACACTAAACTCTAAACCGTAAACACCACACTCTACACCCTAAACATGAAATCCTAAACTCAAATCCCTAAATTCTAAACCCTAAACCCTTAACCCTAAACTCTAAACCTTGAACACTCAACCTAAAACACTTAACTCTAATCTCTAAACAATAAACTCTAAACCCTAAACCCTAAACACTAAACTCTAAACTCTAAACTCTAAACTCTAAACCCTAAGTATTATACACTAAATCTTAAACTCTAAACCCCAAATCCTAAACCCTAAACCTTAAATCCTAAACTCTAAACCGTAAACCTAAACTCTAAATATTAAACACTAAATCCTAAATCCAAAACCCTAAAATCTAAATCCTGAACACTAAACCTTAAAAAGAAAGCCCTAAACCCTAAACCCTAAACCCTAAACACGAAATCCTAAACCCTAAACCCTAAACACCAAACTCTACATCCCAAACTCTAAACACAAATCCTAAAATCTAATCCCTAAATTCTAAATCCTAAACCCTAAACCCTAAACACAAAACTCTAAACCCTAAACACGAAATCCTAAACTTTAATCCCTAAATTTTAGTCCCTAAACTCTCAACCCTAAACTCTAAATCCTAAACCCTAACCCCTAAACACTAAACTCTAAACTCTAAACACTAAGTATTAGACACAAAATCATAAACTCTAAACTCCAAATCCTAAACCCTAAACCCTAAACGCTAAACTCAAAACCCTAAACCTAAACTCTAAATATTAAACACTAAACCCTAAACCTAAACTCTAAATATTAAACACTACACCCTAAACCTAAATTCTAAATATTAAACCCTAAAATCTAAATCCTAAACACTAAACCTTAAAAAGAAAACTATAAAGCCTAAACCCTAAACCCTAACCATGAAATCCTAAACCCTAAACCCTAAACCCTAAACACTAAACTCTACATCCGAAACTCTAAACACGAATCCTAAAATCTAATCCCTAAATTCAAAATCCTAAACCCTAAACCCTGACCCCTAAACCCTAAACACCAAACTCTACACCCTAAACACGAAATCCTAAACTCCAATCCCTAAATTCTAAACCCTAAACCCTTAACCCTAAACTCTAAACCTTGAACACTCAACGCAAAACACTTAACTCTAATTTCTAAACAATAAACTCTAAACCCTAAACCCTAAACACTAACCCTTAAACACTAAACTCTAAACTCTAAACACTAAGTATTATACACAAAATCATAAACTCTAAACCCCAAATCCTAAACCATAAACTCTAAACCCTAAACCTAAACTCTAAATATTAAACACTAAACCCTAAACCTAAACTCTAAATATTAAACACTAAACCCTAACCCTAAACTCTAAATATTAAACCCTAAAATCTAAATCCTAAACAGTAAACCTTAAAAAGAAAACTATAAAGCCTAAACCCTAAACCCTAACCATGAAATCCTAAACCCTAAACCCTACACCCTAAACACTAAACTCTACATCCGAAACTCTAAACACGAATCCTAAAATCTAATCCCTAAATTCCAAATCCTAAACCCTAAACCCTAAACCCTAAACCCTGAACCCTAAACCCTAAACACCAAACTCTACACCCTAAACACGAAATCCTAAACTCCAATCCCTAAATTTTAGACCCTAAACTCTCAACCCTAAACTCTAAATACTAATCCTTGAACACTAAACCCTAATCCATAAAAAGTAAATTCTAAACCCTAAATCTTAAACACTAAACACTAAACTCTAAACCCTACACACCAAACACTACACCCTATACACGAAATCCTAAACTCCAATACCTAAATTCTAGAGCCTAAACCCTAAACCCCAATACTAATCCCTAAACACTAAACCCAAAACCATAAAAAGCAAATTCTAAACCCTAAATCCTAAACACTAAACACTAAACTCTAAACCGTAAACACCACACTCTACACCCTAAACACGAAATCCTAAACTCCAATCCCTAAATTCTAAACCCTAAACCCTTAACCCTAAACTCTAAACCTTGAACACTCAACCTAAACCACTTAACTCTAATCTCTAAACAATAAACTCTAAACCCTAAACCCTAAACACTAAACTCTAAACTCTAAACTCTAAACTCTAAACCCAAAGTATTATACACTAAATCTTAAACTCTAAACCCCAAATCCTAAACCCTAAACCTTAAACCCTAAACTCTAAACCCTAAACCTAAACTCTAAATATTAAACACTAAATCCTAAATCCACAACCCTAAAATCTAAATCCTGAACACTAAACCTTAAAAAGAAAGCCCTAAACCCTAAACCGTAAACCCTAAACACGAAATCCTAAACCCTAAACCCTAAACACCAAACTCTACATCCGAAACTCTAAACACGAATCCTAAAATCTAATCCCTAAATTCTAAATCCTAAACCCTAAACCCTAAACACAATACTCTAAACCCTAAACACGAAATCCTAAACTTTAATCCCTAAATTTTAGTCCCTAAACTCTCAACCCTAAACTCTAAATCCTAAACCCTAATCCCTAAACACTAAACTCTAAACTCTACATCCAAAACTCTAAACACGAATCCTAAAATCTAATCCCTAAATTCAAAATCCTAAACCCTAAACCCTAAACCTTGACCCCTAAACCCTAAACACCAAACTCTAAAGCCTAAACACGAAATCCTAAACTCCAATCCCTAAATTCTAGACCCTAAACTCTCAATCCTAAACTCTAAATACTAATCCCTGAACACTAAACCCTAATCCATAAAAAGTAAATTCTAAACCCTAAATCCTAAACACTAAACACTAAACTCTAAACCGTAAACACCAAACTCTACACCCTAAGCCCGAAATCTTAAACTCCAATCCCTAAATTCTAAACCCTAAACCCTTAACCCTAAACTCTAAACCTTGAACACTTAACCTAAAACACTTAACTCTAATCTCTAAACAATAAACTCTAAACCCTAAACCCTAAACCCTAACCCCTAAACACTAAACTCTAGACTCTAAACTCTAAACCCTAAGTATTATACACTAAATTTTAAACTCTAAACCCCAAATCCTAAACCCTAAACCCTAAACCCTAAACCCTAAATTCTAAACCCTAATACTAATCCCTGAACACTTAACCCTAATCCATAAAAACTAAATTCTAAACCTTAAATCCTAAACACTAAACACTAAAATCTAAACTCTACACACCAAACTCTACACCCTAAACACGAAATCCTAAACTCTAATACCTAAATCCTAGACCCTAAACCCTAATACTAATCCCTAAACACTAAACCCTAAACCATAAAAAGTAAATTCTCAACCCTAAATAGTAAACACTAAACACTAAACTGTAAACCGTAAACACCAAACTCTACACCTTAAACACGAAATCCTAAACTCCAATCCCTAAATTCTAAACCCTAAACCCTAAACTCTAAACCTTGAACACGAAACCCAAAACAGTTAACTCTAATTTCCAAACAATAAACTGTAAACCCTAAACCCTAAACTCTAACCCCTAAACACTAAACTCTAAACTCTAAACCGTAAGTATTATACACTAAATCTTAAACTCTAAACCCCAAATCCTAAACCCTAAACCCTAAACCCTAAACCCTAAACCCTAAATCCTAAATCCTAAACACTAAACTCTAAACCGTAAACACCAAACTCTACACCCTAAACACGAAATCCTAAACTCCAATCCCTAAATTCAAAACCCTAAACCCTTAACCCTAAACTCTAAACCTTGAACACTCAACCCAAAACACTTAACTCTAATTTCTAAACAATAAACTCTAAACCCTAAACCCTAAACCCTAACCCTTAAACACTAAACTCTAAACTCTAAACACTAAGTATTATACACAAAATCATAAACTCTAAACCCCAAATCCTAAACCATAAACTCTAAACCCTAAACCTAAACTCTAAATATTAAACACTAAACCCTAAACTTAAACTCTAATTATTAAACACTAAACCCTAAACCTAAACTCTAAATATTAAACCCTAAAATCTAAATCCTAAACACTAAACCTTAAAAAGAAAACTATAAAGCCTAAACCCTAAACCCTAACCATGAAATCCTAAACCCTAAACCCTAAACCCTAAACACCAAACTCTACATCCGAAACTCTAAACACGAATCCTAAAATCTAATCCCTAAATTCCAAATCCTAAACCCTAAACCCTAAATCCTAAACCCTGAACCCTAAACCCTAAACACCAAACTCTACACCCTAACCACGAAATCCTAAACTCCAATCCCTAAATTTTAGACCCTAAACTCTCAACCCTAAACTCTAAATACTAATCCTTGAACTCTAAACCCTAATCCATAAAAAGTAAATTCTAAACCCTAAATCCTAAACACTAAACACTAAACTCTAAACCCTACACACCAAACACTACACCCTATACACGAAATCTTAAACTCCAATACCTAAATTCTAGAGCCTAAACCCTAAACCCCAATACTAATCCCTAAACACTAAACCCAAAACCATAAAAAGCAAATTCTAAACCCTAAATCCTAAACACTAAACACTAAACTCTAAACCGTAAACACCAAACTCTACACCCTAAACACGAAATTCTAAACTCCAACCCCAAAATTCTAAACCCTAAACCCTTAACCCTAAACCTAAACCTTGAACACTCAACCTAAAACACTTAACTCTAATCTCTAAAAAATAAACTCTAAACCCTAAACCCTAAACACTAAACTCTAAACTCTAAACTCTAAACTCTAAACCCTAAGTATTATACGCTAAATCTTAAACTCTAAACCCCAAATCCTAAACCCTAAACCTTAAACCCTAAACTCTAAACCCTAAACCTAAACTCTAAATATTAAACACTAAATCCTAAATCCACAACCCTAAAATCTAAATCCCGAACACTAAACCTTAAAAAGAAAGCCCTAAACCCTAAACCGTAAACCCTAAACACGAAATCCTAAGCCCTAAACCCTAAACACCAAACTCTACATCTGAAACTCTAAACACGAATCCTAAAATCTAATCCCTAAATTCTAAATCCTAAACCCTAAACCCTAAACACAAAACTCTAAACACTAAACACGAAATCCTAAACATTAATCCCTAAATTTTAGTCCCTAAACTATCAACCCTAAACTGTAAATACTAATCCCTGAACACTAAACCCTAATCCATAAAAAGTAAATTCTAAACACTAAATTCAAAACACTAAACACTAAACTCTAAACCCTACAAACCAAACTCTACACACTAAACACGAAATCCTAAACTCCAATACCTATATTCTAGACCCTAAACCCTAAATCCTAATACTAATCCCTAAACACTAAACCGTAAACCATGAAAAGTAAATTCTAAACCCTAAATCCTAAACACCAAACACTAAACCGTAAACCGTAACCACCAAACTCTACACCTTAAATACGAAATCCTAAACTCCAATCCCTAAATACTAAACCCTAAACCCTAAACCCTAAACCCTCAACTCTAAACCTTGAACACTAAACATAAACACTAAACTCCAATCTCTAAACACTAATCTCTAAACCCTAAACCCTAAACCCTAAACCCTAAACCCTAAACCCTAAACCCTAAACCCTAAACCCTTCACCCTAAACTCTAAACCTTGAACACTAAACCCAAAACACTTAACTCTAATTTCCAAATAATAAACTCTAAATCCTAAACCCTAACCCCTAAACACTAAACTCTAAACTCTAAACACTAAGTATTATACACAAAATCATAAACTCTAAACCCCAAATCCTAAACCCTAAACCCTAAACCCTAAACTCTAAACCCTAAACCTAAACTCTAAATATTAAACACTAAACCCTAAACCTAAACTCTAAATATTAAACACTAAATCCTAAATCCACAACCCTAAAATCTAAATCCTGAACACTAAACCTTAAAAAGAAAGCCCTAAACCCTAAACCGTAAACCCTAAACACGAAATCCTAAGCCCTAAACCCTAAACACCAAACTCTACATCTGAAACTCTAAACACGAATCCTAAAATCTAATCCCTAAATTCTAAATCCTAAACCCTAAACCCTAAACACAAAACTCTAAACACTAAACACGAAATCCTAAACATTAATCCCTAAATTTTAGTCCCTAAACTATCAACCCTAAACTGTAAATACTAATCCCTGAACACTAAACCCTAATCCATAAAAAGTAAATTCTAAACACTAAATTCAAAACACTAAACACTAAACTCTAAACCCTACAAACCAAACTCTACACACTAAACACGAAATCCTAAACTCCAATACCTATATTCTAGACCCTAAACCCTAAATCCTAATACTAATCCCTAAACACTAAACCGTAAACCATGAAAAGTAAATTCTAAACCCTAAATCCTAAACACCAAACACTAAACTGTAAACCGTAACCACCAAACTCTACACCTTAAATACGAAATCCTAAACTCCAATCCCTAAATACTAAACCCTAAACCCTAAACCCTAAACCCTCAACTCTAAACCTTGAACACTAAACATAAACACTAAACTCCAATCTCTAAACACTAATCTCTAAACCCTAAACCCTAAACCCTAAACCCTAAACCCTAAACCCTAAACCCTAAACCCTAAACCCTTCACCCTAAACTCTAAACCTTGAACACTAAACCCAAAACACTTAACTCTAATTTCCAAATAATAAACTCTAAATCCTAAACCCTAACCCCTAAACACTAAACTCTAAACTCTAAACACTAAGTATTATACACAAAATCATAAACTCTAAACCCCAAATCCTAAACCCTAAACCCTAAACCCTAAACTCTAAACCCTAAACCTAAACTCTAAATATTAAACACTAAACCCTAAACCTAAACTCTAAATATTAAACACTAAATCCTAAATCCACAACCCTAAAATCTAAATCCTGAACACTAAACCTTAAAAAGAAAGCCCTAAACCCTAAACCGTAAACCCTAAACACGAAATCCTAAGCCCTAAACCCTAAACACCAAACTCTACATCTGAAACTCTAAACACGAATCCTAAAATCTAATCCCTAAATTCTAAATCCTAAACCCTAAACCCTAAACACAAAACTCTAAACACTAAACACGAAATCCTAAACATTAATCCCTAAATTTTAGTCCCTAAACTATCAACCCTAAACTCGTAAATACTAATCCCCGAACACTAAACCCTAATCCATAAAAAGTAAATTCTAAACACTAAATTCAAAACACTAAACACTAAACTCTAAACCCTACAAACCAAACTCTACACACTAAACACGAAATCCTAAACTCCAATACCTATATTCTAGACCCTAAACCCTAAATCCTAATACTAATCCCTAAACACTAAACCGTAAACCATGAAAAGTAAATTCTAAACCCTAAATCCTAAACACCAAACACTAAACCGTAAACCGTAACCACCAAACTCTACACCTTAAATACGAAATCCTAAACTCCAATCCCTAAATACTAAACCCTAAACCCTAAACCCTAAACCCTCAACTCTAAACCTTGAACACTAAACATAAACACTAAACTCCAATCTCTAAACACTAATCTCTAAACCCTAAACCCTAAACCCTAAACCCTAAACCCTAAACCCTAAACCCTAAACCCTAAACCCTTCACCCTAAACTCTAAACCTTGAACACTAAACCCAAAACACTTAACTCTAATTTCCAAATAATAAACTCTAAATCCTAAACCCTAACCCCTAAACACTAAACTCTAAACTCTAAACACTAAGTATTATACACAAAATCATAAACTCTAAACCCCAAATCCTAAACCCTAAACCCTAAACCCTAAACTCTAAACCCTAAACCTAAACTCTAAATATTAAACACTAAACCCTAAACCTAAACTCTAAATATTAAACACTAAATCCTAAATCCACAACCCTAAAATCTAAATCCTGAACACTAAACCTTAAAAAGAAAGCCCTAAACCCTAAACCGTAAACCCTAAACACGAAATCCTAAGCCCTAAACCCTAAACACCAAACTCTACATCTGAAACTCTAAACACGAATCCTAAAATCTAATCCCTAAATTCTAAATCCTAAACCCTAAACCCTAAACACAAAACTCTAAACACTAAACACGAAATCCTAAACATTAATCCCTAAATTTTAGTCCCTAAACTATCAACCCTAAACTGTAAATACTAATCCCTGAACACTAAACCCTAATCCATAAAAAGTAAATTCTAAACACTAAATTCAAAACACTAAACACTAAACTCTAAACCCTACAAACCAAACTCTACACACTAAACACGAAATCCTAAACTCCAATACCTATATTCTAGACCCTAAACCCTAAATCCTAATACTAATCCCTAAACACTAAACCGTAAACCATGAAAAGTAAATTCTAAACCCTAAATCCTAAACACCAAACACTAAACCGTAAACCGTAACCACCAAACTCTACACCTTAAATACGAAATCCTAAACTCCAATCCCTAAATACTAAACCCTAAACCCTAAACCCTAAACCCTCAACTCTAAACCTTGAACACTAAACATAAACACTAAACTCCAATCTCTAAACACTAATCTCTAAACCCTAAACCCTAAACCCTAAACCCTAAACCCTAAACCCTAAACCCTAAACCCTAAACCCTTCACCCTAAACTCTAAACCTTGAACACTAAACCCAAAACACTTAACTCTAATTTCCAAATAATAAACTCTAAATCCTAAACCCTAACCCCTAAACACTAAACTCTAAACTCTAAACACTAAGTATTATACACAAAATCATAAACTCTAAACCCCAAATCCTAAACCCTAAACCCTAAACCCTAAACTCTAAACCCTAAACCTAAACTCTAAATATTAAACACTAAACCCTAAACCTAAACTCTAAATATTAAACACTAAACCCTAAACCTAAACTCTAAATATTAAACCCTAAAATCTAAATCCTAAACACTAAACCTTAAAAAGAAAACTATAAAGCCTAAACCCTAAACCCTAACCATGAAATCGTAAACCCTAAACCCTAAACCCTAAACACCAAACTCTACATCCAAAACTCTAAACACGAATCCTAAAATCTAATCCCTAAATTCATAATCCTAAACCCTAAACCCTAAACACCAAACTCTACATCCAAAACTCTAAACACGAATCCTAAACCCTAAACCCTAAACCTTGACCCCTAAACCCTAAACACCAAACTCTAAACCCTAAACACGAAATCCTAAACTCTAATACCTAAATTCTAGACCCTAAACCCTAATACTAATCCCTAAACACTAAACCCTAAACCATAAAAAGTAAATTCTCAACCCTAAATAGTAAACACTAAACACTAAACTGTAAACCGTAAACACCAAACTCTACACCTTAAACA
Organism: Linum usitatissimum; assembly: GCA_030674075.2. Taxonomy (NCBI): domain Eukaryota; kingdom Viridiplantae; phylum Streptophyta; class Magnoliopsida; order Malpighiales; family Linaceae; genus Linum; species Linum usitatissimum. The sequence goes on along the minus strand of JAUJYP020000543.1, from coordinate 450,762 downwards.
CGAAATCCTAAACTCCAATCCCTAAATTCTAAACCCTAAACCCTAAACTCTAAACCTTGAACACGAAACCCAAAACAGCTTAACTCTAATTTCCAAACAATAAACTCTAAACCCTAAACCCTAAACTCTAACCCCTAAACACTAAACTCTAAACTCTAAACCCTAAGTATTATACACTAAATCTTAAACTCTAAACCCCAAATCCTAAACCCTAAACCCTAAACCCTAAACCCTAAATTCTAAACCCTAATACTAATCCCTGAACACTTAACCCTAATCTATAAAAACTAAATTCTAAACCTTAAATCCTAAACACTAAACACTAAAATCTAAACTCTACACACCAAACTCTACACCCTAAACACGAAATCCTAAACTCTAATACCTAAATTCTAGACCCTAAACCCTAATACTAATCCCTAAACACTAAACCCTAAACCATAAAAAGTAAATTTTCAACCCTAAATAGTAAACACTAAACACTAAACTGTAAACCGTAAAGACCAAACTCTACACCTTAAACACGAAATCCTAAACTCCAATCCCTAAATTCTAAACCCTAAACCCTAAACTCTAAACCTTGAACACGAAACCCAAAACAGTTAACTCTAATTTCCAAACAATAAACTGTAAACTCTAAACCCTAAAATCTAACCCCTAAACACTAAACTCTAAACTTTAAACCCTAAATATTATACACTAAATCTTAAACTCTAAACCCCAAATCCTAAACCCTAAACCCTAAACCCTAAACCCTAAACCCTAAATCCTAAATCCTAAACACTAAACTCTAAACCGTAAACACCAAACTCTACACCCTAAACACGAAATCCTAAACTCCAATCCCTAAATTCAAAACCCTAAACCCTTAACCCTAAACTCTAAACCTTGAACACTCAACCCAAAACACTTAACTCTAATTTCTAAACAATAAACTCTAAACCCTAAACCCTAAACCCTAACCCTTAAACACTAAACTCTAAACTCTAAACACTAAGTATTATACACAAAATCATAAACTCTAAACCCCAAATCCTAAACCATAAACTCTAAACCCTAAACCTAAACTCTAAATATTAAACACTAAACCCTAAACTTAAACTCTAAATATTAAACACTAAACCCTAAACCTAAACTCTAAATATTAAACCCTAAAATCTAAATCCTAAACACTAAACCTTAAAAAGAAAACTATAAAGCCTAAACCCTAAACCCTAACCATGAAATCCTAAACCCTAAACCCTAAACCCTAAACACCAAACTCAACATCCGAAACTCTAAACACGAATCCTAAAATCTAATCCCTAAATTCCAAATCCTAAACCCTAAACCCTAAATCCTAAACCCTGAACCCTAAACCCTAAACACCAAACTCTACACCCTAACCACGAAATCCTAAACTCCAATCCCTAAATTTTAGACCCTAAACTCTCAACCCTAAACTCTAAATACTAATCCTTGAACTCTAAACCCTAATCCATAAAAAGTAAATTCTAAACCCTAAATCCTAAACACTAAACACTAAACTCTAAACCCTACACACCAAACACTACACCCTATACACGAAATCTTAAACTCCAATACCTAAATTCTAGAGCCTAAACCCTAAACCCCAATACTAATCCCTAAACACTAAACCCAAAACCATAAAAAGCAAATTCTAAACCCTAAATCCTAAACACTAAACACTAAACTCTAAACCGTAAACACCAAACTCTACACCCTAAACACGAAATTCTAAACTCCAACCCCTAAATTCTAAACCCTAAACCCTTAACCCTAAACCTAAACCTTGAACACTCAACCTAAAACACTTAACTCTAATCTCTAAAAAATAAACTCTAAACCCTAAACCCTAAACACTAAACTCTAAACTCTAAACTCTAAACTCTAAACCCTAAGTATTATACGCTAAATCTTAAACTCTAAACCCCAAATCCTAAACCCTAAACCTTAAACCCTAAACTCTAAACCCTAAACCTAAACTCTAAATATTAAACACTAAATCCTAAATCCACAACCCTAAAATCTAAATCCTGAACACTAAACCTTAAAAAGAAAGCCCTAAACCCTAAACCGTAAACCCTAAACACGAAATCCTAAGCCCTAAACCCTAAACACCAAACTCTACATCCGAAACTCTAAACACGAATCCTAAAATCTAATCCCTAAATTCTAAATCCTAAACCCTAAACCCTAAACACAAAACTCTAAACACTAAACACGAAATCCTAAACTTTAATCCCTAAATTTTAGTCCCTAAACTATCAACCCTAAACTGTAAATACTAATCCCTGAACACTAAACCCTAATCCATAAAAAGTAAATTCTAAACACTAAATTCAAAACACTAAACACTAAACTCTAAACCCTACAAACCAAACTCTACACACTAAACACGAAATCCTAAACTCCAATACCTATATTCTAGACCCTAAACCCTAAATCCTAATACTAATCCCTAAACACTAAACCGTAAACCATGAAAAGTAAATTCTAAACCCTAAATCCTAAACACCAAACACTAAACTGTAAACCGTAACCACCAAACTCTACACCTTAAATACGAAATCCTAAACTCCAATCCCTAAATACTAAACCCTAAACCCTAAACCCTAAACCCTCAACTCTAAACCTTGAACACTAAACCTAAACACTAAACTCCAATCTCTAAACACTAATCTCTAAACCCTAAACCCTAAACCCTAAACCCTAAACCCTAAACCCTAAACCCTAAACCCTAAACCCTAAACCCTTCACCCTAAACTCTAAACCTTGAACACTAAACCCAAAACACTTAACTCTAATTTCCAAATAATAAACTCTAAATCCTAAACCCTAACCCCTAAACACTAAACTCTAAACTCTAAACACTAAGTATTATACACAAAATCATAAACTCTAAACCCCAAATCCTAAACTCTAAACCCTAAACCCTAAACTCTAAACCCTAAACCTAAACTCTAAATATTAAACACTAAACCCTAAACCTAAACTCTAAATATTAAACACTAAACCCTAAACCTAAACTCTAAATATTAAACCCTAAAATCTAAATCCTAAACACTAAACCTTAAAAAGAAAACTATAAAGCCTAAACCCTAAACCCTAACCATGAAATCGTAAACCCTAAACCCTAAACCCTAAACACCAAACTCTACATCCAAAACTCTAAACACGAATCCTAAAATCTAATCCCTAAATTCAAAATCCTAAACCCTAAACCCTAAACCTTGACCCCTAAACCCTAAACACCAAACTCTAAACCCTATACACGAAATCCTAAACTCCAATCCCTAAATTCTAGACCCTGAACTCTCAATCCTAAACTCTAAATACTAATCCCTGAACACTAAACCCTAATCCATAAAAAGTAAATTCTAAACCCTAAATCCTAAAAACTAAACACTAAACTCTAAACCGTAAACACCAAACTCTACACCCTAAGCACGAAATCTTAAACTCCAATCCCTAAATTCTAAACCCTAAACCCTAAACCCTAAACTCTAAACCTTGAACACTCAACCTAAAACACTTAACTCTAATCTCTAAACAATAAACTCTAAACCCTAAACCCTAAACCCTAACCCCTAAACACTAAACTCTAGACTCTAAACTCTAAACCCTAAGTATTATACATTAAATCTTAAACTCTAAACCCCAAATCCTAAACCCTAAACCCTAAACCCTAAACCCTAAATTCTAAACCCTAATAATAATCCCTGAACACTTAACCCTAATCCATAAAAACTAAATTCTAAACCTTAAATCCTAAACACTAAACACTAAAATCTAAACTCTACACACCATACTCTACACCCTAAACACGAAATCCTAAACTCTAATACCTAAATTCTAGACCCTAAACCCTAATACTAATCCCTAAACACTAAACCCTAAACCATAAAAAGTAAATTCTCAACCCTAAATCCTAAACCCTAAACCCTAAACCCTAAACACGAAACTCTACATCCGAATCTCTAGACACGAATCCTAAAATCTAATCCCTAAATTAAAAATCCTAAACCCTAAACCCTGACCCCTAAACCCTAAACACCAAACTCTACACCCTAAATACGAAATCCTAAACTCCAATCCCTAAATTCAAAACCCTAAACCCTTAACCCTAAACTCTAAACCTTGAACACTCAACCCAAAACACTTAACTCTAATTTCTAAACAATAAACTCTAAACCCTAAACCCTAAACCCTAACCCGTAAACACTAAACTCTAAACTCTAAACACTAAACACTAAACTCTAAACCCCAAATCCTAAACCCTAAACCCTAAACCCTAAACTCTAAACCCTAAACCTAAACTCTAAATATTAAACACTAAACCCTAAACCTAAACTCTAAATATTAAACACTAAACCCTAAACCGAAACTCTAAATATTAAACCCTAAAATCTAAATCCTAAACACTAAACCTTAAAAAGAAAACTATAAAGCCTAAACCCTAAACCCTAACCATGAAATCGTAAACCCTAAACCCTAAACCCTAAACACCAAACTCTACATCCGAAACTCTAAACACGAATCCTAAAATCTAATCCCTAAATTCAAAATCCTAAACCCTAAACCCTAAACCTTGACCCCTAAACCCTAAACACCAAACTCTAAACCCTAAACACGAAATCCTAAACTCCAATCCCTAAATTCTAGACCCTGAACTCTCAATCCTAAACTCTAAATACTAATCCCTGAACACTAAACCCTAATCCATAAAAAGTAAATTCTAAACCCTAAATCCTAAAAACTAAACACTAAACTCTAAACCGTAAACACCAAACTCTACACCCTAAGCACGAAATCTTAAACTCCAATCCCTAAATTCTAAACCCTAAACCCTTAACCCTAAACTCTAAACCTTGAACACTCAACCTAAAACACTTAACTCTAATCTCTAAACAATAAACTCTAAACCCTAAACCCTAAACCCTAACCCCTAAACACTAAACTCTAGACTCTAAACTCTAAACCCTAAGTATTATACATTAAATCTTAAACTCTAAACCCCAAATCCTAAACCCTAAACCCTAAACCCTAAACCCTAAATTCTAAACCCTAATAATAATCCCTGAACACTTAACCCTAATCCATAAAAACTAAATTCTAAACCTTAAATCCTAAACACTAAACACTAAAATCTAAACTCTACACACCATACTCTACACCCTAAACACGAAATCCTAAACTCTAATACCTAAATTCTAGACCCTAAACCCTAATACTAATCCCTAAACACTAAACCCTAAACCATAAAAAGTAAATTCTCAACCCTAAATCCTAAACCCTAAACCCTAAACACGAAACTCTACATCCGAATCTCTAGACACGAATCCTAAAATCTAATCCCTAAATTAAAAATCCTAAACCCTAAACCCTGACCCCTAAACCCTAAACACCAAACTCTACACCCTAAATACGAAATCCTAAACTCCAATCCCTAAATTCAAAACCCTAAACCCTTAACCCTAAACTCTAAACCTTGAACACTCAACCCAAAACACTTAACTCTAATTTCTAAACAATAAACTCTAAACCCTAAACCCTAAACCCTAACCCGTAAACACTAAACTCTAAACTCTAAACACTAAGTATTATACACAAAATCATAAACTCTAAACCCCAAATCCTAAACCCTAAACTGTAAACCCTAAACCTAAACTCTAAATATTAAACACTAAACCCTAAACCTAAACTTTAAATATTAAACACTAAACCCTAAACCTAAACTCTAAATATTAAACCCTTAAATCTAAATCCTAAACACTAAACCTTAAAAAGAAAACTATAAAACCTAAACCCTAAACCCTAACCATGAAATCCTAAACCCTAAACCCTAAACCCTAAACACCAAACTCTACATCCGAAACTCTAAACACGAATCCTAAAATCTAATCCCTAAATTCCAAATCCTAAACCCTAAACCCTAAACCCTAAACCATGAACACCAAACTCTACACCCTAAACACGAAATCCTAAACTCCAATCCCTAAATTTTAGACCCTAAACTCTCAACCCTAAACTCTAAATACTAATCCTTGAACACTAAACCCTAATCCATAAAAAGTAAATTCTAAACCCTAAATCCTAAACACTAAACACTAAACTCTAAACCCTACACACCAAACACTACACCCTATACACGAAATCCTAAACTCCAATACCGAAATTCTAGAGCCTAAACCCTAAACTCTAAATACTAATCCCTGAAAAGTAAACCCTAATCCATAAAAAGAAAATTCTAAACCCTAAACCCAAAACACTAAACACTAAACTCTAAACCCTACACACCAAACTCTACACACTAAACACGAAATCCTAAACTCCAATACCTATATTCTACACCCTAAACCCTAAGTCCTAATACTAATCCCTAACCACTAAACCCTAAACCATAAAAAGTAAATTCTAAACCCTAAACCCTAAACACTAAACACTAAACTGTAAACCGTAAATACCAAACTCTACACCCTAAACACGAAATCCTAAACTCCAATCCCGAAATTCTAAACCCTAAACCCTTAACCCTAAACTCTAAACCTTGAACACTAAACCCAAAACACTTCACTCTAATTTCCTAACAATAAACTCTAAACCCTAAACCCTAAACCCTAACCCCTAAACACTAAACTCTAAACCCTAAGTATTATACACTAAATCTTAAACTCTAAACCCAAAATCCTAAACCCTAAACCCTAAACTCTAAACCCTAAACCCTAAACCCTAAACCCTAAATCCTAAACACTAAACTCTACACCCTAAACACGAAATCCTAAATCCCAAATCCTAAAACCCTAAACCCTAAAACCTAAACTCTATCCCCTAAACACTAAACTCTACACTCTAAACCCCAAGTATTATACACTAAACTCTATCCCCTAAACTCTTAAACTCTAAACCCCAAATCCTAAACCCTAAACCCTAAACCCTAAACCCTAAACCCTAAACCCTAAATCCTAAACACTAAACTCTAAACCGTAAACACCAAACTCTACACCCTAAACACGAAATCCTAAACTCCAATCCCTAAACTCTAAACCCTAAACCCTAAACCCTAACCCCTAAACACTAAACTCTAGACTCTAAACTCTAAACCCAAAGTATTATACATTAACTCTTAAACTCTAAACCCCAAATCCTAAACCCTAAACCCTAAACCCTAAACCCTAAATTCTAAACCCTAATACTAATCCCTGAACACTTAACCCTAATCCATAAAAACTAAATTCTAAACCTTAAATCCTAAACACTTAACACTAAAATCTAAACTCTACACACCATACTCTATACCCTAAACACGAAATCCTAAACTCTAATACCTAAATTCTAGACCCTAAACCCTAATACTAATCCCAAAACACTAAACCCTAAACCATAAAAAGTAAATTCTCCACCCTAAATCCTAAACCCTAAACCCTAAACACGAAACTCTACATCCGAATCTCTAAACACGATTCCTAAAATCTAATCCCTAAATTAAAAATCCTAAACCCTAAACCCTGACCCCTAAACCCTAAACACCAAACTCTACACCCTAAACACGAAATCCTAAACTCCAATCCCTAAATTCTAGACCCTTAAATCTCAACCCTAAACTCTAAATACTAATCCCTGAACAGTAAACCCTAATCCATAAAAAGAAAATTCTAAACCCTAAATCCAAAACACTAAACACTAAACTCTAAACCCTACACACCAAACTCTACACACTAAACACGAAATCCTAAACTCCAATACCTATATTCTACACCCTAAACCCTAAATCCTAATACTAATCCCTAAACACTAAACCCTAAACCATAAAAAGTAAATTCTAAACCCTAAACCCTAAACACTAAACACTTAACTGTAAACCGTAAATACCAAACTCTACACCCTAAACACGAAATCCTAAACTCCAATCCCTAAATTCTAAACCCTAAACCCTTAACCCTAAACACTAAACCTTGAACACTAATCCCAAAACACTTAACTCTAATTTCCTAACAATAAACCCTAAACCCTAATCCCTAAACCCTAAACCCTAAACCCTAAACTCTATCTCCTAAACACTAAACTCTACACTCTAAACCCCAAGTATTATACACTAATTCTTAAACTCTAAACCCCAAATCCTAAACCCTAAACCCTAAACCCTAAACCCTAAATCCTAAACACTAAACTCTAAACCGTAAACACCAAACTCTACACCCTAAACACGAAATCCTAAACTCCAATCCCTAAATTCTAAACCCTAAACCCTTAACCCTAAACTCTAAACCCTAACCCCTAAACACTAAACTCTAAACTCTAAACACTAAGTATTATACACAAAATCATAAACTCTAAACCCCAAATCCTAAACCCTAAACCCTAAATCCTAAACTCTAAACCCTAAACCTAAACTCTAAATATTAAACACTAAACCCTAAACCTAAACTCTAAATATTAAACACTAAACCCTAAACCTAAACTCTAAATATTAAACACTAAACCCTAAACCTAAACTCTAAATATTAAACCCTAAAATCTAAATCCTAAACACTAAACCTTAAAAAGAAAACTATAAAGCCTAAACCCTAAACCCTAACCATGAAATCCTAAACCCCAAACCCTAAACCCCAAACACTAAACTCTACATCCGAAACTCTAAACACGAATCCTAAAATCTAATCCCTAAATTCAAAATCCTAAACCCTAAACCCTAAACCTTCACCCCTAAACCCTAAACACCAAACTCTATACCCTAAACACGAAATCCTAAACTCCAATCCCTAAATTCTAGACCCTAATCTCTCAATCCTAATCTCTAAATACTAATCCCTGAACACTAAACCCTAATCCATAAAAAGAAAATTCTAAACCCTAAATCCTAAACACTAAACACTAAACTCTAAACCGTAAACACCAAACTCTACACCCTAAGCACGAAATCCTAAACTCCAATCCCTATATTCTAAACCCTAAACCCTTAACCCTAAACTCTAAACCTTGAACACTCAACCTAAAACACTTAACTCTAATCTCTAAACAATAAACCCTAAACCCTAAACCCTAAACCCTAACCCCTAAACACTAAACTCTAGACTCTAAACTCTAAACCCTAAGTATTATAAAGTAAATCTTAAACTCTAAACCCCAAATCCTAAACCCTAAACCCTAAACCCTAAATTCTAAACTCTAATACTAATCCCTAAACCCTTAACCCTAAACTCTAAACCCCAAATCCTAAACCCTAAACCCTAAACCCTAAACCCTAAACCCTAAATCCTAAACACTAAACTCTAAACCGTAAACACCAAACTCTACACCCTAAACACGAAATCCTAAACTCCAATCCCTAAATTCTAAACCCTAAACCCTTCACCCTATACTCTAAACCTTGAACACTCAACCCAAAACACTTAACTCTAATTTCTAAACAATAAACTCTAAACCCTAAACCCTAAACCCTAACCCCTAAAGACTAAACTCTAAGCTCTAAACACTAAGTATTATACACAAAATCATAAACTCTAAACCCCAAATCCTAAACCCTAAACTCTAAACTCTAAACCCTAAACGTAAACTCTAAATATTAAACACTAAACCCTAAACCTAAACTCTAAATATTAAACACTAAACCCTAAACCTAAACTCTAAATATTAAACCCTAAAATCTAAATCCTAAACACTAAACCTTAAAAAGAAAACTATAAAGCCTAAACCCTAAACCCTAACCATGAAATCCTAAACCCTAAACCCTAAACCCTAAACACCAAACTCTATATCGGAAACTCTAAACACGAATCCTAAAATCTAATCCCTAAATTCAAAATCCTAAACCCTAAACCTTGACCCCTAAACCCTAAACACCAAACTCTAAACCCTAAACACGAAATCCTAAACTGTAAATACTAAACACGAAATCCTAAACTCTACACCTTAAACACGAAATCCTAAACTCCAATCCCAAAATACTAAACCCTAAACCCTAAACCCTAAACCCTCAACTCTAAACCTTGAACACTAAACCCAAACACTAAACTCCAATCTCTAAACACTAAACTCTAAACTCTAAACCCTAAACAGTAAACCCTAAACCCTAAACCCTAAACCCTTAACCCTAAACCCTAAACCCTAAACCCTAAACCCTAAACCCTAAACCCTAAACCCTTCACCCTAAACTCTAAACCTTGAACACTAAACCCAAAACACTTAACTCTAATTTCCAAATAATAAACTCTAAACCCTAAACCCTAACCCCTAAACACTAAACTCTAAACTCTAAACACTAAGTATTATACACAAAATCATAAACTCTAAACCCCAAATCCTAAACCCTAAACCCTAAACCCTAAACCCTAAACTTTAAACCCTAAACCTAAACTCTAAATATTAAACACTAAACCCTAAACCTAAACCCTAAATATTAAACACTAAACCCTAAACCTAAACTCTAAATATTAAACCCTAAAATCTAAATCCTAAACACTAAACCTTAAAAAGAAAACTATAAAGCCTAAACCCTAAACCCTAACCATGAAATCCTAAACCCTAAACCCTAAATCCTAAACACCAAACTCTACATCCGAAACTCTAAACACGAATCCTAAAATCTAATCCCTAAATTCAAAATCCTAAACCCTAAACCCTAAACCTTGACCCCTAAACCCTAAACACCAAACTCTAAACCCTAAACACGAAATCCTAAACTCCAATCCTTAAATTCTAGACCCTAAACTCTCAACCCTAAACTATAAATACGAATCCCTGAACACTAAACCCTAATCCATAAAAAGTAAATTCTAAACCCTAAATCCTAAACACTAAACACTAAACTCTAAACCCTAAGTATTATACACTAAATCTTAAACTCTAAACCCCAAATCCTAAACCCTAAACCCTAAACCCTAAACCCTAAATCCTAAACACTAAACTCTAAACCGTAAACACCAAACTCTACACCCTAAACACGAAATCCTAAACTCCAATCCCTAAATTCTATACCCTAAACCCTTCACCCTAAACTCTAAACCTTGAACACTCAACCCAAAACACTTAACTCTAATTTCTAAACAATAAACTCTAAACCCTAAACCCTAAACCCTAACCCCTAAAAACTAAAGTCTAAGCTCTAAATACTAAGTATTATACACAAAATCATATACTCTAAACCCCAAATCCTAAACCCTAAACTCTAAACTCTAAACCCTAAACGTAAACTCTAAATATTAAACACTAAACCCTAAACCTAAACTCGAAATATTAAACACTAAACCCTAAACCTAAACTCTAAATATTAAACCCTAAAATCTAAATCCTAAACACTAAACCTTAAAGAGAAAACTATAAAGCCTAAACCCTAAACCCTAACCACGAAATCCTAAACCCTAAACCCTAAACACCAAACTCTACATCCGAAACTCTAAACACGAATCCTAAAATCTAATCCCTAAATTCCAAATCCTAAACCCTAAACCCTAAACCCTGAACCCTAAACCCTAAACACCAAACTCTACACCCTAAACTCCAATCCCTAAATTCTAGACCCTAAACTCTCAACCCTAAACTCTAAATACTAATCCTTGAACACTAAACCCTAATCCATAAAAACTAAATTCTAAACCTTAAATCCTAAACACTAAACACTAAACTCTAAACCCTACACATCAAACACTACACCCTATACACGAAATCCTAAACTCCAATACCTAAATTCTAGAGCCTAAACCCTAAACCCCAATACTAATCCCTAAACACTAAACCCAAAACCATAAAAAGTAAATTCTAAACCCTAAATCCTAAACACTAAACACTAAACTCTAAACCGTAAACACCAAACTCTACACCCTAAGCACGAAATCCTAAACTCCAATCCCTAAATTCTAAACCCTAAACCCTTCACCCTAAACTCTAAACCTTGAACACTCAACCCAAAACACTTAACTCTAATTTCTAAACAATAAACTCTAAACCCTAAACCCTAAACCCTAACCCCTAAAAACTAAACTCTAAGCTCTAAACACTAAGTATTATACACAAAATCATAAACTCTAAACCCCAAATCCTAAACCCTAAACTCTAAACTCTAAACCCTAAACATAAACTCTAAATATTAAACACTAAACCCTAAACCTAAACTCTAAATATTAAACACTAAACCCTAAACCTAAACTCTAAATATTAAACCCTAAAATCTAAATCCTAAACACTAAACCTTAAAGAGAAAACTATAAAGCCTAAACCCTAAACCCTAACCACGAAATCCTAAACCCTAAACCCTAAACACCAAACTCTACATCCGAAACTCTAAACACGAATCCTAAAATCTAATCCCTAAATTCCAAATCCTAAACCCTAAACCCTGAACCCTAAACCCTAAACACCAAACTCTACACCCTAAACACTAAATCCTAAACTCCAATCCCTAAATTCTAGACCCTAAACTCTCAACCCTAAACTCTAAATACTAATCCTTGAACACTAAACCCTAATCCATAAAAACTAAATTCTAAACCGTAAATCCTAAACACTAAACACTAAACTCTAAACCCTACACATCAAACACTACACCCTATACACGAAATCCTAAACTCCAATACCTAAATTCTAGAGCCTAAACCCTAAACCCCAATACTAATCCCTAAACACTAAACCCAAAACCATAAAAAGTAAATTCTAAACCCTAAATCCTAAACACTAAACACTAAACTCTAAACCGTAAACACCAAACTCTACACCCTAAGCACGAAATCCTAAACTCCAATCCCTAAATTCTAAACCCTAAACCCTTAACCCTAAACTCTAATCCTTGAACACTCAACCTAAAACACTTAACTCTAATCTCTAAACAAAAAACTCTAAACCCTAAACCCTAAACCCTAAACCCTAAACCCTAACCCCTAAACACTAAACTCTAGACTCTAAACTCTAAACCCAAAGTATTATACACTAAATCTTAAACTCTAAACCCCAAATCCTAAACCATAAACCCTAAACCCTAAACCCTAAATTCTAAACCCTAATACTAATCTCTGAACACTTAACCCTAATCCATAAAAACTAAATTCTAAACCTTAAATCCTAAACACTAAACACTAGAATCTAAACTCTACACACCAAACTCTACACCCTAAACACGAAATCCTAAACTCTAATACCTAAATTCTAGACCCTAAACCCTAATACTAATCCCTAAACACTAATCCCTAAACCATAAAAAGTAAATTCTCAACCCTAAATCCTAAACACTAAACACTAAACAGTAAACCGTAAACACCAAACTCTACACCTTAAACACGAAATCCTAAACTCCAATCCCTAAATTCTAAACCCTAAACCCTTAACCCTTAACTCTAAACCTTGAACACTATACCCAAAACAGTTAACTCTAATTTCCAAACAATAAACTCTAAACCCTAAACCCTAAACTCTAACCCCTAAACACTAAACTCTAAACTCTAAACCCTAAGTATTATACACTAAATCTTAAACTCTAAACCCAAATCCTAAACCCTAAACCCTAAACCCTAAATCTTAAACACTAAACTCTAAACCGTAAACACCAAACTCTACACCGTAAACACGAAATCCTAAACTCCAATCCCTAAATTCTAAACCCTAAACCCTTAACCCTAAACTCTAAACCTTGAACAATCAACCCAAAACACTTAACTCTAATTTCTAAACAATAAACTCTAAACCCGAAACCCTATACCCTAACCCCTAAACACTAAACTATAAACTCTAAACACTAAGTATTATACACAAAATCATAAACTCTAAACCTCAAATCCTAAACCCTAAACCCTAAACTCTAAACCCTAAACCTAAACTCTAAATATTAAACAAGAAACCCTAAACCTAAACTCTAAATATTAAACACTAAACCCTAAACCTAAACTCTAACTATTAAACCCTAAAATCTAAATCCTAAACACTAAACCTTAAAAAGAAAACTATAAAGCCTAAACCCTAAACCCTAACCATGAAATCCTAAACCCTAAACCCTAAACCCTAAACACCAAACTCTACATCCGAAACTCTAAACACGAATTTTAAAATCTAATCCCTAAATTCAAAATCCTAAACCCTAAACCCTAAACCTTGACCCCTAAACCCTAAACACCAAACTCTAAACCCTAAACACGAAATCCTAAACTCCAATCCCTAAATTCTGGACCCTAAACTATCAACCCTAAACTCTAAATACTAATCCCCGAACACTAAACCCTAATCCATAAAAAGTAAATTCTAAACCCTAAATCCTAAACACTAAACACTAAACTCTAAACCGTAAACACCAAACTCTACACCCTAAGCACGAAATCCTAAACTCCAATCCCAAATTCTAAACCCTAAACCCTTAACCCTAAACTCTAAACCTTGAACACTCAACCTAAAACACTTAACTCTAATCTCTAAACAATAAACTCGAAACCCTAACCCCTAAACACTAAACTCTAGACTCTAAACTCTAAACCCTAAGTATTATACACTAAATCTTAAACTCTAAATCCCAAATCCTAAACCCTAAACCCTAAACCCTAAACCCTAAATTCTAAACCCTAATACTAATCCCCGAACACTTAACCCTAATCCATAAAAACTAAATTCTAAACCTTAAATCCTAAACACTAAACACTAAAATCTAAACTCTACACACCAAACTCTACACCCTAAACACGAAATCCTAAACTCTAATACCTAAATTCTAGACCCTAAACCCTTATACTAATCCCTAAACACTAAACCCTAAACCATAAAAAGTAAATTCTCAACCCTAAATCCTAGACACTAAACACTAAACCGTAAACCGTAAACACCAAACTCTACACCTTAAACACGAAATCCTAAACTCCAATCCCTAAATTCTAAACCCTAAACCCTTAACCCTAAACTCTAAACCTTGAACACTAAACCCAAAAAAGTTAACTCTAATTTCCAAACAATAAACTCTAAACCCTAAACCCTAAACTCTAACCCCTAAACACGAAACTCTAAACTCTAAACCCTAAGTATTATACACTAAATCTTAAACTCTAAACCCCAAATCCTAAACCCTAAATTCTAAACCCTAAACCCTAAACCCTAAATCCTAAACACTAAACTCTAAACCGTAAACACCAAACTCTACACCTTAAACACGAAATCCTAAACTCCAATCCCTAAATTCTAAACCCTAAACCCTTAACCCTAAACTCTAAACCTTGAACACTAAACCCAAAAAAGTTAACTCTAATTTCCAAACAATAAACTCTAAACCCTAAACCCTAAACTCTAACCCCTAAACACTAAACTCTAAACTCTAAACCCTAAGTATTATACACTAAATCTTAAACTCTAAACCCCAAATCCTAAACCCTAAATTCTAAACCCTAAACCCTAAACCCTAAATCCTAAACACTAAACTCTAAACCGTAAACACCAAACTCTACACCCTAAACACGAAATCCTAAACTCCAATCCCTAAATTCTAAACCCTAAACCATTAACCCTAAACTCTAAACCTTGAACACTCAACCCAAAACACTTAACTCTAATTTCTAAACAATAAACTCTAAACCCTAAACCCTAAACCCTAACCCCTAAACACTAAACCCTAAGTATTATACATAAAATCGTAAACTCTAAACCCCAAATCCTAAACCCTAAACCCTAAACCCTAAATTCTAAACCCTAAACCTAAACTCTAAATATTGAACAAGAAACCCTAAACCTAAACTCTAAATATTAAACACTAAACCCTAAACCTAAACTCTAAATATTAAACCCTAAAATCTAAATCCTAAACAATAAACCTTAAAAAGAAAACTATAAAGCCTAAATCCTAAACCCTAAACACGAAATCCTAAACCCTAAACCCTAAACCCTAAACACGAAACTCTACATCCGAATCTCTAAACACGAATCCTAAAATCTAATCCCTAAATTCAAAATCCTAAACCCTAAACCATGAACCCTAAACCCTAAACACCAAACTCTACACCCTAAACACGAAATCCTAAACTCCAATCCCTAAATTCTAGACCCTAAACTCTCAACCCTAAACTCTAAATACTAATCCCTGAACACTAAACCCTAATCCAGAAAAAGTAAATTCTAAATCCTAAATCCTAAACACTAAACATTAAACTCTAAACCGTAAACACCAAACTCTACACCCTAAGCACGAAATCCTAAACTCGAATCCCTAAATTCTAACCCCTAAATCCTTAACACTAAACTCTAAACCTTGAACACTCAACCTAAAACACTTAACTCTAATCTCTAAACAAAAAACTCTAAACCCTAAACCCTAAACCCTAACCCCTAAACACTAAACTCTAGACTCTAAACTCTAAACCCAAAGTATTATACACTAAATCTTAAACTCTAAACCCCAAATCCTAAACCATAAACCCTAAACCCTAAACCCTAAATTCTAAACCCTAATACTAATCTCTCGAACACTTAACCCTAATCCATAAAAACTAAATTCTAAACCTTAAATCCTAAACACTAAACACTAGAATCTAAACTCTACACACCAAACTCTACACCCTAAACACGAAATCCTAAACTCTAATACCTAAATTCTAGACCCTAAACCCTAATACTAATCCCTAAACACTAATCCCTAAACCATAAAAAGTAAATTCTCAACCCTAAATCCTAAACACTAAACACTAAACAGTAAACCGTAAACACCAAACTCTACACCTTAAACACGAAATCCTAAACTCCAATCCCTAAATTCTAAACCCTAAACCCTTAACCCTTAACTCTAAACCTTGAACACTATACCCAAAACAGCTTAACTCTAATTTCCAAACAATAAACTCTAAACCCTAAACCCTAAACTCTAACCCCTAAACACTAAACTCTAAACTCTAAACCCTAAGTATTATACACTAAATCTTAAACTCTAAACCCAAATCCTAAACCCTAAACCCTAAACCCTAAATCTTAAACACTAAACTCTAAACCGTAAACACCAAACTCTACACCCTAAACACGAAATCCTAAACTCCAATCCCTAAATTCTAAACCCTAAACCCTTAACCCTAAACTCTAAACCTTGAACAAATCAACCCAAAACACTTAACTCTAATTTCTAAACAATAAACTCTAAACCCGAAACCCTATACCCTAACCCCTAAACACTAAACTATAAACTCTAAACACTAAGTATTATACACAAAATCATAAACTCTAAACCTCAAATCCTAAACCCTAAACCCTAAACTCTAAACCCTAAACCTAAACTCTAAATATTAAACAAGAAACCCTAAACCTAAACTCTAAATATTAAACACTAAACCCTAAACCTAAACTCTAACTATTAAACCCTAAAATCTAAATCCTAAACACTAAACCTTAAAAAGAAAACTATAAAGCCTAAACCCTAAACCCTAACCATGAAATCCTAAACCCTAAACCCTAAACCCTAAACACCAAACTCTACATCCGAAACTCTAAACACGAATTTTAAAATCTAATCCCTAAATTCAAAATCCTAAACCCTAAACCCTAAACCTTGACCCCTAAACCCTAAACACCAAACTCTAAACCCTAAACACGAAATCCTAAACTCCAATCCCTAAATTCTAGACCCTAAACTATCAACCCTAAACTCTAAATACTAATCCCTGAACACTAAACCCTAATCCATAAAAAGTAAATTCTAAACCCTAAATCCTAAACACTAAACACTAAACTCTAAACCGTAAACACCAAACTCTACACCCTAAGCACGAAATCCTAAACTCCAATCCCAAATTCTAAACCCTAAACCCTTAACCCTAAACTCTAAACCTTGAACACTCAACCTAAAACACTTAACTCTAATCTCTAAACAATAAACTCGAAACCCTAACCCCTAAACACTAAACTCTAGACTCTAAACTCTAAACCCTAAGTATTATACACTAAATCTTAAACTCTAAATCCCAAATCCTAAACCCTAAACCCTAAACCCTAAACCCTAAATTCTAAACCCTAATACTAATCCCTGAACACTTAACCCTAATCCATAAAAACTAAATTCTAAACCTTAAATCCTAAACACTAAACACTAAAATCTAAACTCTACACACCAAACTCTACACCCTAAACACGAAATCCTAAACTCTAATACCTAAATTCTAGACCCTAAACCCTTATACTAATCCCTAAACACTAAACCCTAAACCATAAAAAGTAAATTCTCAACCCTAAATCCTAGACACTAAACACTAAACCGTAAACCGTAAACACCAAACTCTACACCTTAAACACGAAATCCTAAACTCCAATCCCTAAATTCTAAACCCTAAACCCTTAACCCTAAACTCTAAACCTTGAACACTAAACCCAAAAAAGTTAACTCTAATTTCCAAACAATAAACTCTAAACCCTAAACCCTAAACTCTAACCCCTAAACACTAAACTCTAAACTCTAAACCCTAAGTATTATACACTAAATCTTAAACTCTAAACCCCAAATCCTAAACCCTAAATTCTAAACCCTAAACCCTAAACCCTAAATCCTAAACACTAAACTCTAAACCGTAAACACCAAACTCTACACCTTAAACACGAAATCCTAAACTCCAATCCCTAAATTCTAAACCCTAAACCCTTAACCCTAAACTCTAAACCTTGAACACTAAACCCAAAAAAGTTAACTCTAATTTCCAAACAATAAACTCTAAACCCTAAACCCTAAACTCTAACCCCTAAACACTAAACTCTAAACTCTAAACCCTAAGTATTATACACTAAATCTTAAACTCTAAACCCCAAATCCTAAACCCTAAATTCTAAACCCTAAACCCTAAACCCTAAATCCTAAACACTAAACTCTAAACCGTAAACACCAAACTCTACACCCTAAACACGAAATCCTAAACTCCAATCCCTAAATTCTAAACCCTAAACCATTAACCCTAAACTCTAAACCTTGAACACTCAACCCAAAACACTTAACTCTAATTTCTAAACAATAAACTCTAAACCCTAAACCCTAAACCCTAACCCCTAAACACTAAACCCTAAGTATTATACATAAAATCGTAAACTCTAAACCCCAAATCCTAAACCCTAAACCCTAAACCCTAAATTCTAAACCCTAAACCTAAACTCTAAATATTGAACAAGAAAACCCTAAACCTAAACTCTAAATATTAAACACTAAACCCTAAACCTAAACTCTAAATATTAAACCCTAAAATCTAAATCCTAAACAATAAACCTTAAAAAGAAAACTATAAAGCCTAAATCCTAAACCCTAAACACGAAATCCTAAACCCTAAACCCTAAACCCTAAACACGAAACTCTACATCCGAATCTCTAAACACGAATCCTAAAATCTAATCCCTAAATTCAAAATCCTAAACCCTAAACCATGAACCCTAAACCCTAAACACCAAACTCTACACCCTAAACACGAAATCCTAAACTCCAATCCCTAAATTCTAGACCCTAAACTCTCAACCCTAAACTCTAAATACTAATCCCTGAACACTAAACCCTAATCCAGAAAAAGTAAATTCTAAATCCTAAATCCTAAACACTAAACATTAAACTCTAAACCGTAAACACCAAACTCTACACCCTAAGCACGAAATCCTAAACTCGAATCCCTAAATTCTAACCCCTAAATCCTTAACCCTAAACTCTAAACCTTGAACACTCAACCTAAAACACTTAACTC
Source organism: Linum usitatissimum (assembly GCA_030674075.2). NCBI lineage: Eukaryota > Viridiplantae > Streptophyta > Magnoliopsida > Malpighiales > Linaceae > Linum > Linum usitatissimum. Next base: position 431,116 of record JAUJYP020000543.1, on the reverse strand, counting down.
TAATCTCTAAACAATAAACTCTAAACCCTAAACCCTAAACCCTAACCCCTAAACACTAAACCCTAAATCCTAAACACTAAACACTAAAATCTAAACTCTACACACCAAACTCTACACCCTAAACACGAAATCCTAAACTCTAATACCTTAATTCTAGACCCTAAACCCTAATACTAATCCCTAAACACTAAACCCTAAACCATAAAAAGTAAATTCTCAACCCTAAATCCTAAACACTAAACACTAAACTGTAAACCGTAAACACCAAATTCTACACCTTAAACACGAAATCCTAAACTCCAATCCCTAAATTCTAAACCCTAAACCCTTAACCCTTAACTCTAAACCTTGAACACTATACCCAAAATAGTTAACTCTAATTTCCAAACAATAAACTCTAAACCCTAAACCCTAAACTCTAACCCCTAAACACTAAACTCTAAACTCTAAACCCTAAGTATTATACACAAAATCTTAAACTCTAAACCCCAAATCCTAAACCCTAAACCCTAAACCCTAAACCCTAAATCTTAAACACTAAACTCTAAATCGTAAACACCAAACTCTACACCCTAAACACGAAATCCTAAACTCCAATCCCTAAATTCTAAACCCTAAACCCTTAACCCTAAACTCTAAACCTTGAACACTCAACCTAAAACACTTAACTCTAATCTCTAAACAAAAAACTCTAAACCCTAAACCCTAAACCCTAACCCCTAAACACTAAACTCTAGACTCTAAACTCTAAACCCAAAGTATTATACACTAAATCTTAAACTCTAAACCCCAAATCCTAAACCCTAAACCCTAAATTCTAAACCCTAATACTAATCACTGAACACTGAACCCTAATCCATAAAAACTAAATTCTAAACCTTAAACCCTAAACACTAAACACTAAAATCTAAACTCTACACACCAAACTCTACACCCTAAACACGAAATCCTAAACTCTAATACCTAAATTCTAGACCCTAAACCCTAATACTAATCCCTAAACACTAAACCCTAAACCATAAAAAGTAAATTCTCAACCCTAAATCCTAAACACTAAACACTAAACTGTAAACCGTAAACACCAAACTCTACACCTTAAACACGAAATCCTAAACTCCAATCCCTAAATTCTAAACTCTAAACCCTTAACCCTTAACTCTAAACCATGAACACTATACCCAAAACAGTTAACCCTAATTTCCAAACAATAAACTCTAAACCCTAAACCCTAAACTCTAACCCCTAAACACTAAACTCTAAACTCTAAACCCTAAGTATTATACACTAAATCTTAAACTCTAAACCCCAAATCCTAAACCCTAAACCCTAAACCCTAAACCCTAAACCCTAAACCCTAAATCTTAAACACTAAACTCTAAACCGTAAACACCAAACTCTACACCCTAAACACGAAATCCTAAACTCCATTCCCTAAATTCTAAACCCTAAACCCTTAACCCTAAACTCTAAACCTTGAACAATCCAACCCAAAACACTTAACTCTAATTTCTAAACAATAAACTCTAAACCCGATACCCTATACCCTAACCCCTAAACACTAAACTATAAACTCTAAACACTAAGTATTATACACAAAATCATAAACTCTAAACCTCAAATCCTAAACCCTAAACCCTAAACTCTAAACCCTAAACCTAAATTCTAAATATTAAACAGTAAACCCTAAACCTAAACTCTAAATATTAAACACTAAACCCTAAACCTAAACTCTAAATATTAAACCCTAAAATCTAAATCCTAAACACTAAACCTTAAAAAGAAAACTATAAAGCCTAAACCCTAAACCCTAACCATGAAATCCTAAACCCTAAACCCTAAACCCTAAACACCAAACTCTACATCCGAAACTCTAAACACGAATCCTAAAATCTAATCCCTAAATTCAAAATCCTAAACCCTAAACCCTAAACCTTGACCCCTAAACCCTAAACACCAAACTCTAAACCCTAAACACGAAATCCTAAACTCCAATCCCTAAATTCTAGACCCTAAACTCTCAACCCAAAACTCTAAATACTAATCCCTGAACACTAAACCCTAATCCATAAAAAGTAAATTCTAAACCCTAAATCCTAAACACTAAACACTAAACTCTAAACCGTAAACACCAAACTCTACACCCTAAGCACGAAATCCTAAACTCCAACCCCAAATTCTAAACCCTAAACCCTTAACCCTAAACTCTAAACCTTGACCACTCAACCTAAAACACTTAACTCTAATCTCTAAACAATAAACTCGAAACCCTAACCCCTAAACACTAAACTCTAGACTCTAAACTCTAAACCCTAAGTATTATACACTAAATCTTAAACTCTAAATCCCAAATCCTAAACCCTAAACCCTAAACCCTAAACCCTAAATTCTAAACCCTAATACTAATCCCCGAACACTTAACCCTAATCCATAAAAACTAAATTCTAAACCTTAAATCCTAAACACTAAACACTAAAATCTAAACTCTACACACCAAACTCTACACCCTAAACACGAAATCCTAAACTCTAATACCTAAATTCTAGACCCTAAACCCTAATACTAATCCCTAAACACTAAACCCTAAACCATAAAAAGTAAATTCTCAACCCTAAATCCTAGACACTAAACACTAAACCGTAAACCGTAAACACCAAACTCTACACCTTAAACACGAAATCCTAAACTCCAATCCCTAAATTCTAAACCCTAAACCCTTAACCCTAAACTCCAAACCTTGAACACTAAACCCAAAAAAGTTAACTCTAATTTCCAAACAATAAACTCTAAACCCTAAACCCTAAACTCTAACCCCTAAACACTAAACTCTAAACTCTAAACCCTAAGTATTATACACTAAATCTTAAACTCTAAACCCCAAATCCTAAACCCTAAATTCTAAACCCTAAACCCTAAACCCTAAATCCTAAACACTAAACTCTAAACCGTAAACACCAAACTCTACACCCTAAACACGAAATCCTAAACTCCAATCCCTAAATTCTAAACCCTAAACCCTTAACCCTAAACTCTAAACCTTGAACACTAAACCCAAAACAGTTAACTCTAATTTCCAAACAATAAACTCTAAACCCTAAACCCTAAACTCTAACCCCTAAACACTAAACTCTAAACTCTAAACCCTAAGTATTATACACTAAATCTTAAACTCTAAACCCCAAACCCTAAACCCTAAACCCTAAACCCTAAACCCTAAACCCTAAATCTTAAACACTAAACTCTAAACCGTAAAAACCAAACTCTACACCCTAAACACGAAATCCTAAACTCCAATCCCTAAATTCTAAACCCTAAACCCTTAACCCGAAACTCTAAACCTTGAACACTCAACCCAAAACACTTACCTCTAATTTCTAAACAATAAACTCTAAACCCGAAACCCTATACCCTAACCCCTAAACACTAAACTATAAACTCTAAACACTAAGTATTATACACAAAATCATAAACTCTACACCTTAAATCCTAAACCCTAAACCCTAAACTCTAAACCCTAAACCTAAACTCTAAATATTAAACAAGAAACCCTAAACCTAAACTCTAAATATTAAACACTAAACCCTAAACCTAAACTCTAAATATTAAACCCTAAAATCTAAATCCTAAACACTAAACCTTAAAAAGAAAACTATAAAGCCTAAACCCTAAACCCTAACCATGAAATCCTAAACCCTAAACCCTAAACCCTAAACACCAAACTCTACATCCGAAACTCTAAACACGAATCCTAAAATCTAATCCCTAAATTCAAAATCCTAAACCCTAAACCCTAAACCTTGACCCCTAAACCCTAAACACCAAACTCTAAACCCTAAACACGAAATCCTAAACTCCAATCCCTAAATTCTAGACCCTAAACTCTCAACCCTAAACTCTAAATACTAATCCCTGAACACTAAACCCTAATCCATAAAAAGTAAATTCTAAACCCTAAATCCTAAACACTAAACACTAAACTCTAAACCGTAAACACCAAACTCTACACCCTAAGCACGAAATCCTAAACTCCAATCCCAAATTCTAAACCCTAAACCCTTAACCCTAAACTCTAAACCTTGAACACTCAACCTAAAACACTTAACTCTAATCTCTAAACAATAAACTTGAAACCCTAACCCCTAAACACTAAACTCTAGACTCTAAACTCTAAACCCTAATTATTATACACTAAATCTTAAACTCTAAATCCCAAATCCTAAACCCTAAACCCTAAACCCTAAACCCTAAATTCTAAACCCTAATACTAATCCCCGAACACTTAACCCTAATCCATAAAAACTAAATTCTAAACCTTAAATCCTAAACACTAAACACTAAAATCTAAACTCTACACACCAAACTCTACACCCTAAACACGAAATCCTAAACTCTAATACCTAAATTCTAGACCCTAAACCCTAATACTAATCCCTAAACACTAAACCCTAAACCATAAAAAGTAAATTCTCAACCCTAAATCCTAGACACTAAACACTAAACTGTAAACCGTAAACACCAAACTCTACACCTTAAACACGAAATCCTAAACTCCAATCCCTAAATTCTAAACCCTAAACCCTTAACCCTAAACTCCAAACCTTGAACACTAAACCCAAAAAAGTTAACTCTAATTTCCAAACAATAAACTCTAAACCCTAAACCCTAAACTCTAACCCCTAAACACTAAACTCTAAACTCTAAACCCTAAGTATTATACACTAAATCTTAAACTCTAAACCCCAAATCCTAAACCCTAAATTCTAAACCCTAAACCCTAAACCCTAAATCCTAAACACTAAACTCTAAACCGTAAACACCAAACTCTACACCCTAAACACGAAATCCTAAACTCCAATCCCTAAATTCTAAACCCTAAACCCTTAACCCTAAACTCTAAACCTTGAACACTAAACCCAAAACAGCTTAACTCTAATTTCCAAACAATAAACTCTAAACCCTAAACCCTAAACTCTAACCCCTAAACACTAAACTCTAAACTCTAAACCCTAAGTATTATACACTAAATCTTAAACTCTAAACCCCAAACCCTAAACCCTAAACCCTAAACCCTAAACCCTAAACCCTAAATCTTAAACACTAAACTCTAAACCGTAAAAACCAAACTCTACACCCTAAACACGAAATCCTAAACTCCAATCCCTAAATTCTAAACCCTAAACCCTTAACCCGAAACTCTAAACCTTGAACACTCAACCCAAAACACTTACCTCTAATTTCTAAACAATAAACTCTAAACCCGAAACCCTATACCCTAACCCCTAAACACTAAACTATAAACTCTAAACACTAAGTATTATACACAAAATCATAAACTCTACACCTTAAATCCTAAACCCTAAACCCTAAACTCTAAACCCTAAACCTAAACTCTAAATATTAAACAGTAAACCCTAAACCTAAACTCTAAATATTAAACACTAAACCCTAAACCTAAACTCTAAATATTAAACCCTAAAATCTAAATCCTAAACACTAAACCTTAAAAAGAAAACTATAAAGCCTAAACCCTAAACCCTAACCATGAAATCCTAAACCCTAAACCCTAAACCCTAAACACCAAACTCTACATCCGAAACTCTAAACACGAATCCTAAAATCTAATCCCTAAATTCAAAATCCTAAACCCTAAACCCTAAACCTTGACCCCTAAACCCTAAACACCAAACTCTAAACCCTAAACACGAAATCCTAAACTCCAATCCCTAAATTCTAGACCCTAAACTCTCAACCCTAAACTCTAAATACTAATCCCTGAACACTAAACCCTAATCCATAAAAAGTAAATTCTAAACCCTAAATCCTAAACACTAAACACTAAACTCTAAACCGTAAACACCAAACTCTACACCCTAAGCACGAAATCCTAAACTCCAATCCCAAATTCTAAACCCTAAACCCTTAACCCTAAACTCTAAACCTTGAACACTCAACCTAAAACACTTAACTCTAATCTCTAAACAATAAACTTGAAACCCTAACCCCTAAACACTAAACTCTAGACTCTAAACTCTAAACCCTAATTATTATACACTAAATCTTAAACTCTAAATCCCAAATCCTAAACCCTAAACCCTAAACCCTAAACCCTAAATTCTAAACCCTAATACTAATCCCCGAACACTTAACCCTAATCCATAAAAACTAAATTCTAAACCTTAAATCCTAAACACTAAACACTAAAATCTAAACTCTACACACCAAACTCTACACCCTAAACACGAAATCCTAAACTCTAATACCTAAATTCTAGACCCTAAACCCTAATACTAATCCCTAAACACTAAACCCTAAACCATAAAAAGTAAATTCTCAACCCTAAATCCTAGACACTAAACACTAAACCGTAAACCGTAAACACCAAACTCTACACCTTAAACACGAAATCCTAAACTCCAATCCCTAAATTCTAAACCCTAAACCCTTAACCCTAAACTCTAAACCTTGAACACTAAACCCAAAACAGCTTAACTCTAATTTCCAAACAATAAACTCTAACCCCTAAACAGTAAACTCTAAACTCTAAACCCTAAGTATTATACACTAAATCTTAAACTCTAAACCCCAAATCCTAAACCCTAAACCCTAAACCGTAAACCCTAAACCCTAAATCCTAAACACTAAACTCTAAACCGTAAACACCAAACTCTACACCCTAAACACGAAATCCTAAACTCCAATCCCTAAATTCTAAACCCTAAACCCTTAACCCTAAACTCTAAACCTTGAACACTAAACCCAAAACAGCTTAACTCTAATTTCCAAACAATAAACTCTAAACCCTAAACCCTAAACTCTAACCCCTAAACACTAAACTCTAAACTCTAAACCCTAAGTATTATACACTAAATCTTAAACTCTAAACCCCAAATCCTAAACCCTAAACCCTAAACCCTAAACCCTAAACCCTAAATCTTAAACACTAAACTCTAAACCGTAAAAACCAAACTCTACACCCTAAACACGAAATCCTAAACTCCAATCCCTAAATTCTAAACCCTAAACCCTTAACCCGAAACTCTAAACCTTGAACACTCAACCCAAAACACTGAACTCTAATTTCTAAACAATAAACTCTAAACCCGAAACCCTATACCCTAACCCCTAAACACTAAACTATAAACTCTAAACACTAAGTATTATACACAAAATCATAAACTCTAAACCTCAAATCCTAAACCCTAAACCCTAAACTCTAAACCCTAAACCTAAACTCTAAATATTAAACAAGAAACCCTAAACCTAAACTCTAAATATTAAACACTAAACCCTAAACCTAAACTCTAAATATTAAACCCTAAAATCTAAATCCTAAACACTAAACCATAAAAAGAAAACTATAAAGCCTAAACCCTAAACCCTAACCATGAAATCCTAAACCCTAAACCCTAAACCCTAAACACCAAACTCTACATCCGAAACTCTAAACACGAATCCTAAAATCTAATCCCTAAATTCAAAATCCTAAACCCTAAACCCTAAACCTTGACCCCTAAACCCTAAACACCAAACTCTAAACCCTAAACACGAAATCCTAAACTCCAATCCCTAAATTCTAGACCCTAAACTCTCAACCCTAAACTCTAAATACTAATCCCTGAACACTAAACCCTAATCCATAAAAAGTAAATTCTAAACCCTAAATCCTAAACACTAAACACTAAACTCTAAACCGTAAACACCAAACTCTACACCCTAAGCACGAAATCCTAAACTCCAATCCCAAATTCTAAACCCTAAACCCTTAACCCTAAACTCTAAACCTTGAACACTCAACCTAAAACACTTAACTCTAATCTCTAAACAATAAACTTGAAACCCTAACCCCTAAACACTAAACTCTAGACTCTAAACTCTAAACCCTAATTATTATACACTAAATCTTAAACTCTAAATCCCAAATCCTAAACCCTAAACCCTAAACCCTAAACCCTAAATTCTAAACCCTAATACTAATCCCCGAACACTTAACCCTAATCCATAAAAACTAAATTCTAAACCTTAAATCCTAAACACTAAACACTAAAATCTAAACTCTACACACCAAACTCTACACCCTAAACACGAAATCCTAAACTCTAATACCTAAATTCTGGACCCTAAACCCTAATACTAATCCCTAAACACTAAACCCTAAACCATAAAAAGTAAATTCTCAACCCTAAATCCTAGACACTAAACACTAAACCGTAAACCGTAAACACCAAACTCTACACCTTAAACACGAAATCCTAAACTCCAATCCCTAAATTCTAAACCCTAAACCCTTAACCCTAAACTCTAAACCTTGAACACTAAACCCAAAACAGTTAACTCTAATTTCCAAACAATAAACTCTAACCCCTAAACAGTAAACTCTAAACTCTAAACCCTAAGTATTATACACTAAATCTTAAACTCTAAACCCCAAATCCTAAACCCTAAACCCTAAACCCTAAACCCTAAACCCTAAATCCTAAACACTAAACTCTAAACCGTAAACACCAAACTCTACACCCTAAACACGAAATCCTAAACTCCAATCCCTAAATTCTAAACCCTAAACCCTTAACCCTAAACTCTAAACCTTGAACACTAAACCCAAAACAGTTAACTCTAATTTCCAAACAATAAACTCTAAACCCTAAACCCTAAACTCTAACCCCTAAACACTAAACTCTAAACTCTAAACCCTAAGTATTATACACTAAATCTTAAACTCTAAACCCCAAATCCTAAACCCTAAACCCTAAACCCTAAACCCTAAACCCTAAATCTTAAACACTAAACTCTAAACCGTAAAAACCAAACTCTACACCCTAAACACGAAATCCTAAACTCCAATCCCTAAATTCTAAACCCTAAACCCTTAACCCGAAACTCTAAACCTTGAACACTCAACCCAAAACACTTAACTCTAATTTCTAAACAATAAACTCTAAACCCGAAACCCTATACCCTAACCCCTAAACACTAAACTATAAACTCTAAACACTAAGTATTATACACAAAATCATAAACTCTAAACCTCAAATCCTAAACCCTAAACCCTAAACTCTAAACCCTAAACCTAAACTCTAAATATTAAACAAGAAACCCTAAACCTAAACTCTAAATATTAAACACTAAACCCTAAACCTAAACTCTAAATATTAAACCCTAAAATCTAAATCCTAAACACTAAACCATAAAAAGAAAACTATAAAGCCTAAACCCTAAACCCTAACCATGAAATCCTAAACCCTAAACCCTAAACCCTAAACACCAAACTCTACATCCGAAACTCTAAACACGAATCCTAAAATCTAATCCCTAAATTCAAAATCCTAAACCCTAAACCCTAAACCTTGACCCCTAAACCCTAAACACCAAACTCTAAACCCTAAACACGAAATCCTAAACTCCAATCCCTAAATTCTAGACCCTAAACTCTCAACCCTAAACTCTAAATACTAATCCCTGAACACTAAACCCTAATCCATAAAAAGTAAATTCTAAACCCTAAATCCTAAAGACTAAACACTAAACTCTAAACCGTAAACACCAAACTCTACACCCTAAGCACGAAATCCTAAACTCCAATCCCAAATTCTAAACCCTAAACCCTTAACCCTAAACTCTAAACCTTGAACACTCAACCTAAAACACTTAACTCTAATCTCTAAACAATAAACTTGAAACCCTAACCCCTAAACACTAAACTCTAGACTCTAAACTCTAAACCCTAATTATTATACACTAAATCTTAAACTCTAAATCCCAAATCCTAAACCCTAAACCCTAAACCCTAAACCCTAAATTCTAAACCCTAATACTAATCCCCGAACACTTAACCCTAATCCATAAAAACTAAATTCTTAACCTTAAATCGTAAACACTAAACACTAAAATCTAAACTCTACACACCAAACTCTACACCCTAAACACGAAATCCTAAACTCTAATACCTAAATTCTAGACCCTAAACCCTAATACTAATCCCTAAACACTAAACCCTAAACCATAAAAAGTAAATTCTCAACCCTAAATCCTAGACACTAAACACTAAACCGTAAACCGTAAACACCAAACTCTACACCTTAAACACGAAATCCTAAACTCCAATCCCTAAATTCTAAACCCTAAACCCTTAACCCTAAACTCTAAACCTTGAACACTAAACCCAAAACAGCTTAACTCTAATTTCCAAACAATAAACTCTAACCCCTAAACAGTAAACTCTAAACTCTAAACCCTAAGTATTATACACTAAATCTTAAACTCTAAACCCCAAATCCTAAACCCTAAACCCTAAACCCTAAACCCTAAACCCTAAACCCTAAATCCTAAACACTAAACTCTAAACCGTAAACACCAAACTCTACACCCTAAACACGAAATCCTAAACTCCAATCCCTAAATTCTAAACCCTAAACCCTTAACCCTAAACTCTAAACCTTGAACACTAAACCCAAAACAGCTTAACTCTAATTTCCAAACAATAAACTCTAAACCCTAAACCCTAAACTCTAACCCCTAAACACTAAACTCTAAACTCTAAACCCTAAGTATTATACACTAAATCTTAAACTCTAAACCCCAAATCCTAAACCCTAAACCCTAAACCCTAAACCCTAAACCGTAAATCTTAAACACTAAACTCTAAACCGTAAATACCAAACTCTACACCCTAAACACGAAATCCTAAACTCCAATCCCTAAATTCTAAACCCTAAACCCTTAACCCGAAACTCTAAACCTTGAACACTCAACCCAAAACACTTAACTCTAATTTCTAAACAATAAACTCTAAACCCGAAACCCTATACCCTAACCCCTAAACACTAAACTATAAACTCTAAACACTAAGTATTATACACAAAATCATAAACTCTAAACCTCAAATCCTAAACCCTAAACCCTAAACTCTAAACCCTAAACCTAAACTCTAAATATTAAACAGTAAACCCTAAACCGAAACTCTAAATATTAAACACTAAACCCTAAACCTAAACTCTAAATATTAAACCCTAAAATCTAAATCCTAAACACTAAACCATAAAAAGAAAACTATAAAGCCTAAACCCTAAACCCTAACCATGAAATCCTAAACCCTAAACCCTAAACCCTAAACACCAAACTCTACATCCGAAACTCTAAACACGAATTTTAAAATCTAATCCCTAAATTCAAAATCCTAAACCCTAAACCCTGAACCCTAAACCCTAAACACGAAATCCTAAACTCCAATCCCTAAATTCTAGACCCTAAACTCTCAACCCTAAACTCTAAATACTAATACCTGAACACTAAACCCTAATCCAGAAAAAGTAAATTCTAAACCCTAAATCCTAAACACTAAACATTAAACTCTAAACGGTAAACACCAAACTCTACACCCTAAGCACGAAATCCTAAACTCGAATCCCTAAATTCTAACCCCTAAATCCTTAACCCTAAACTCTAAACCTTGAACACTAAACCCAAAACAGTTAACTCTAATTTCCAAACAATAAACTCTAAACCCTAAACCCTAAACTCTAACCCCTAAACACTAAACTCTAAACCCTAAACCCTAAACCCTAAACCCTAAACCCTAAATCCTAAACACTAAACTCTAAACCGTAAACACCAAACTCTACACCCTAAACACGAAATCCTAAACTCCAATCCCTAAATTCTAAACCCTAAACCCTTAACCCTAAACTCTAAACCTTGAACACTAAACCCAAAACAGCTTAACTCTAATTTCCAAACAATAAACTCTAAACCCTAAACCCTAAACTCTAACCCCTAAACACTAAACTCTAAACTCTAAACCCTAAGTATTATACACTAAATCTTAAACTCTAAACCCCAAATCCTAAACCCTAAACCCTAAACCCTAAACCCTAAACCCTAAATCTTAAACACTAAACTCTAAACCGTAAATACCAAACTCTACACCCTAAACACGAAATCCTAAACTCTAATCCCTAAATTCTAAACCCTAAACCCTTAACCCGAAACTCTAAACCTTGAACACTCAACCCAAAACACTTAACTCTAATTTCTAAACAATAAACTCTAAACCCGAAACCCTATACCCTAACCCCTAAACACTAAACTATAAACTCTAAACACTAAGTATTATACACAAAATCATAAACTCTAAACCTCAAATCCTAAACCCTAAACCCTAAACTCTAAACCCTAAACCTAAACTCTAAATATTAAACAGTAAACCCTAAACCGAAACTCTAAATATTAAACACTAAACCCTAAACCTAAACTCTAAATATTAAACCCTAAAATCTAAATCCTAAACACTAAACCATAAAAAGAAAACTATAAAGCCTAAACCCTAAACCCTAACCATGAAATCCTAAACCCTAAACCCTAAACCCTAAACACCAAACTCTACATCCGAAACTCTAAACACGAATCCTAAAATCTAATCCCTAAATTCAAAATCCTAAACCCTAAACCCTAAACCTTGACCCCTAAACCCTAAACACCAAACTCTAAACCCTAAACACGAAATCCTAAACTCCAATCCCTAAATTCTAGACCCTAAACTCTCAACCCTAAACTCTAAATACTAATCCCTGAACACTAAACCCTAATCCATAAAAAGTAAATTCTAAACCCTAAATCCTAAAGACTAAACACTAAACTCTAAACCGTAAACACCAAACTCTACACCCTAAGCACGAAATCCTAAACTCCAATCCCAAATTCTAAACCCTAAACCCTTAACCCTAAACTCTAAACCTTGAACACTCAACCTAAAACACTTAACTCTAATCTCTAAACAATAAACTTGAAACCCTAACCCCTAAACACTAAACTCTAGACTCTAAACTCTAAACCCTAATTATTATACACTAAATCTTAAACTCTAAATCCCAAATCCTAAACCCTAAACCCTAAACCCTAAACCCTAAATTCTAAACCCTAATACTAATCCCCGAACACTTAACCCTAATCCATAAAAACTAAATTCTTAACCTTAAATCGTAAACACTAAACACTAAAATCTAAACTCTACACACCAAACTCTACACCCTAAACACGAAATCCTAAACTCTAATACCTAAATTCTAGACCCTAAACCCTAATACTAATCCCTAAACACTAAACCCTAAACCATAAAAAGTAAATTCTCAACCCTAAATCCTAGACACTAAACACTAAACCGTAAACCGTAAACACCAAACTCTACACCTTAAACACGAAATCCTAAACTCCAATCCCTAAATTCTAAACCCTAAACCCTTAACCCTAAACTCTAAACCTTGAACACTAAACCCAAAACAGCTTAACTCTAATTTCCAAACAATAAACTCTAACCCCTAAACAAGAACTCTAAACTCTAAACCCTAAGTATTATACACTAAATCTTAAACTCTATACCCCAAATCCTAAACCCTAAACCCTAAACCCTAAACCCTAAACCCTAAACCCTAAACCCTAAACCCTAAACCCTAAATCCTAAACACTAAACTCTAAACCGTAAACACCAAACTCTACACCTTAAACACGAAATCCTAAACTCCAATCCCTAAATTCTAAACCCTAAACCCTTAACCCTAAACTCTAAACCTTGAACACTAAACCCAAAAAAGTTAACTCTAATTTCCAAACAATAAACTCTAAACCCTAAACCCTAAACTCTAACCCCTAAACACTAAACTCTAAACTCTAAACCCTAAGTATTATACACTAAATCTTAAACTCTAAACCCCAAATCCTAAACCCTAAATTCTAAACCCTAAACCCTAAACCCTAAATCCTAAACACTAAACTCTAAACCGTAAACACCAAACTCTACACCCTAAACACGAAATCCTAAACTCCAATCCCTAAATTCTAAACCCTAAACCCTTAACCCTAAACTCTAAACCTTGAACACTAAACCCAAAACAGCTTAACTCTAATTTCCAAACAATAAACTCTAAACCCTAAACCCTAAACTCTAACCCCTAAACACTAAACTCTAAACTCTAAACCCTAAGTATTATACACTAAATCTTAAACTCTAAACCCCAAATCCTAACCCCTAAACCCTAAACCCTAAACCCTAAACCCTAAATCTTAAACACTAAACTCTAAACTGTAAAAACCAAACTCTACACCCTAAACACGAAATCCTAAACTCCAATCCCTAAATTCTAAACCCTAAACCCTTAACCCTAAACTCTAAACCTTGAACACTCAACCCAAAACACTTAACTCCAATTTCTAAACAATAAACTCTAAACCCGAAACCCTATACCCTAACCCCTAAACACTAAACTATAGAGTAATACACAAAATCATAAACTCTAAACCTCAAATCCTAAACCCTAAACCCTAAACTCTAAACCCTAAACCTAAACTCTAAATATTAAATAGTAAACCCTAAACCTAAACTCTAAATATTAAACACTAAACCCTAAACCTAAACTCTAAATATTAAACCCTAAAATCTAAATCCTAAACACTAAACCTTAAAAAGAAAACTATAAAGCCTAAACCCTAAACCCTAACCATGAAATCCTAAACCCTAAACCCTAAACCCTAAACCCTAAACACCAAACTCTACATCCGAAACTCTAAACACGAATCCTAAATTCAAAATCATAAACCCTAAACCCTAAACCTTGACCCCTAAACCCTAAACACCAAACTCTAAACCCAAAACACGAAACCCTAAACTCCAATCCCTAAATTCTAGACCCTAAACTCTCAACCCTAAACTCTAAATACTAATCGCCGAACACTAAACCCTAATCCATAAAAAGTAAATTCTAAACCCTAAATCCTAAACACTAAACACTAAACTCTAAACCGTAAACACCAAACTCTACACCCTAAGCACGAAATCCTAAACTCCAATCCCAAATTCTAAACCCTCAACCCTTAACCCTAAACTCTAAACCTTGAACACTCAACCTAAAACACTTAACTCTAATCTCTAAACAATAAACTCGAAACCCTAACCCCTAAACACTAAACTCTAGACTCTAAACTCTAAACCCTAAGTATTATACACTAAATCTTAAACTCTAAACCCCAAATCCTAATCCTTAAACCCTAAACCCTAAACCCTAAATTCTAAACCCTAATACTAATCCCTGAACACTTAACCCTAATCCATAAAAACTAAATTCTAAACCTTAAATCCTAAACACTAAACACTAAAATCTAAACTCTACACACCAAACTCTACACCCTAAACACGAAATCCTAAACTCCAATCCCTAAATTCTAAACCCTAAACCCTTAACCCTAAACTCTAAACCTTGAACACTAAACCCAAAACAGTTAACTCTAATTTCCAAACAATAAACTCTAAACCCTAAACCCTAAACTCTAACCCCTAAACACTAAACTCTAAACTCTAAACCCTAAGTATTATACACTAAATCTTAAACTCTAAACCCCAAACCCTAAACCCTAAACCCTAAACCCTAAACCCTAAACCCTAAATCTTAAACACTAAACTCTAAACCGTAAAAACCAAACTCTACACCCTAAACACGAAATCCTAAACTCCAATCCCTAAATTCTAAACCCTAAACCCTTAACCCGAAACTCTAAACCTTGAACACTCAACCCAAAACACTTACCTCTAATTTCTAAACAATAAACTCTAAACCCGAAACCCTATACCCTAACCCCTAAACACTAAACTATAAACTCTAAACACTAAGTATTATACACAAAATCATAAACTCTACACCTTAAATCCTAAACCCTAAACCCTAAACTCTAAACCCTAAACCTAAACTCTAAATATTAAACAAGGAACCCTAAACCTAAACTCTAAATATTAAACACTAAACCCTAAACCTAAACTCTAAATATTAAACCCTAAAATCTAAATCCTAAACACTAAACCTTAAAAAGAAAACTATAAAGCCTAAACCCTAAACCCTAACCATGAAATCCTAAACCCTAAACCCTAAACCCTAAACACCAAACTCTACATCCGAAACTCTAAACACGAATCCTAAAATCTAATCCCTAAATTCAAAATCCTAAACCCTAAACCCTAAACCTTGACCCCTAAACCCTAAACACCAAACTCTAAACCCTAAACACGAAATCCTAAACTCCAATCCCTAAATTCTAGACCCTAAACTCTCAACCCTAAACTCTAAATACTAATCCCTGAACACTAAACCCTAATCCATAAAAAGTAAATTCTAAACCCTAAATCCTAAACACTAAACACTAAACTCTAAACCGTAAACACCAAACTCTACACCCTAAGCACGAAATCCTAAACTCCAATCCCAAATTCTAAACCCTAAACCCTTAACCCTAAACTCTAAACCTTGAACACTCAACCTAAAACACTTAACTCTAATCTCTAAACAATAAACTTGAAACCCTAACCCCTAAACACTAAACTCTAGACTCTAAACTCTAAACCCTAATTATTATACACTAAATCTTAAACTCTAAATCCCAAATCCTAAACCCTAAACCCTAAACCCTAAACCCTAAATTCTAAACCCTAATACTAATCCCCGAACACTTAACCCTAATCCATAAAAACTAAATTCTAAACCTTAAATCCTAAACACTAAACACTAAAATCTAAACTCTACACACCAAACTCTACACCCTAAACACGAAATCCTAAACTCTAATACCTAAATTCTAGACCCTAAACCCTAATACTAATCCCTAAACACTAAACCCTAAACCATAAAAAGTAAATTCTCAACCCTAAATCCTAGACACTAAACACTAAACCGTAAACCGTAAACACCAAACTCTACACCTTAAACACGAAATCCTAAACTCCAATCCCTAAATTCTAAACCCTAAACCCTTAACCCTAAACTCTAAACCTTGAACACTAAACCCAAAACAGTTAACTCTAATTTCCAAACAATAAACTCTAACCCCTAAACAGTAAACTCTAAACTCTAAACCCTAAGTATTATACACTAAATCTTAAACTCTAAACCCCAAATCCTAAACCCTAAACCCTAAACCCTAAACCCTAAACCCTAAACCCTAAATCCTAAACACTAAACTCTAAACCGTAAACACCAAACTCTACACCCTAAACACGAAATCCTAAACTCCAATCCCTAAATTCTAAACCCTAAACCCTTAACCCTAAACTCTAAACCTTGAACACTAAACCCAAAACAGCTTAACTCTAATTTCCAAACAATAAACTCTAAACCCTAAACCCTAAACTCTAACCCCTAAACACTAAACTCTAAACTCTAAACCCTAAGTATTATACACTAAATCTTAAACTCTAAACCCCAAATCCTAAACCCTAAACCCTAAACCCTAAACCCTAAACCCTAAATCTTAAACACTAAACTCTAAACCGTAAAAACCAAACTCTACACCCTAAACACGAAATCCTAAACTCCAATCCCTAAATTCTAAACCCTAAACCCTTAACCCGAAACTCTAAACCTTGAACACTCAACCCAAAACACTTAACTCTAATTTCTAAACAATAAACTCTAAACCCGAAACCCTATACCCTAACCCCTAAACACTAAACTATAAACTCTAAACACTAAGTATTATACACAAAATCATAAACTCTAAACCTCAAATCCTAAACCCTAAACCCTAAACTCTAAACCCTAAACCTAAACTCTAAATATTAAACAGTAAACCCTAAACCTAAACTCTAAATATTAAACACTAAACCCTAAACCTAAACTCTAAATATTAAACCCTAAAATCTAAATCCTAAACACTAAACCATAAAAAGAAAACTATAAAGCCTAAACCCTAAACCCTAACCATGAAATCCTAAACCCTAAACCCTAAACCCTAAACACCAAACTCTACATCCGAAACTCTAAACACGAATCCTAAAATCTAATCCCTAAATTCAAAATCCTAAACCCTAAACCCTAAACCTTGACCCCTAAACCCTAAACACCAAACTCTAAACCCTAAACACGAAATCCTAAACTCCAATCCCTAAATTCTAGACCCTAAACTCTCAACCCTAAACTCTAAATACTAATCCCTGAACACTAAACCCTAATCCATAAAAAGTAAATTCTAAACCCTAAATCCTAAAGACTAAACACTAAACTCTAAACCGTAAACACCAAACTCTACACCCTAAGCACGAAATCCTAAACTCCAATCCCAAATTCTAAACCCTAAACCCTTAACCCTAAACTCTAAACCTTGAACACTCAACCTAAAACACTTAACTCTAATCTCTAAACAATAAACTTGAAACCCTAACCCCTAAACACTAAACTCTAGACTCTAAACTCTAAACCCTAATTATTATACACTAAATCTTAAACTCTAAATCCCAAATCCTAAACCCTAAACCCTAAACCCTAAACCCTAAATTCTAAACCCTAATACTAATCCCCGAACACTTAACCCTAATCCATAAAAACTAAATTCTTAACCTTAAATCGTAAACACTAAACACTAAAATCTAAACTCTACACACCAAACTCTACACCCTAAACACGAAATCCTAAACTCTAATACCTAAATTCTAGACCCTAAACCCTAATACTAATCCCTAAACACTAAACCCTAAACCATAAAAAGTAAATTCTCAACCCTAAATCCTAGACACTAAACACTAAACCGTAAACCGTAAACACCAAACTCTACACCTTAAACACGAAATCCTAAACTCCAATCCCTAAATTCTAAACCCTAAACCCTTAACCCTAAACTCTAAACCTTGAACACTAAACCCAAAACAGCTTAACTCTAATTTCCAAACAATAAACTCTAACCCCTAAACAGTAAACTCTAAACTCTAAACCCTAAGTATTATACACTAAATCTTAAACTCTATACCCCAAATCCTAAACCCTAAACCCTAAACCCTAAACCCTAAACCCTAAACCCTAAACCCTAAACCCTAAACCCTAAATCCTAAACACTAAACTCTAAACCGTAAACACCAAACTCTACACCTTAAACACGAAATCCTAAACTCCAATCCCTAAATTCTAAACCCTAAACCCTTAACCCTAAACTCTAAACCTTGAACACTAAACCCAAAAAAGTTAACTCTAATTTCCAAACAATAAACTCTAAACCCTAAACCCTAAACTCTAACCCCTAAACACTAAACTCTAAACTCTAAACCCTAAGTATTATACACTAAATCTTAAACTCTAAACCCCAAATCCTAAACCCTAAATTCTAAACCCTAAACCCTAAACCCTAAATCCTAAACACTAAACTCTAAACCGTAAACACCAAACTCTACACCCTAAACACGAAATCCTAAACTCCAATCCCTAAATTCTAAACCCTAAACCCTTAACCCTAAACTCTAAACCTTGAACACTAAACCCAAAACAGCTAACTCTAATTTCCAAACAATAAACTCTAAACCCTAAACCCTAAACTCTAACCCCTAAACACTAAACTCTAAACTCTAAACCCTAAGTATTATACACTAAATCTTAAACTCTAAACCCCAAATCCTAACCCCTAAACCCTAAACCCTAAACCCTAAACCCTAAATCTTAAACACTAAACTCTAAACTGTAAAAACCAAACTCTACACCCTAAACACGAAATCCTAAACTCCAATCCCTAAATTCTAAACCCTAAACCCTTAACCCTAAACTCTAAACCTTGAACACTCAACCCAAAACACTTAACTCCAATTTCTAAACAATAAACTCTAAACCCGAAACCCTATACCCTAACCCCTAAACACTAAACTATAGAGTAATACACAAAATCATAAACTCTAAACCTCAAATCCTAAACCCTAAACCCTAAACTCTAAACCCTAAACCTAAACTCTAAATATTAAATAGTAAACCCTAAACCTAAACTCTAAATATTAAACACTAAACCCTAAACCTAAACTCTAAATATTAAACCCTAAAATCTAAATCCTAAACACTAAACCTTAAAAAGAAAACTATAAAGCCTAAACCCTAAACCCTAACCATGAAATCCTAAACCCTAAACCCTAAACCCTAAACCCTAAACACCAAACTCTACATCCGAAACTCTAAACACGAATCCTAAATTCAAAATCATAAACCCTAAACCCTAAACCTTGACCCCTAAACCCTAAACACCAAACTCTAAACCCAAAACACGAAACCCTAAACTCCAATCCCTAAATTCTAGACCCTAAACTCTCAACCCTAAACTCTAAATACTAATCGCCGAACACTAAACCCTAATCCATAAAAAGTAAATTCTAAACCCTAAATCCTAAACACTAAACACTAAACTCTAAACCGTAAACACCAAACTCTACACCCTAAGCACGAAATCCTAAACTCCAATCCCAAATTCTAAACCCTCAACCCTTAACCCTAAACTCTAAACCTTGAACACTCAACCTAAAACACTTAACTCTAATCTCTAAACAATAAACTCGAAACCCTAACCCCTAAACACTAAACTCTAGACTCTAAACTCTAAACCCTAAGTATTATACACTAAATCTTAAACTCTAAACCCCAAATCCTAATCCTTAAACCCTAAACCCTAAACCCTAAATTCTAAACCCTAATACTAATCCCCGAACACTTAACCCTAATCCATAAAAACTAAATTCTAAACCTTAAATCCTAAACACTAAACACTAAAATCTAAACTCTACACACCAAACTCTACACCCTAAACACGAAATCCTAAACTCTAATACCTAAATTCTAGACCCTAAACCCTAATACTAATCCCTAAACACTAAACCCTAAACCATAAAAAGTAAATTCTCAACCCTAAATCCTAGACACTAAACACTAAACCGTAAACCGTAAACACCAAACTCTACACCTTAAACACGAAATCCTAAACTCCAATCCCTAAATTCTAAACCCTAAACCCTTAACCCTAAACTCTAAACCTTGAACACTAAACCCAAAAAAGTTTACTCTAATTTCCAAACAATAAACTCTAAACCCTAAACCCTAAACTCTAACCCCTAAACACTAAACTCTAAACTCTAAACCCTAAGTATTATACACTAAATCTTAAACTCTAAACCCAAAATCCTAAATCCTAAATTCTAAACCCTAAACCCTAAACCCTAAATCCTAAACACTAAACTCTAATCCGTAAACACCAAACTCTACACCCTAAACACGAGATCCTAAACTCCAATCCCTAAATTCTAAACCCTAAACCCTTAACCCTAAACTCTAAACCTTGAACACTCAACTCAAAACACTTAACTCTAATTTCTAAACAATAAACTCTAAACCCTAAACCCTAAACCCTAACCCCTAAACACTAAACCCTAAGTATTATACATAAAATCGTAAACTCTAAACCCCAAATCCTAAACCCTAAACCCTAAACCCTAAATTATAAACCCTAAACCTAAACTCTAAATATTGAACAGTAAACCCTAAACCTAAACTCTAAATATTAAACACTAAACCCTAAACCTAAACTCTAAATATTAAATCCTAAAATCTAAATCCTAAACAATAAACCTTAAAAAGAAAACTATAAAGCCTAAATCCTAAACCCTAAACACGAAAGCCTAAATCCTAAACCCTAAACCCTAAACCCTAAACACGAAACTCTACATCCGAATCTCTAAACACGAATCCTAAAATCTAATCCCTAAATTCAAATGCCTAAACCCTAAACCCTGAACCCTAAACCCTAAACACGAAATCCTAAACTCCAATCCCTAAATTCTAGACCCTAAACTCTCAACCCTAAACTCTAAATACTAATACCTGAACACTAAACCCTAATCCAGAAAAAGTAAATTCTAAACCCTAAATCCGAAACACTAAACATTAAACTCTAAACCGTAAACACCAAACTCTACACCCTAAGCACGAAATCCTAAACTCGAATCCCTAAATTCAAACCCCTAAATCCTTAACCCTAAACTCTAAACCTTGAACACTCAACCTAAAACACTTAACTCTAATCTCTAAACAATAAACTCTAAAACCTAAACCCTAAACCCTAACCCCTAAACACTAAACTCTAGACTCTAAACTCTAAACCCTAAGTATTATACACTAAATCTTAAACTCTAAACCCCAAATCCTAAACCCTAAACCCTAAACCCTAAATTCTAAACCCTAATACTAATCCCTGAACACTTAACCCTAATCCATAAAAACTAAATTCTAAACCTTAAATCCTAAACACTAAACACTAAAATCTAAACTCTACACACCAAACTCTACACCCTAAACACGAAATCCTAAACTCCAATACCTAAATTCTAGACCCTAAACCCTAATACAAATCCCTAAACACTAAACCCTAAACCATAAAAAGTAAATTCTCAACCCTAAATCCTAAACACTAAACACTAAACTGTAAACCGTAAACACCAAACTCTACACCTTAAACACGAAATCCTAAACTCCAATCCCTAAATTCTAAACCCTAAACCCTTAACCCTAAACTCTAAACCTTGAACACTAAACCCAAAACAGTTAACTCTAATTTCCAAACAATAAACTCTAAACCCTAAACCCTAAACTCTAACCCCTAAACACTAAACTCTAAACTCTAAACCCTAAGTATTATACACTAAATCTTAATCTCTAAACCCCAAATCCTAAACCCTAAATTCTAAACCCTAAACCCTAAACCCTAAATCCTAAACACTAAACTCGAAACCGTAAACACCAAACTCTACACCCTAAACACGAGATCCTAAACTCCAATCCCTAAATTCTAAACCCTAAACCCTTAACCCTAAACTCTAAACCTTGAACACTCAACTCAAAACACTTAACTCTAATTTCTAAACAATAAACTCTAAACCCTAAACCCTAAACCCTAACCCCTAAACACTAAACCCTAAGTATTATACATAAAATCGTAAACTCTAAACCCCAAATCCTAAACCCTAAACCCTAAACCCTAAATTCTAAACCCTAAACCTAAACTCTAAATATTGAACAAGAAACCCTAAACCTAAACTCTAAATATTAAACACTAAACCCTAAACCTAAACTCTAAATATTAAACCCTAAAATCTAAATCCTAAACAATAAACCTTAAAAAGAAAACTATAAAGCCTAAATCCTAAACCCTAAACACGAAAGCCTAAATCCTAAACCCTAAACCCTAAACCCTAAACACGAAACTCTACATCCGAATCTCTAAACACGAATCCTAAAATCTAATCCCTAAATTCAAAATCCTAAACCCTAAACCCTGAACCCTAAACCCTAAACACGAAATCCTAAACTCCAATCCCTAAATTCTAGACCCTAAACTCTCAACCCTAAACTCTAAATACTAATACCCGAACACTAAACCCTAATCCAAAAAGTAAATTCTAAACCCTAAATCCTAAACACTAAACATTAAACTCTAAACGGTAAACACCAAACTCTACACCCTAAGCACGAAATCCTAAACTCGAATCCCTAAATTCTAACCCCTAAATCCTTAACCCTAAACTCTAAACCTTGAACACTCAACCTAAAACACTTAACTCTAATCTCTAAACAATAAACTCTAAAACCTAAACCCTAAACCCTAACCCCTAAACACTAAACTCTAAACCCTAAGTATTATACACTAAATCTTTAACTCTAAACCCCAAATCCTAAACCCTCAACCCTAAACCCTAAACCCTAAATTCTAAACCCTAATACTAATCCCTGAACACTTAACCCTAATCCATAAAAACTAAATTCTAAACCTTAAATCCTAAACACTAAACACTAAAATCTAAACTCTACACACCAAACTCTACACCCTAAACACGAAATCCTAAACTCTAATACCTAAATTCTAGACCCTAAACCCTAATACTAATCCCTAAACACTAAACCCTAAACCATAAAAAGTAAATTGTCAACCCTAAATCCTAAACACTAAACACTAAACTGTAAACCGTAAACACCAAACTCTACACCTTAAACACGAAATCCTAAACTCCAATCCCTAAATTCTAAACCCTAAACCCTTAACCCTAAACTCTAAACCTTGAACACTAAACCCAAAACAGTTAACTCTAATTTCCAAACAATAAACTCTAAACCCTAAACCCTAAACTCTAACCCCTAAACACTAAACTCTAAACTCTAAACCCTAAGTATTATACACTAAATCTTAAACTCTAAACCCCAAATCCTAAACCCTAAATTCTAAACCCTAAACCCTAAACCCTAAATCCTAAACACTAAACTCTAAACCGTAAACACCAAACTCTACACCCTAAACACGAGATCCTAAACTCCAATCCCTAAATTCTAAACCCTAAACCCTTAACCCTAAACTCTAAACCTTGAACACTCAACTCAAAACACTTAACTCTAATTTCTAAACAATAAACTCTAAACCCTAAACCCTAAAGCCTAACCCCTAAACAGTAAACCCTAAGTATTATACATAAAATCGTAAACTCTAAACCCCAAATCCTAAACCCTAAACCCTAAACCCTAAATTCTAAACCCTAAACCTAAACTCTAAATATTGAACAGTAAACCCTAAACCTAAACTCTAAATATTAAACACTAAACCCGAAACCTAAACTCTAAATATTAAACCCTAAAATCTAAATCCTAAACAATAAACCTTAAAAAGAAAACTATAAAGCCTAAATCCTAAACCCTAAACACGAAAGCCTAAATCCTAAACTCTAAACCCTAAACCCTAAACACGAAACTCTACATCCGAATCTCTAAACACGAATCCTAAAATCTAATCCCTAAATTCAAAATACTAAACCCTAAACCCTGAACCCTAAACCCTAAACACGAAATCCTAAACTCCAATCCCTAAATTCTAGACCCTAAACTCTCAACCCTAAACTCTAAATACTAATACCTGAACACTAAACCCTAATCCAAAAAGTAAATTCTAAACCCTAAATCCTAAACACTAAATATTAAACTCTAAACGGTAAACACCAAACTCTACACCCTAAGCACGAAATCCTAAACTCGAATCCCTAAATTCTAACCCCTAAATCCTTAACCCTAAACTCTAAACCTTGAACACTCAACCTAAAACACTTAACTCTAATCTCTAAACAATAAACTCTAAAACCTAAACCCTAAACCCTAACCCCTAAACACTAAACTCTAGACTCTAAACTCTAAACCCTAAGTATTATACACTAAATCTTTAACTCTAAACCCCAAATCCTAAACCCTCAACCCTAAACCCTAAACCCTAAATTCTAAACCCTAATACTAATCCCTGAACACTTAACCCTAATCCATAAAAACTAAATTCTAAACCTTAAATCCTAAACACTAAACATTAAAATCTAAACTCTACACACCAAACTCTACACCCTAAACACGAAATCCTAAACTCTAATACCTAAATTCTAGACCCTAAACCCTAATACTAATCCCTAAACACTAAACCCTAAACCATAAAAAGTAAATTGTCAACCCTAAATCCTAAACACTAAACACTAAACTGTAAACCGTAAACACCAAACTCTACACCTTAAACACGAAATCCTAAACTCCAATCCCTAAATTCTAAACCCTAAACCCTTAACCCTAAACTCTAAACCTTGAACACTAAACCCAAAACAGCTTAACTCTAATTTCCAAACAATAAACTCTAAACCCTAAACCCTAAACTCTAACCCCTAAACACTAAACTCTAAACTCTAAACCCTAAGTATTATACACTAAATCTTAAACTCTAAACCCTAAATCCTAAACCCTAAATTCTAAACCCTAAACCCTAAACCCTAAATCCTAAACACTAAACTCTAAACCGTAAACACCAAACTCTACACCCTAAACACGAGATCCTAAACTCCAATCCCTAAATTCTAAACCCTAAACCCTTAACCCTAAACTCTAAACCTTGAACACTCAACTCAAAACACTTAACTCTAATTTCTAAACAATAAACTCTAAACCCTAAACCCTAAACCCTAACCCTTAAACACTAAACCCTAAGTATTATACATAAAATCGTAAACTCTAAACCCCAAATCCTAAACCCTAAACCCTAAACCCTAAATTCTAAACCTTAAACCTAAACTCTAAATATTGAACGAAGAAACCCTAAACCTAAACTCTAAATATTAAACACTAAACCCTAAACCTAAACTCTAAATATTAAACCCTAAAATCTAAATCCTAAACAATAAACCTTAAAAAGAAAACTATAAAGCCTAAATCCTAAACCCTAAACATGAAAGCCTAAATCCTAAACCCTAAACCCTAAACCCTAAACACGAAACTCTACATCCGAATCTCTAAACACGAATCCTAAAATCTAATCCCTAAATTCAAAATCCTAAACCCTAAACCCTGAACCCTAAACCCTAAACACGAAATCCTAAACTCCAATCCCTAAATTCTAGACCCTAAACTCTCAACCCTAAACTCTAAATACTAATACCCGAACACTAAACCCTAATCCAGAAAAAGTAAATTCTAAACCCTAAATCCTAAACACTAAACATTAAACTCTAAACCGTAAATACCAAACTCTACACCCTAAGCACGAAATCCTAAACTCGAATCCCTAAATTCTAACCCCCAAATCCTTAACCCTAAACTCTAAACCTTGAACACTCAACCTAAAACACTTAACTCTAATCTCTAAACAATAAACTCTAAAACCTAAACCCTAAACCCTAACCCCTAAACACTAAACTCTAGACTCTAAACTCTAAACCCTAAGTATTATACACTAAATCTTAAACTCTAAACCCCAAATCCTAAACCCTAAACCCTAAACCCTAAACCCTAAATTCTAAACCCTAATACTAATCCCCGAACACTTAACCCTAATCCATAAAAACTAAATTCTAAACCTTAAATCCTAAACACTAAACACTAAAATCTAAACTCTACACACCAAACTCTACACCCTAAACACGAAATCCTAAACTCTAATACCTAAATTCTAGACCCTAAACCCTAATACTAATCCCTAAACACTAAACCCTAAACCATAAAAAGTAAATTCTCAACCCTAAATCCTAAACACTAAACACTAAACTGTAAACCGTAAACACCAAACTCTACACCTTAAACACGAAATCCTAAACTCCAATCCCTAAATTCTAAACCCTAAACCCTTAACCCTAAACTCTAAACCTTGAACACTAAACCCAAAACAGCTTAACTCTAATTTCCAAACAATAAACTCTAAACCCTAAACCCTAAACTCTAACCCCTAAACACTAAACTCTAAACTCTAAACCCTAAGTATTATACACTAAATCTTAAACTCTAAACCCCAAATCCTAAACCCTAAACTCTAAACCCTAAACCCTAAACCCTAAACCCTAAACCCTAAATCCTAAACACTAAACTCTAAACCCTAAACACCAAACTCTACACCCTAAGCACGAAATCCTAAACTCGAATCCCTAAATTCTAACCCCTAAATCCTTAACCCTAAACTCTAAACCTTGAACACTCAACCTAAAACACTTAACTCTAATCTCTAAACAATAAACTCTAAAACCTAAACCCTAAACCCTAACCCCTAAACACTAAACTCTAGACTCTAAACTCTAAACCCTAAGTATTATACACTAAATCTTTAACTCTAAACCCCAAATCCTAAACCCTCAACCCTAAACCCTAAACCCTAAATTCTAAACCCTAATACTAATCCCTGAACACTTAACCCTAATCCATAAAAACTAAATTCTAAACCTTAAATCCTAAACACTAAACATTAAAATCTAAACTCTACACACCAAACTCTACACCCTAAACACGAAATCCTAAACTCTAATACCTAAATTCTAGACCCTAAACCCTAATACTAATCCCTAAACACTAAACCCTAAACCATAAAAAGTAAATTGTCAACCCTAAATCCTAAACACTAAACACTAAACTGTAAACCATAAACACCAAACTCTACACCTTAAACACGAAATCCTAAACTCCAATCCCTAAATTCTAAACCCTAAACCCTTAACCCTTAACTCTAAACCTTGAACACTATACCCAAAACAGTTAACTCTAATTTCCAAACAATAAACTCTAAACCCTAAACCCTAAATCCTAAACACCAAACTCTACATCCGAAACTCTAAACACGAATCCTAAAATCTAATCCTTAAATTCAAAATCCTAAACCCTAATCCCTAAACCTCGACTCCTAAACCCTAAACACCAAACTCTAAACCCTAAACACGAAATCCTAAACTCCAATCCTTAAATTCTAGACCCTAAACTCTCAACCCTAAACTCTAAATACTAATCCCTGAACACTAAACCCTAATCCATAAAAAGTAAATTCTAAACCCTAAATCCTAAACACTAAACACTAAACTCTAAACCCTAAGTATTATACACTAAATCTTAAACTCTAAACCCCAAATCCTAAACCCTAAACCCTAAACCCTAAACCCTAAACCCTAAATCCTAAACACTAAACTCTAAACCGTAAACACCAAACTCTACACCCTAAACACGAAATCCTAAACTCCAATCCCTAAATTCTAAACCCTAAACCCTTCACCCTATACTCTAAACCTTGAACACTCAACCCAAAACACTTAACTCTAATTTCTAAACAATAAACTCTAAACCCTAAACCCTAAACCCTAACCCCTAAAGACTAAACTCTAAGCTCTAAACACTAAGTATTATACACAAAATCATAAACTCTAAACCCCAAATCCTAAACCCTAAACTCTAAACTCTAAACCCTAAACGTAAACTCTAAATATTAAACACTAAACCCTAAACCTAAACTCTAAATATTAAACACTAAACCCTAAACCTAAACTCTAAATATTAAACCCTAAAATCTAAATCCTAAACACTAAACCTTAAAAAGAAAACTATAAAGCCTAAACCCTAAACCCTAACCATGAAATCCTAAACCCTAAACCCTAAACCCTAAACACCAAACTCTATATCCGAAACTCTAAACACGAATCCTAAAATCTAATCCCTAAATTCAAAATCCTAAACCCTAAACCCTAAACCTTGACCCCTAAACCCTAAAAACCAAACTCTAAACCCTAAACACGAAATCCTAAACTGTAAATACTAATCCCTGAACACTAAACCCTAATCCATAAAAAGTAAATTCTAAACCTTAAATTCAAAACACTAAACACTAAACTCTAAACCCTACAAACCAAACTCTACACACTAAACACGAAATCCTAAACTCCAATACCTATATTCTAGACCCTAAACCCTAAATCCTAATATTAATCCATAAACACTAAACCCTAAACCATAGAAAGTAAATTCTAAACCCTAAATCCTAAACACCAAACACTAAACCGTAAACCCTAACCACCAAACACTACACCTTAAACACGAAATCCTAAACTCCAATCCCGAAATACTAAACCCTAAACCCTAAACCCTAAACCCTCAACTCTAAACCTTGAACACTAAACCCAAACACTAAACTCCAATCTCTAAACACTAAACTCTAAACTCTAAACCCTAAACCCTAAACCCTAAACCCTAAACCCTAAACCCTAAACCCTAAACCCTAAACCCTAAACCCTAAACCCTAAACCCTAAACCCTAAACCCTAAACCCTAAACCCTAAACCCTAAACCCTTCACCCTAAACTCTAAACCTTGAACACTAAACCCAAAACACTTAACTCTAATTTCCAAATAATAAACTCTAAACCCTAAACCCTAACCCCTAAACACTAAACTCTAAACTCTAAACACTAAGTATTATACACAAAATCATAAACTCTAAACCCCAAATCCTAAACCCTAAACCCTAAACCCTAAACTTTAAACCCTAAACCTAAACTCTAAATATTAAACACTAAACCCTAAACCTAAACCCTAAATATTAAACACTAAACCCTAAACCTAAACTCTAAATATTAAACCCTAAAATCTAAATCCTAAACACTAAACCTTAAAAAGAAAACTATAAAGCCTAAACCCTAAACCCTAACCATGAAATCCTAAACCCTAAACCCTAAATCCTAAACACCAAACTCTACATCCGAAACTCTAAACACGAATCCTAAAATCTAATCCTTAAATTCAAAATCCTAAACCCTAATCCCTAAACCTCGACTCCTAAACCCTAAACACCAAACTCTAAACCCTAAACACGAAATCCTAAACTCCAATCCTTAAATTCTAGACCCTAAACTCTCAACCCTAAACTCTAAATACTAATCCCTGAACACTAAACCCTAATCCATAAAAAGTAAATTCTAAACCCTAAATCCTAAACACTAAACACTAAACTCTAAACCCTAAGTATTATACACTAAATCTTAAACTCTAAACCCCAAATCCTAAACCCTAAACCCTAAACCCTAAACCCTAAACCCTAAACCCTAAATCCTAAACACTAAACTCTAAACCGTAAACACCAAACTCTACACCCTAAACACGAAATCCTAAACTCCAATCCCTAAATTCTAAACCCTAAACCCTTCACCCTATACTCTAAACCTTGAACACTCAACCCAAAACACTTAACTCTAATTTCTAAACAATAAACTCTAAACCCTAAACCCTAAACCCTAACCCCTAAAGACTAAACTCTAAGCTCTAAACACTAAGTATTATACACAAAATCATAAACTCTAAACCCCAAATCCTAAACCCTAAACTCTAAACCCTAAACGTAAACTCTAAATATTAAACACTAAACCCTAAACCTAAACTCTAAATATTAAACACTAAACCCTAAACCTAAACTCTAAATATTAAACCCTAAAATCTAAATCCTAAACACTAAACCTTAAAAAGAAAACTATAAAGCCTAAACCCTAAACCCTAACCATGAAATCCTAAACCCTAAACCCTAAACCCTAAACACCAAACTCTATATCGGAAACTCTAAACACGAATCCTAAAATCTAATCCCTAAATTCAAAATCCTAAACCCTAAACCCTAAACCTTGACCCCTAAACCCTAAACACCAAACTCTAAACCCTAAACACGAAATCCTAAACTGTAAATACTAAACACGAAATCCTAAACTCTACACCTTAAACACGAAATCCTAAACTCCAATCCCAAAATACTAAACCCTAAACCCTAAACCCTAAACCCTCAACTCTAAACCTTGAACACTAAACCCAAACACTAAACTCCAATCTCTAAACACTAAACTCTAAACTCTAAACCCTAAACAGTAAACCCTAAACCCTAAACCCTAAACCCTTAACCCTAAACCCTAAACCCTAAACCCTAAACCCTAAACCCTAAACCCTAAACCCTAAACCCTTCACCCTAAACTCTAAACCTTGAACACTAAACCCAAAACACTTAACTCTAATTTCCAAATAATAAACTCTAAACCCTAAACCCTAACCCCTAAACACTAAACTCTAAACTCTAAACACTAAGTATTATACACAAAATCATAAACTCTAAACCCCAAATCCTAAACCCTAAACCCTAAACCCTAAACCCTAAACTTTAAACCCTAAACCTAAACTCTAAATATTAAACACTAAACCCTAAACCTAAACCCTAAATATTAAACACTAAACCCTAAACCTAAACTCTAAATATTAAACCCTAAAATCTAAATCCTAAACACTAAACCTTAAAAAGAAAACTATAAAGCCTAAACCCTAAACCCTAACCATGAAATCCTAAACCCTAAACCCTAAATCCTAAACACCAAACTCTACATCCGAAACTCTAAACACGAATCCTAAAATCTAATCCCTAAATTCAAAATCCTAAACCCTAAACCCTAAACCTTGACCCCTAAACCCTAAACACCAAACTCTAAACCCTAAACACGAAATCCTAAACTCCAATCCTTAAATTCTAGACCCTAAACTCTCAACCCTAAACTATAAATACGAATCCCTGAACACTAAACCCTAATCCATAAAAAGTAAATTCTAAACCCTAAATCCTAAACACTAAACACTAAACTCTAAACCCTAAGTATTATACACTAAATCTTAAACTCTAAACCCCAAATCCTAAACCCTAAACCCTAAACCCTAAACCCTAAATCCTAAACACTAAACTCTAAACCGTAAACACCAAACTCTACACCCTAAACACGAAATCCTAAACTCCAATCCCTAAATTCTATACCCTAAACCCTTCACCCTAAACTCTAAACCTTGAACACTCAACCCAAAACACTTAACTCTAATTTCTAAACAATAAACTCTAAACCCTAAACCCTAAACCCTAACCCCTAAAAACTAAAGTCTAAGCTCTAAATACTAAGTATTATACACAAAATCATATACTCTAAACCCCAAATCCTAAACCCTAAACTCTAAACTCTAAACCCTAAACGTAAACTCTAAATATTAAACACTAAACCCTAAACCTAAACTCGAAATATTAAACACTAAACCCTAAACCTAAACTCTAAATATTAAACCCTAAAATCTAAATCCTAAACACTAAACCTTAAAGAGAAAACTATAAAGCCTAAACCCTAAACCCTAACCACGAAATCCTAAACCCTAAACCCTAAACACCAAACTCTACATCCGAAACTCTAAACACGAATCCTAAAATCTAATCCCTAAATTCCAAATCCTAAACCCTAAACCCTAAACCCTGAACCCTAAACCCTAAACACCAAACTCTACACCCTAAACTCCAATCCCTAAATTCTAGACCCTAAACTCTCAACCCTAAACTCTAAATACTAATCCTTGAACACTAAACCCTAATCCATAAAAACTAAATTCTAAACCTTAAATCCTAAACACTAAACACTAAACTCTAAACCCTACACATCAAACACTACACCCTATACACGAAATCCTAAACTCCAATACCTAAATTCTAGAGCCTAAACCCTAAACCCCAATACTAATCCCTAAACACTAAACCCAAAACCATAAAAAGTAAATTCTAAACCCTAAATCCTAAACACTAAACACTAAACTCTAAACCGTAAACACCAAACTCTACACCCTAAGCACGAAATCCTAAACTCCAATCCCTAAATTCTAAACCCTAAACCCTTCACCCTAAACTCTAAACCTTGAACACTCAACCCAAAACACTTAACTCTAATTTCTAAACAATAAACTCTAAACCCTAAACCCTAAACCCTAACCCCTAAAAACTAAACTCTAAGCTCTAAACACTAAGTATTATACACAAAATCATAAACTCTAAACCCCAAATCCTAAACCCTAAACTCTAAACTCTAAACCCTAAACATAAACTCTAAATATTAAACACTAAACCCTAAACCTAAACTCTAAATATTAAACACTAAACCCTAAACCTAAACTCTAAATATTAAACCCTAAAATCTAAATCCTAAACACTAAACCTTAAAGAGAAAACTATAAAGCCTAAACCCTAAACCCTAACCACGAAATCCTAAACCCTAAACCCTAAACACCAAACTCTACATCCGAAACTCTAAACACGAATCCTAAAATCTAATCCCTAAATTCCAAATCCTAAACCCTAAACCCTGAACCCTAAACCCTAAACACCAAACTCTACACCCTAAACACTAAATCCTAAACTCCAATCCCTAAATTCTAGACCCTAAACTCTCAACCCTAAACTCTAAATACTAATCCTTGAACACTAAACCCTAATCCATAAAAACTAAATTCTAAACCGTAAATCCTAAACACTAAACACTAAACTCTAAACCCTACACATCAAACACTACACCCTATACACGAAATCCTAAACTCCAATACCTAAATTCTAGAGCCTAAACCCTAAACCCCAATACTAATCCCTAAACACTAAACCCAAAACCATAAAAAGTAAATTCTAAACCCTAAATCCTAAACACTAAACACTAAACTCTAAACCGTAAACACCAAACTCTACACCCTAAGCACGAAATCCTAAACTCCAATCCCTAAATTCTAAACCCTAAACCCTTAACCCTAAACTCTAAACCTTGAACACTCAACCTAAAACACTTAACTCTAATCTCTAAACAAAAAACTCTAAACCCTAAACCCTAAACCCTAACCCCTAAACACTAAACTCTAGACTCTAAACTCTAAACCCAAAGTATTATACACTAAATCTTAAACTCTAAACCCCAAATCCTAAACCATAAACCCTAAACCCTAAACCCTAAATTCTAAACCCTAATACTAATCTCTGAACACTTAACCCTAATCCATAAAAACTAAATTCTAAACCTTAAATCCTAAACACTAAACACTAGAATCTAAACTCTACACACCAAACTCTACACCCTAAACACGAAATCCTAAACTCTAATACCTAAATTCTAGACCCTAAACCCTAATACTAATCCCTAAACACTAATCCCTAAACCATAAAAAGTAAATTCTCAACCCTAAATCCTAAACACTAAACACTAAACGAGAAACCGTAAACACCAAACTCTACACCTTAAACACGAAATCCTAAACTCCAATCCCTAAATTCTAAACCCTAAACCCTTAACCCTTAACTCTAAACCTTGAACACTATACCCAAAACAGCTTAACTCTAATTTCCAAACAATAAACTCTAAACCCTAAACCCTAAACTCTAACCCCTAAACACTAAACTCTAAACTCTAAACCCTAAGTATTATACACTAAATCTTAAACTCTAAACCCAAATCCTAAACCCTAAACCCTAAACCCTAAATCTTAAACACTAAACTCTAAACCGTAAACACCAAACTCTACACCCTAAACACGAAATCCTAAACTCCAATCCCTAAATTCTATACCCTAAACCCTTCACCCTAAACTCTAAACCTTGAACACTCAACCCAAAACACTTAACTCTAATTTCTAAACAATAAACTCTAAACCCTAAACCCTAAACCCTAACCCCTAAAAACTAAAGTCTAAGCTCTAAATACTAGGTATTATACACAAAATCATATACTCTAAACCCCAAATCCTAAACCCTAAACTCTAAACTCTAAACCCTAAACGTAAACTCTAAATATTAAACACTAAACCCTAAACCTAAACTCGAAATATTAAACACTAAACCCTAAACCTAAACTCTAAATATTAAACCCTAAAATCTAAATCCTAAACACTAAACCTTAAAGAGAAAACTATAAAGCCTAAACCCTAAACCCTAACCACGAAATCCTAAACCCTAAACCCTAAACACCAAACTCTACATCTGAAACTCTAAACACGAATCCTAAAATCTAATCCCTAAATTCCAAATCCTAAACCCTAAACCCTAAACCCTGAACCCTAAACCCTAAACACCAAACTCTACACCCTAAACTCCAATCCCTAAATTCTAGACCCTAAACTCTCAACCCTAAACTCTAAATACTAATCCTTGAACACTAAACCCTAATCCATAAAAACTAAATTCTAAACCTTAAATCCTAAACACTAAACACTAAACTCTAAACCCTACACATCAAACACTACACCCTATACACGAAATCCTAAACTCCAATACCTAAATTCTAGAGCCTAAACCCTAAACCCCAATACTAATCCCTAAACACTAAACCCAAAACCATAAAAAGTAAATTCTAAACCCTAAATCCTAAACACTAAACACTAAACTCTAAACCGTAAACACCAAACTCTACACCCTAAGCACGAAATCCTAAACTCCAATCCCTAAATTCTAAACCCTAAACCCTTCACCCTAAACTCTAAACCTTGAACACTCAACCCAAAACACTTAACTCTAATTTCTAAACAATAAACTCTAAACCCTAAACCCTAAACCCTAACCCCTAAAAACTAAACTCTAAGCTCTAAACACTAAGTATTATACACAAAATCATAAACTCTAAACCCCAAATCCTAAACCCTAAACTCTAAACTCTAAACCCTAAACATAAACTCTAAATATTAAACACTAAACCCTAAACCTAAACTCTAAATATTAAACACTAAACCCTAAACCTAAACTCTAAATATTAAACCCTAAAATCTAAATCCTAAACACTAAACCTTAAAGAGAAAACTATAAAGCCTAAACCCTAAACCCTAACCACGAAATCCTAAACCCTAAACCCTAAACACCAAACTCTACATCCGAAACTCTAAACACGAATCCTAAAATCTAATCCCTAAATTCCAAATCCTAAACCCTAAACCCTGAACCCTAAACCCTAAACACCAAACTCTACACCCTAAACACTAAATCCTAAACTCCAATCCCTAAATTCTAGACCCTAAACTCTCAACCCTAAACTCTAAATACTAATCCTTGAACACTAAACCCTAATCCATAAAAACTAAATTCTAAACCGTAAATCCTAAACACTAAACACTAAACTCTAAACCCTACACATCAAACACTACACCCTATACACGAAATCCTAAACTCCAATACCTAAATTCTAGAGCCTAAACCCTAAACCCCAATACTAATCCCTAAACACTAAACCCAAAACCATAAAAAGTAAATTCTAAACCCTAAATCCTAAACACTAAACACTAAACTCTAAACCGTAAACACCAAACTCTACACCCTAAGCACGAAATCCTAAACTCCAATCCCTAAATTCTAAACCCTAAACCCTTAACCCTAAACTCTAAACCTTGAACACTCAACCTAAAACACTTAACTCTAATCTCTAAACAAAAAACTCTAAACCCTAAACCCTAAACCCTAACCCCTAAACACTAAACTCTAGACTCTAAACTCTAAACCCAAAGTATTATACACTAAATCTTAAA
This sequence comes from Linum usitatissimum, assembly GCA_030674075.2. Lineage (NCBI taxonomy): Eukaryota > Viridiplantae > Streptophyta > Magnoliopsida > Malpighiales > Linaceae > Linum > Linum usitatissimum. Next base: position 394,674 of record JAUJYP020000543.1, on the reverse strand, counting down.
CTCTAAACCCCAAATCCTAAACCATAAACCCTAAACCCTAAACCCTAAATTCTAAACCCTAATACTAATCTCTCGAACACTTAACCCTAATCCATAAAAACTAAATTCTAAACCTTAAATCCTAAACACTAAACACTAGAATCTAAACTCTACACACCAAACTCTACACCCTAAACACGAAATCCTAAACTCTAATACCTAAATTCTAGACCCTAAACCCTAATACTAATCCCTAAACACTAATCCCTAAACCATAAAAAGTAAATTCTCAACCCTAAATCCTAAACACTAAACACTAAACAAGAAACCGTAAACACCAAACTCTACACCTTAAACACGAAATCCTAAACTCCAATCCCTAAATTCTAAACCCTAAACCCTTAACCCTTAACTCTAAACCTTGAACACTATACCCAAAACAGCTTAACTCTAATTTCCAAACAATAAACTCTAAACCCTAAACCCTAAACTCTAACCCCTAAACACTAAACTCTAAACTCTAAACCCTAAGTATTATACACTAAATCTTAAACTCTAAACCCAAATCCTAAACCCTAAACCCTAAACCCTAAATCTTAAACACTAAACTCTAAACCGTAAACACCAAACTCTACACCCTAAACACGAAATCCTAAACTCCAATCCCTAAATTCTAAACCCTAAACCCTTCACCCTATACTCTAAACCTTGAACACTCAACCCAAAACACTTAACTCTAATTTCTAAACAATAAACTCTAAACCCTAAACCCTAAACCCTAACCCCTAAAGACTAAACTCTAAGCTCTAAACACTAAGTATTATACACAAAATCATAAACTCTAAACCCCAAATCCTAAACCCTAAACTCTAAACTCTAAACCCTAAACGTAAACTCTAAATATTAAACACTAAACCCTAAACCTAAACTCTAAATATTAAACACTAAACCCTAAACCTAAACTCTAAATATTAAACCCTAAAATCTAAATCCTAAACACTAAACCTTAAAAAGAAAACTATAAAGCCTAAACCCTAAACCCTAACCATGAAATCCTAAACCCTAAACCCTAAACCCTAAACACCAAACTCTATATCCGAAACTCTAAACACGAATCCTAAAATCTAATCCCTAAATTCAAAATCCTAAACCCTAAACCCTAAACCTTGACCCCTAAACCCTAAAAACCAAACTCTAAACCCTAAACACGAAATCCTAAACTCGTAAATACTAATCCCTGAACACTAAACCCTAATCCATAAAAAGTAAATTCTAAACCTTAAATTCAAAACACTAAACACTAAACTCTAAACCCTACAAACCAAACTCTACACACTAAACACGAAATCCTAAACTCCAATACCTATATTCTAGACCCTAAACCCTAAATCCTAATATTAATCCATAAACACTAAACCCTAAACCATAGAAAGTAAATTCTAAACCCTAAATCCTAAACACCAAACACTAAACTGTAAACCCTAACCACCAAACACTACACCTTAAACACGAAATCCTAAACTCCAATCCCGAAATACTAAACCCTAAACCCTAAACCCTAAACCCTCAACTCTAAACCTTGAACACTAAACCCAAACACTAAACTCCAATCTCTAAACACTAAACTCTAAACTCTAAACCCTAAACCCTAAACCCTAAACCCTAAACCCTAAACCCTAAACCCTAAACCCTAAACCCTAAACCCTAAACCCTAAACCCTAAACCCTAAACCCTAAACCCTAAACCCTAAACCCTAAACCCTAAACCCTTCACCCTAAACTCTAAACCTTGAACACTAAACCCAAAACACTTAACTCTAATTTCCAAATAATAAACTCTAAACCCTAAACCCTAACCCCTAAACACTAAACTCTAAACTCTAAACACTAAGTATTATACACAAAATCATAAACTCTAAACCCCAAATCCTAAACCCTAAACCCTAAACCCTAAACTTTAAACCCTAAACCTAAACTCTAAATATTAAACACTAAACCCTAAACCTAAACCCTAAATATTAAACACTAAACCCTAAACCTAAACTCTAAATATTAAACCCTAAAATCTAAATCCTAAACACTAAACCTTAAAAAGAAAACTATAAAGCCTAAACCCTAAACCCTAACCATGAAATCCTAAACCCTAAACCCTAAATCCTAAACACCAAACTCTACATCCGAAACTCTAAACACGAATCCTAAAATCTAATCCTTAAATTCAAAATCCTAAACCCTAATCCCTAAACCTCGACTCCTAAACCCTAAACACCAAACTCTAAACCCTAAACACGAAATCCTAAACTCCAATCCTTAAATTCTAGACCCTAAACTCTCAACCCTAAACTCTAAATACTAATCCCTGAACACTAAACCCTAATCCATAAAAAGTAAATTCTAAACCCTAAATCCTAAACACTAAACACTAAACTCTAAACCCTAAGTATTATACACTAAATCTTAAACTCTAAACCCCAAATCCTAAACCCTAAACCCTAAACCCTAAACCCTAAACCCTAAACCCTAAATCCTAAACACTAAACTCTAAACCGTAAACACCAAACTCTACACCCTAAACACGAAATCCTAAACTCCAATCCCTAAATTCTAAACCCTAAACCCTTCACCCTATACTCTAAACCTTGAACACTCAACCCAAAACACTTAACTCTAATTTCTAAACAATAAACTCTAAACCCTAAACCCTAAACCCTAACCCCTAAAGACTAAACTCTAAGCTCTAAACACTAAGTATTATACACAAAATCATAAACTCTAAACCCCAAATCCTAAACCCTAAACTCTAAACTCTAAACCCTAAACGTAAACTCTAAATATTAAACACTAAACCCTAAACCTAAACTCTAAATATTAAACACTAAACCCTAAACCTAAACTCTAAATATTAAACCCTAAAATCTAAATCCTAAACACTAAACCTTAAAAAGAAAACTATAAAGCCTAAACCCTAAACCCTAACCATGAAATCCTAAACCCTAAACCCTAAACCCTAAACACCAAACTCTATATCGGAAACTCTAAACACGAATCCTAAAATCTAATCCCTAAATTCAAAATCCTAAACCCTAAACCCTAAACCTTGACCCCTAAACCCTAAACACCAAACTCTAAACCCTAAACACGAAATCCTAAACTGTAAATACTAAACACGAAATCCTAAACTCTACACCTTAAACACGAAATCCTAAACTCCAATCCCAAAATACTAAACCCTAAACCCTAAACCCTAAACCCTCAACTCTAAACCTTGAACACTAAACCCAAACACTAAACTCCAATCTCTAAACACTAAACTCTAAACTCTAAACCCTAAACAGTAAACCCTAAACCCTAAACCCTAAACCCTTAACCCTAAACCCTAAACCCTAAACCCTAAACCCTAAACCCTAAACCCTAAACCCTAAACCCTTCACCCTAAACTCTAAACCTTGAACACTAAACCCAAAACACTTAACTCTAATTTCCAAATAATAAACTCTAAACCCTAAACCCTAACCCCTAAACACTAAACTCTAAACTCTAAACACTAAGTATTATACACAAAATCATAAACTCTAAACCCCAAATCCTAAACCCTAAACCCTAAACCCTAAACCCTAAACTTTAAACCCTAAACCTAAACTCTAAATATTAAACACTAAAACCTAAACCTAAACCCTAAATATTAAACACTAAACCCTAAACCTAAACTCTAAATATTAAACCCTAAAATCTAAATCCTAAACACTAAACCTTAAAAAGAAAACTATAAAGCCTAAACCCTAAACCCTAACCATGAAATCCTAAACCCTAAACCCTAAATCCTAAACACCAAACTCTACATCCGAAACTCTAAACACGAATCCTAAAATCTAATCCCTAAATTCAAAATCCTAAACCCTAAACCCTAAACCTTGACCCCTAAACCCTAAACACCAAACTCTAAACCCTAAACACGAAATCCTAAACTCCAATCCTTAAATTCTAGACCCTAAACTCTCAACCCTAAACTATAAATACGAATCCCTGAACACTAAACCCTAATCCATAAAAAGTAAATTCTAAACCCTAAATCCTAAACACTAAACACTAAACTCTAAACCCTAAGTATTATACACTAAATCTTAAACTCTAAACCCCAAATCCTAAACCCTAAACCCTAAACCCTAAACCCTAAATCCTAAACACTAAACTCTAAACCGTAAACACCAAACTCTACACCCTAAACACGAAATCCTAAACTCCAATCCCTAAATTCTATACCCTAAACCCTTCACCCTAAACTCTAAACCTTGAACACTCAACCCAAAACACTTAACTCTAATTTCTAAACAATAAACTCTAAACCCTAAACCCTAAACCCTAACCCCTAAAAACTAAAGTCTAAGCTCTAAATACTAAGTATTATACACAAAATCATATACTCTAAACCCCAAATCCTAAACCCTAAACTCTAAACTCTAAACCCTAAACGTAAACTCTAAATATTAAACACTAAACCCTAAACCTAAACTCGAAATATTAAACACTAAACCCTAAACCTAAACTCTAAATATTAAACCCTAAAATCTAAATCCTAAACACTAAACCTTAAAGAGAAAACTATAAAGCCTAAACCCTAAACCCTAACCACGAAATCCTAAACCCTAAACCCTAAACACCAAACTCTACATCCGAAACTCTAAACACGAATCCTAAAATCTAATCCCTAAATTCCAAATCCTAAACCCTAAACCCTAAACCCTGAACCCTAAACCCTAAACACCAAACTCTACACCCTAAACTCCAATCCCTAAATTCTAGACCCTAAACTCTCAACCCTAAACTCTAAATACTAATCCTTGAACACTAAACCCTAATCCATAAAAACTAAATTCTAAACCTTAAATCCTAAACACTAAACACTAAACTCTAAACCCTACACATCAAACACTACACCCTATACACGAAATCCTAAACTCCAATACCTAAATTCTAGAGCCTAAACCCTAAACCCCAATACTAATCCCTAAACACTAAACCCAAAACCATAAAAAGTAAATTCTAAACCCTAAATCCTAAACACTAAACACTAAACTCTAAACCGTAAACACCAAACTCTACACCCTAAGCACGAAATCCTAAACTCCAATCCCTAAATTCTAAACCCTAAACCCTTCACCCTAAACTCTAAACCTTGAACACTCAACCCAAAACACTTAACTCTAATTTCTAAACAATAAACTCTAAACCCTAAACCCTAAACCCTAACCCCCTAAAACTAAACTCTAAGCTCTAAACACTAAGTATTATACACAAAATCATAAACTCTAAACCCCAAATCCTAAACCCTAAACTCTAAACTCTAAACCCTAAACATAAACTCTAAATATTAAACACTAAACCCTAAACCTAAACTCTAAATATTAAACACTAAACCCTAAACCTAAACTCTAAATATTAAACCCTAAAATCTAAATCCTAAACACTAAACCTTAAAGAGAAAACTATAAAGCCTAAACCCTAAACCCTAACCACGAAATCCTAAACCCTAAACCCTAAACACCAAACTCTACATCCGAAACTCTAAACACGAATCCTAAAATCTAATCCCTAAATTCCAAATCCTAAACCCTAAACCCTGAACCCTAAACCCTAAACACCAAACTCTACACCCTAAACACTAAATCCTAAACTCCAATCCCTAAATTCTAGACCCTAAACTCTCAACCCTAAACTCTAAATACTAATCCTTGAACACTAAACCCTAATCCATAAAAACTAAATTCTAAACCGTAAATCCTAAACACTAAACACTAAACTCTAAACCCTACACATCAAACACTACACCCTATACACGAAATCCTAAACTCCAATACCTAAATTCTAGAGCCTAAACCCTAAACCCCAATACTAATCCCTAAACACTAAACCCAAAACCATAAAAAGTAAATTCTAAACCCTAAATCCTAAACACTAAACACTAAACTCTAAACCGTAAACACCAAACTCTACACCCTAAGCACGAAATCCTAAACTCCAATCCCTAAATTCTAAACCCTAAACCCTTAACCCTAAACTCTAAACCTTGAACACTCAACCTAAAACACTTAACTCTAATCTCTAAACAAAAAACTCTAAACCCTAAACCCTAAACCCTAACCCCTAAACACTAAACTCTAGACTCTAAACTCTAAACCCAAAGTATTATACACTAAATCTTAAACTCTAAACCCCAAATCCTAAACCATAAACCCTAAACCCTAAACCCTAAATTCTAAACCCTAATACTAATCTCTGAACACTTAACCCTAATCCATAAAAACTAAATTCTAAACCTTAAATCCTAAACACTAAACACTAGAATCTAAACTCTACACACCAAACTCTACACCCTAAACACGAAATCCTAAACTCTAATACCTAAATTCTAGACCCTAAACCCTAATACTAATCCCTAAACACTAATCCCTAAACCATAAAAAGTAAATTCTCAACCCTAAATCCTAAACACTAAACACTAAACGAAACCATAAACACCAAACTCTACACCTTAAACACGAAATCCTAAACTCCAATCCCTAAATTCTAAACCCTAAACCCTTAACCCTTAACTCTAAACCTTGAACACTATACCCAAAACAGTTAACTCTAATTTCCAAACAATAAACTCTAAACCCTAAACCCTAAACTCTAACCCCTAAACACTAAACTCTAAACTCTAAACCCTAAGTATTATACACTAAATCTTAAACTCTAAACCCAAATCCTAAACCCTAAACCCTAAACCCTAAATCTTAAACACTAAACTCTAAACCGTAAACACCAAACTCTACACCCTAAACACGAAATCCTAAACTCCAATCCCTAAATTCTAAACCCTAAACCCTTAACCCTAAACTCTAAACCTTGAACAGTCAACCCAAAACACTTAACTCTAATTTCTAAACAATAAACTCTAAACCCGAAACCCTATACCCTAACCCCTAAACACTAAACTATAAACTCTAAACACTAAGTATTATACACAAAATCATAAACTCTAAACCTCAAATCCTAAACCCTAAACCCTAAACTCTAAACCCTAAACCTAAACTCTAAATATTAAACAGTAAACCCTAAACCTAAACTCTAAATATTAAACACTAAACCCTAAACCTAAACTCTAACTATTAAACCCTAAAATCTAAATCCTAAACACTAAACCTTAAAAAGAAAACTATAAAGCCTAAACCCTAAACCCTAACCATGAAATCCTAAACCCTAAACCCTAAACCCTAAACACCAAACTCTACATCCGAAACTCTAAACACGAATTTTAAAATCTAATCCCTAAATTCAAAATCCTAAACCCTAAACCCTAAACCTTGACCCCTAAACCCTAAACACCAAACTCTAAACCCTAAACACGAAATCCTAAACTCCAATCCCTAAATTCTAGACCCTAAACTATCAACCCTAAACTCTAAATACTAATCCCTGAACACTAAACCCTAATCCATAAAAAGTAAATTCTAAACCCTAAATCCTAAACACTAAACACTAAACTCTAAACCGTAAACACCAAACTCTACACCCTAAGCACGAAATCCTAAACTCCAATCCCAAATTCTAAACCCTAAACCCTTAACCCTAAACTCTAAACCTTGAACACTCAACCTAAAACACTTAACTCTAATCTCTAAACAATAAACTCGAAACCCTAACCCCTAAACACTAAACTCTAGACTCTAAACTCTAAACCCTAAGTATTATACACTAAATCTTAAACTCTAAATCCCAAATCCTAAACCCTAAACCCTAAACCCTAAACCCTAAATTCTAAACCCTAATACTAATCCCTGAACACTTAACCCTAATCCATAAAAACTAAATTCTAAACCTTAAATCCTAAACACTAAACACTAAAATCTAAACTCTACACACCAAACTCTACACCCTAAACACGAAATCCTAAACTCTAATACCTAAATTCTAGACCCTAAACCCTTATACTAATCCCTAAACACTAAACCCTAAACCATAAAAAGTAAATTCTCAACCCTAAATCCTAGACACTAAACACTAAACCGTAAACCGTAAACACCAAACTCTACACCTTAAACACGAAATCCTAAACTCCAATCCCTAAATTCTAAACCCTAAACCCTTAACCCTAAACTCTAAACCTTGAACACTAAACCCAAAAAAGTTAACTCTAATTTCCAAACAATAAACTCTAAACCCTAAACCCTAAACTCTAACCCCTAAACACTAAACTCTAAACTCTAAACCCTAAGTATTATACACTAAATCTTAAACTCTAAACCCCAAATCCTAAACCCTAAATTCTAAACCCTAAACCCTAAACCCTAAATCCTAAACACTAAACTCTAAACCGTAAACACCAAACTCTACACCTTAAACACGAAATCCTAAACTCCAATCCCTAAATTCTAAACCCTAAACCCTTAACCCTAAACTCTAAACCTTGAACACTAAACCCAAAAAAGTTAACTCTAATTTCCAAACAATAAACTCTAAACCCTAAACCCTAAACTCTAACCCCTAAACACTAAACTCTAAACTCTAAACCCTAAGTATTATACACTAAATCTTAAACTCTAAACCCCAAATCCTAAACCCTAAATTCTAAACCCTAAACCCTAAACCCTAAATCCTAAACACTAAACTCTAAACCGTAAACACCAAACTCTACACCCTAAACACGAAATCCTAAACTCCAATCCCTAAATTCTAAACCCTAAACCATTAACCCTAAACTCTAAACCTTGAACACTCAACCCAAAACACTTAACTCTAATTTCTAAACAATAAACTCTAAACCCTAAACCCTAAACCCTAACCCCTAAACACTAAACCCTAAGTATTATACATAAAATCGTAAACTCTAAACCCCAAATCCTAAACCCTAAACCCTAAACCCTAAATTCTAAACCCTAAACCTAAACTCTAAATATTGAACAGTAAACCCTAAACCTAAACTCTAAATATTAAACACTAAACCCTAAACCTAAACTCTAAATATTAAACCCTAAAATCTAAATCCTAAACAATAAACCTTAAAAAGAAAACTATAAAGCCTAAATCCTAAACCCTAAACACGAAATCCTAAACCCTAAACCCTAAACCCTAAACACGAAACTCTACATCCGAATCTCTAAACACGAATCCTAAAATCTAATCCCTAAATTCAAAATCCTAAACCCTAAACCATGAACCCTAAACCCTAAACACCAAACTCTACACCCTAAACACGAAATCCTAAACTCCAATCCCTAAATTCTAGACCCTAAACTCTCAACCCTAAACTCTAAATACTAATCCCTGAACACTAAACCCTAATCCAGAAAAAGTAAATTCTAAATCCTAAATCCTAAACACTAAACATTAAACTCTAAACCGTAAACACCAAACTCTACACCCTAAGCACGAAATCCTAAACTCGAATCCCTAAATTCTAACCCCTAAATCCTTAACCCTAAACTCTAAACCTTGAACACTCAACCTAAAACACTTAACTCTAATCTCTAAACAAAAAACTCTAAACCCTAAACCCTAAACCCTAACCCCTAAACACTAAACTCTAGACTCTAAACTCTAAACCCAAAGTATTATACACTAAATCTTAAACTCTAAACCCCAAATCCTAAACCATAAACCCTAAACCCTAAACCCTAAATTCTAAACCCTAATACTAATCTCGAACACTTAACCCTAATCCATAAAAACTAAATTCTAAACCTTAAATCCTAAACACTAAACACTAGAATCTAAACTCTACACACCAAACTCTACACCCTAAACACGAAATCCTAAACTCTAATACCTAAATTCTAGACCCTAAACCCTAATACTAATCCCTAAACACTAATCCCTAAACCATAAAAAGTAAATTCTCAACCCTAAATCCTAAACACTAAACACTAAACAGTAAACCGTAAACACCAAACTCTACACCTTAAACACGAAATCCTAAACTCCAATCCCTAAATTCTAAACCCTAAACCCTTAACCCTTAACTCTAAACCTTGAACACTATACCCAAAACAGTTAACTCTAATTTCCAAACAATAAACTCTAAACCCTAAACCCTAAACTCTAATCCCTAAACACTAAACTCTAAACTCTAAACCCTAAGTATTATACACTAAATCTTAAACTCTAAACCCAAATCCTAAACCCTAAACCACTAAACCCTAAATCTTAAACACTAAACTCTAAACCGTAAACACCAAACTCTACACCCTAAACACGAAATCCTAAACTCCAATCCCTAAATTCTAAACCCTAAACCCTTAACCCTAAACTCTAAACCTTGAACAGTCAACCCAAAACACTTAACTCTAATTTCTAAACAATAAACTCTAAACCCGAAACCCTATACCCTAACCCCTAAACACTAAACTATAAACTCTAAACACTAAGTATTATACACAAAATCATAAACTCTAAACCTCAAATCCTAAACCCTAAACCCTAAACTCTAAACCCTAAACCTAAACTCTAAATATTAAACAGTAAACCCTAAACCTAAACTCTAAATATTAAACACTAAACCCTAAACCTAAACTCTAACTATTAAACCCTAAAATCTAAATCCTAAACACTAAACCTTAAAAAGAAAACTATAAAGCCTAAACCCTAAACCCTAACCATGAAATCCTAAACCCTAAACCCTAAACCCTAAACACCAAACTCTACATCCGAAACTCTAAACACGAATTTTAAAATCTAATCCCTAAATTCAAAATCCTAAACCCTAAACCCTAAACCTTGACCCCTAAACCCTAAACACCAAACTCTAAACCCTAAACACGAAATCCTAAACTCCAATCCCTAAATTCTAGACCCTAAACTATCAACCCTAAACTCTAAATACTAATCCCTGAACACTAAACCCTAATCCATAAAAAGTAAATTCTAAACCCTAAATCCTAAACACTAAACACTAAACTCTAAACCGTAAACACCAAACTCTACACCCTAAGCACGAAATCCTAAACTCCAATCCCAAATTCTAAACCCTAAACCCTTAACCCTAAACTCTAAACCTTGAACACTCAACCTAAAACACTTAACTCTAATCTCTAAACAATAAACTCGAAACCCTAACCCCTAAACACTAAACTCTAGACTCTAAACTCTAAACCCTAAGTATTATACACTAAATCTTAAACTCTAAATCCCAAATCCTAAACCCTAAACCCTAAACCCTAAACCCTAAATTCTAAACCCTAATACTAATCCCTGAACACTTAACCCTAATCCATAAAAACTAAATTCTAAACCTTAAATCCTAAACACTAAACACTAAAATCTAAACTCTACACACCAAACTCTACACCCTAAACACGAAATCCTAAACTCTAATACCTAAATTCTAGACCCTAAACCCTTATACTAATCCCTAAACACTAAACCCTAAACCATAAAAAGTAAATTCTCAACCCTAAATCCTAGACACTAAACACTAAACTCGTAAACCGTAAACACCAAACTCTACACCTTAAACACGAAATCCTAAACTCCAATCCCTAAATTCTAAACCCTAAACCCTTAACCCTAAACTCTAAACCTTGAACACTAAACCCAAAAAAGTTAACTCTAATTTCCAAACAATAAACTCTAAACCCTAAACCCTAAACTCTAACCCCTAAACACTAAACTCTAAACTCTAAACCCTAAGTATTATACACTAAATCTTAAACTCTAAACCCCAAATCCTAAACCCTAAATTCTAAACCCTAAACCCTAAACCCTAAATCCTAAACACTAAACTCTAAACCGTAAACACCAAACTCTACACCTTAAACACGAAATCCTAAACTCCAATCCCTAAATTCTAAACCCTAAACCCTTAACCCTAAACTCTAAACCTTGAACACTAAACCCAAAAAAGTTAACTCTAATTTCCAAACAATAAACTCTAAACCCTAAACCCTAAACTCTAACCCCTAAACACTAAACTCTAAACTCTAAACCCTAAGTATTATACACTAAATCTTAAACTCTAAACCCCAAATCCTAAACCCTAAATTCTAAACCCTAAACCCTAAACCCTAAATCCTAAACACTAAACTCTAAACCGTAAACACCAAACTCTACACCCTAAACACGAAATCCTAAACTCCAATCCCTAAATTCTAAACCCTAAACCCTTAACCCTAAACTCTAAACCTTGAACGACTCAACCCAAAACACTTAACTCTAATTTCTAAACAATAAACTCTAAACCCGAAACCCTATACCCTAACCCCTAAACACTAAACTATAAACTCTAAACACTAAGTATTATACACAAAATCATAAACTCTAAACCTCAAATCCTAAACCCTAAACCCTAAACTCTAAACCCTAAACCTAAACTCTAAATATTAAACAGTAAACCCTAAACCTAAACTCTAAATATTAAACACTAAACCCTAAACCTAAACTCTAACTATTAAACCCTAAAATCTAAATCCTAAACACTAAACCTTAAAAAGAAAACTATAAAGCCTAAACCCTAAACCCTAACCATGAAATCCTAAACCCTAAACCCTAAACCCTAAACACCAAACTCTACATCCGAAACTCTAAACACGAATTTTAAAATCTAATCCCTAAATTCAAAATCCTAAACCCTAAACCCTAAACCTTGACCCCTAAACCCTAAACACCAAACTCTAAACCCTAAACACGAAATCCTAAACTCCAATCCCTAAATTCTAGACCCTAAACTATCAACCCTAAACTCTAAATACTAATCCCTGAACACTAAACCCTAATCCATAAAAAGTAAATTCTAAACCCTAAATCCTAAACACTAAACACTAAACTCTAAACCGTAAACACCAAACTCTACACCCTAAGCACGAAATCCTAAACTCCAATCCCAAATTCTAAACCCTAAACCCTTAACCCTAAACTCTAAACCTTGAACACTCAACCTAAAACACTTAACTCTAATCTCTAAACAATAAACTCGAAACCCTAACCCCTAAACACTAAACTCTAGACTCTAAACTCTAAACCCTAAGTATTATACACTAAATCTTAAACTCTAAATCCCAAATCCTAAACCCTAAACCCTAAACCCTAAACCCTAAATTCTAAACCCTAATACTAATCCCTGAACACTTAACCCTAATCCATAAAAACTAAATTCTAAACCTTAAATCCTAAACACTAAACACTAAAATCTAAACTCTACACACCAAACTCTACACCCTAAACACGAAATCCTAAACTCTAATACCTAAATTCTAGACCCTAAACCCTTATACTAATCCCTAAACACTAAACCCTAAACCATAAAAAGTAAATTCTCAACCCTAAATCCTAGACACTAAACACTAAACTGTAAACCGTAAACACCAAACTCTACACCTTAAACACGAAATCCTAAACTCCAATCCCTAAATTCTAAACCCTAAACCCTTAACCCTAAACTCTAAACCTTGAACACTAAACCCAAAAAAGTTAACTCTAATTTCCAAACAATAAACTCTAAACCCTAAACCCTAAACTCTAACCCCTAAACACTAAACTCTAAACTCTAAACCCTAAGTATTATACACTAAATCTTAAACTCTAAACCCCAAATCCTAAACCCTAAATTCTAAACCCTAAACCCTAAACCCTAAATCCTAAACACTAAACTCTAAACCGTAAACACCAAACTCTACACCTTAAACACGAAATCCTAAACTCCAATCCCTAAATTCTAAACCCTAAACCCTTAACCCTAAACTCTAAACCTTGAACACTAAACCCAAAAAAGTTAACTCTAATTTCCAAACAATAAACTCTAAACCCTAAACCCTAAACTCTAACCCCTAAACACTAAACTCTAAACTCTAAACCCTAAGTATTATACACTAAATCTTAAACTCTAAACCCCAAATCCTAAACCCTAAATTCTAAACCCTAAACCCTAAACCCTAAATCCTAAACACTAAACTCTAAACCGTAAACACCAAACTCTACACCCTAAACACGAAATCCTAAACTCCAATCCCTAAATTCTAAACCCTAAACCCTTAACCCTAAACTCTAAACCTTGAACAGTCAACCCAAAACACTTAACTCTAATTTCTAAACAATAAACTCTAAACCCGAAACCCTATACCCTAACCCCTAAACACTAAACTATAAACTCTAAACACTAAGTATTATACACAAAATCATAAACTCTAAACCTCAAATCCTAAACCCTAAACCCTAAACTCTAAACCCTAAACCTAAACTCTAAATATTAAACAAGAAACCCTAAACCTAAACTCTAAATATTAAACACTAAACCCTAAACCTAAACTCTAACTATTAAACCCTAAAATCTAAATCCTAAACACTAAACCTTAAAAAGAAAACTATAAAGCCTAAACCCTAAACCCTAACCATGAAATCCTAAACCCTAAACCCTAAACCCTAAACACCAAACTCTACATCCGAAACTCTAAACACGAATTTTAAAATCTAATCCCTAAATTCAAAATCCTAAACCCTAAACCCTAAACCTTGACCCCTAAACCCTAAACACCAAACTCTAAACCCTAAACACGAAATCCTAAACTCCAATCCCTAAATTCTAGACCCTAAACTATCAACCCTAAACTCTAAATACTAATCCCTGAACACTAAACCCTAATCCATAAAAAGTAAATTCTAAACCCTAAATCCTAAACACTAAACACTAAACTCTAAACCGTAAACACCAAACTCTACACCCTAAGCACGAAATCCTAAACTCCAATCCCAAATTCTAAACCCTAAACCCTTAACCCTAAACTCTAAACCTTGAACACTCAACCTAAAACACTTAACTCTAATCTCTAAACAATAAACTCGAAACCCTAACCCCTAAACACTAAACTCTAGACTCTAAACTCTAAACCCTAAGTATTATACACTAAATCTTAAACTCTAAATCCCAAATCCTAAACCCTAAACCCTAAACCCTAAACCCTAAATTCTAAACCCTAATACTAATCCCTGAACACTTAACCCTAATCCATAAAAACTAAATTCTAAACCTTAAATCCTAAACACTAAACACTAAAATCTAAACTCTACACACCAAACTCTACACCCTAAACACGAAATCCTAAACTCTAATACCTAAATTCTAGACCCTAAACCCTTATACTAATCCCTAAACACTAAACCCTAAACCATAAAAAGTAAATTCTCAACCCTAAATCCTAGACACTAAACACTAAACCGTAAACCGTAAACACCAAACTCTACACCTTAAACACGAAATCCTAAACTCCAATCCCTAAATTCTAAACCCTAAACCCTTAACCCTAAACTCTAAACCTTGAACACTAAACCCAAAAAAGTTAACTCTAATTTCCAAACAATAAACTCTAAACCCTAAACCCTAAACTCTAACCCCTAAACACTAAACTCTAAACTCTAAACCCTAAGTATTATACACTAAATCTTAAACTCTAAACCCCAAATCCTAAACCCTAAATTCTAAACCCTAAACCCTAAACCCTAAATCCTAAACACTAAACTCTAAACCGTAAACACCAAACTCTACACCTTAAACACGAAATCCTAAACTCCAATCCCTAAATTCTAAACCCTAAACCCTTAACCCTAAACTCTAAACCTTGAACACTAAACCCAAAAAAGTTAACTCTAATTTCCAAACAATAAACTCTAAACCCTAAACCCTAAACTCTAACCCCTAAACACTAAACTCTAAACTCTAAACCCTAAGTATTATACACTAAATCTTAAACTCTAAACCCCAAATCCTAAACCCTAAATTCTAAACCCTAAACCCTAAACCCTAAATCCTAAACACTAAACTCTAAACCGTAAACACCAAACTCTACACCCTAAACACGAAATCCTAAACTCCAATCCCTAAATTCTAAACCCTAAACCATTAACCCTAAACTCTAAACCTTGAACACTCAACCCAAAACACTTAACTCTAATTTCTAAACAATAAACTCTAAACCCTAAACCCTAAACCCTAACCCCTAAACACTAAACCCTAAGTATTATACATAAAATCGTAAACTCTAAACCCCAAATCCTAAACCCTAAACCCTAAACCCTAAATTCTAAACCCTAAACCTAAACTCTAAATATTGAACAAGAAACCCTAAACCTAAACTCTAAATATTAAACACTAAACCCTAAACCTAAACTCTAAATATTAAACCCTAAAATCTAAATCCTAAACAATAAACCTTAAAAAGAAAACTATAAAGCCTAAATCCTAAACCCTAAACACGAAATCCTAAACCCTAAACCCTAAACCCTAAACACGAAACTCTACATCCGAATCTCTAAACACGAATCCTAAAATCTAATCCCTAAATTCAAAATCCTAAACCCTAAACCATGAACCCTAAACCCTAAACACCAAACTCTACACCCTAAACACGAAATCCTAAACTCCAATCCCTAAATTCTAGACCCTAAACTCTCAACCCTAAACTCTAAATACTAATCCCTGAACACTAAACCCTAATCCAGAAAAAGTAAATTCTAAATCCTAAATCCTAAACACTAAACATTAAAGTCTAAACCGTAAACACCAAACTCTACACCCTAAGCACGAAATCCTAAACTCGAATCCCTAAATTCTAACCCCTAAATCCTTAACCCTAAACTCTAAACCTTGAACACTCAACCTAAAACACTTACCTCTAATTTCTAAACAATAAACTCTAAACCCGAAACCCTATACCCTAACCCCTAAACACTAAACTATAAACTCTAAACACTAAGTATTATACACAAAATCATAAACTCTACACCTTAAATCCTAAACCCTAAACCCTAAACTCTAAACCCTAAACCTAAACTCTAAATATTAAACAAGAAACCCTAAACCTAAACTCTAAATATTAAACACTAAACCCTAAACCTAAACTCTAAATATTAAACCCTAAAATCTAAATCCTAAACACTAAACCTTAAAAAGAAAACTATAAAGCCTAAACCCTAAACCCTAACCATGAAATCCTAAACCCTAAACCCTAAACCCTAAACACCAAACTCTACATCCGAAACTCTAAACACGAATCCTAAAATCTAATCCCTAAATTCAAAATCCTAAACCCTAAACCCTAAACCTTGACCCCTAAACCCTAAACACCAAACTCTAAACCCTAAACACGAAATCCTAAACTCCAATCCCTAAATTCTAGACCCTAAACTCTCAACCCTAAACTCTAAATACTAATCCCTGAACACTAAACCCTAATCCATAAAAAGTAAATTCTAAACCCTAAATCCTAAACACTAAACACTAAACTCTAAACCGTAAACACCAAACTCTACACCCTAAGCACGAAATCCTAAACTCCAATCCCAAATTCTAAACCCTAAACCCTTAACCCTAAACTCTAAACCTTGAACACTCAACCTAAAACACTTAACTCTAATCTCTAAACAATAAACTTGAAACCCTAACCCCTAAACACTAAACTCTAGACTCTAAACTCTAAACCCTAATTATTATACACTAAATCTTAAACTCTAAATCCCAAATCCTAAACCCTAAACCCTAAACCCTAAACCCTAAATTCTAAACCCTAATACTAATCCCCGAACACTTAACCCTAATCCATAAAAACTAAATTCTAAACCTTAAATCCTAAACACTAAACACTAAAATCTAAACTCTACACACCAAACTCTACACCCTAAACACAAAATCCTAAACTCTAATACCTAAATTCTAGACCCTAAACCCTAATACTAATCCCTAAACACTAAACCCTAAACCATAAAAAGTAAATTCTCAACCCTAAATCCTAGACACTAAACACTAAACTGTAAACCGTAAACACCAAACTCTACACCTTAAACACGAAATCCTAAACTCCAATCCCTAAATTCTAAACCCTAAACCCTTAACCCTAAACTCTAAACCTTGAACACTAAACCCAAAACAGTTAACTCTAATTTCCAAACAATAAACTCTAACCCCTAAACAGTAAACTCTAAACTCTAAACCCTAAGTATTATACACTAAATCTTAAACTCTAAACCCCAAATCCTAAACCCTAAACCCTAAACCCTAAACCCTAAACCCTAAACCCTAAATCCTAAACACTAAACTCTAAACCGTAAACACCAAACTCTACACCCTAAACACGAAATCCTAAACTCCAATCCCTAAATTCTAAACCCTAAACCCTTAACCCTAAACTCTAAACCTTGAACACTAAACCCAAAACAGCTAACTCTAATTTCCAAACAATAAACTCTAAACCCTAAACCCTAAACTCTAACCCCTAAACACTAAACTCTAAACTCTAAACCCTAAGTATTATACACTAAATCTTAAACTCTAAACCCCAAATCCTAAACCCTAAACCCTAAACCCTAAACCCTAAACCCTAAATCTTAAACACTAAACTCTAAACCGTAAAAACCAAACTCTACACCCTAAACACGAAATCCTAAACTCCAATCCCTAAATTCTAAACCCTAAACCCTTAACCCGAAACTCTAAACCTTGAACACTCAACCCAAAACACTTAACTCTAATTTCTAAACAATAAACTCTAAACCCGAAACCCTATACCCTAACCCCTAAACACTAAACTATAAACTCTAAACACTAAGTATTATACACAAAATCATAAACTCTAAACCTCAAATCCTAAACCCTAAACCCTAAACTCTAAACCCTAAACCTAAACTCTAAATATTAAACAAGAAACCCTAAACCTAAACTCTAAATATTAAACACTAAACCCTAAACCTAAACTCTAAATATTAAACCCTAAAATCTAAATCCTAAACACTAAACCATAAAAAGAAAACTATAAAGCCTAAACCCTAAACCCTAACCATGAAATCCTAAACCCTAAACCCTAAACCCTAAACACCAAACTCTACATCCGAAACTCTAAACACGAATCCTAAAATCTAATCCCTAAATTCAAAATCCTAAACCCTAAACCCTAAACCTTGACCCCTAAACCCTAAACACCAAACTCTAAACCCTAAACACGAAATCCTAAACTCCAATCCCTAAATTCTAGACCCTAAACTCTCAACCCTAAACTCTAAATACTAATCCCTGAACACTAAACCCTAATCCATAAAAAGTAAATTCTAAACCCTAAATCCTAAAGACTAAACACTAAACTCTAAACCGTAAACACCAAACTCTACACCCTAAGCACGAAATCCTAAACTCCAATCCCAAATTCTAAACCCTAAACCCTTAACCCTAAACTCTAAACCTTGAACACTCAACCTAAAACACTTAACTCTAATCTCTAAACAATAAACTTGAAACCCTAACCCCTAAACACTAAACTCTAGACTCTAAACTCTAAACCCTAATTATTATACACTAAATCTTAAACTCTAAATCCCAAATCCTAAACCCTAAACCCTAAACCCTAAACCCTAAATTCTAAACCCTAATACTAATCCCTGAACACTTAACCCTAATCCATAAAAACTAAATTCTTAACCTTAAATCGTAAACACTAAACACTAAAATCTAAACTCTACACACCAAACTCTACACCCTAAACACGAAATCCTAAACTCTAATACCTAAATTCTAGACCCTAAACCCTAATACTAATCCCTAAACACTAAACCCTAAACCATAAAAAGTAAATTCTCAACCCTAAATCCTAGACACTAAACACTAAACTGTAAACCGTAAACACCAAACTCTACACCTTAAACACGAAATCCTAAACTCCAATCCCTAAATTCTAAACCCTAAACCCTTAACCCTAAACTCTAAACCTTGAACACTAAACCCAAAACAGTTAACTCTAATTTCCAAACAATAAACTCTAACCCCTAAACAAGAACTCTAAACTCTAAACCCTAAGTATTATACACTAAATCTTAAACTCTATACCCCAAATCCTAAACCCTAAACCCTAAACCCTAAACCCTAAACCCTAAACCCTAAACCCTAAACCCTAAACCCTAAATCCTAAACACTAAACTCTAAACCGTAAACACCAAACTCTACACCTTAAACACGAAATCCTAAACTCCAATCCCTAAATTCTAAACCCTAAACCCTTAACCCTAAACTCTAAACCTTGAACACTAAACCCAAAAAAGTTAACTCTAATTTCCAAACAATAAACTCTAAACCCTAAACCCTAAACTCTAACCCCTAAACACTAAACTCTAAACTCTAAACCCTAAGTATTATACACTAAATCTTAAACTCTAAACCCCAAATCCTAAACCCTAAATTCTAAACCCTAAACCCTAAACCCTAAATCCTAAACACTAAACTCTAAACCGTAAACACCAAACTCTACACCCTAAACACGAAATCCTAAACTCCAATCCCTAAATTCTAAACCCTAAACCCTTAACCCTAAACTCTAAACCTTGAACACTAAACCCAAAACAGCTTAACTCTAATTTCCAAACAATAAACTCTAAACCCTAAACCCTAAACTCTAACCCCTAAACACTAAACTCTAAACTCTAAACCCTAAGTATTATACACTAAATCTTAAACTCTAAACCCCAAATCCTAACCCCTAAACCCTAAACCCTAAACCCTAAACCCTAAATCTTAAACACTAAACTCTAAACTGTAAAAACCAAACTCTACACCCTAAACACGAAATCCTAAACTCCAATCCCTAAATTCTAAACCCTAAACCCTTAACCCTAAACTCTAAACCTTGAACACTCAACCCAAAACACTTAACTCCAATTTCTAAACAATAAACTCTAAACCCGAAACCCTATACCCTAACCCCTAAACACTAAACTATAGAGTAATACACAAAATCATAAACTCTAAACCTCAAATCCTAAACCCTAAACCCTAAACTCTAAACCCTAAACCTAAACTCTAAATATTAAATAGTAAACCCTAAACCTAAACTCTAAATATTAAACACTAAACCCTAAACCTAAACTCTAAATATTAAACCCTAAAATCTAAATCCTAAACACTAAACCTTAAAAAGAAAACTATAAAGCCTAAACCCTAAACCCTAACCATGAAATCCTAAACCCTAAACCCTAAACCCTAAACCCTAAACACCAAACTCTACATCCGAAACTCTAAACACGAATCCTAAATTCAAAATCATAAACCCTAAACCCTAAACCTTGACCCCTAAACCCTAAACACCAAACTCTAAACCCAAAACACGAAACCCTAAACTCCAATCCCTAAATTCTAGACCCTAAACTCTCAACCCTAAACTCTAAATACTAATCGCCGAACACTAAACCCTAATCCATAAAAAGTAAATTCTAAACCCTAAATCCTAAACACTAAACACTAAACTCTAAACCGTAAACACCAAACTCTACACCCTAAGCACGAAATCCTAAACTCCAATCCCAAATTCTAAACCCTCAACCCTTAACCCTAAACTCTAAACCTTGAACACTCAGCCTAAAACACTTAACTCTAATCTCTAAACAATAAACTCGAAACCCTAACCCCTAAACACTAAACTCTAGACTCTAAACTCTAAACCCTAAGTATTATACACTAAATCTTAAACTCTAAACCCCAAATCCTAATCCTTAAACCCTAAACCCTAAACCCTAAATTCTAAACCCTAATACTAATCCCTGAACACTTAACCCTAATCCATAAAAACTAAATTCTAAACCTTAAATCCTAAACACTAAACACTAAAATCTAAACTCTACACACCAAACTCTACACCCTAAACACGAAATCCTAAACTCTAATACCTAAATTCTAGACCCTAAACCCTAATACTAATCCCTAAACACTAAACCCTAAACCATAAAAAGTAAATTCTCAACCCTAAATCCTAGACACTAAACACTAAACCGTAAACCGTAAACACCAAACTCTACACCTTAAACACGAAATCCTAAACTCCAATCCCTAAATTCTAAACCCTAAACCCTTAACCCTAAACTCTAAACCTTGAACACTAAACCCAAAACAGTTAACTCTAATTTCCAAACAATAAACTCTAACCCCTAAACAAGAACTCTAAACTCTAAACCCTAAGTATTATACACTAAATCTTAAACTCTATACCCCAAATCCTAAACCCTAAACCCTAAACCCTAAACCCTAAACCCTAAACCCTAAACCCTAAACCCTAAACCCTAAATCCTAAACACTAAACTCTAAACCGTAAACACCAAACTCTACACCTTAAACACGAAATCCTAAACTCCAATCCCTAAATTCTAAACCCTAAACCCTTAACCCTAAACTCTAAACCTTGAACACTAAACCCAAAAAAGTTAACTCTAATTTCCAAACAATAAACTCTAAACCCTAAACCCTAAACTCTAACCCCTAAACACTAAACTCTAAACTCTAAACCCTAAGTATTATACACTAAATCTTAAACTCTAAACCCCAAATCCTAAACCCTAAATTCTAAACCCTAAACCCTAAACCCTAAATCCTAAACACTAAACTCTAAACCGTAAACACCAAACTCTACACCCTAAACACGAAATCCTAAACTCCAATCCCTAAATTCTAAACCCTAAACCCTTAACCCTAAACTCTAAACCTTGAACACTAAACCCAAAACAGTTAACTCTAATTTCCAAACAATAAACTCTAAACCCTAAACCCTAAACTCTAACCCCTAAACACTAAACTCTAAACTCTAAACCCTAAGTATTATACACTAAATCTTAAACTCTAAACCCCAAATCCTAACCCCTAAACCCTAAACCCTAAACCCTAAACCCTAAATCTTAAACACTAAACTCTAAACTGTAAAAACCAAACTCTACACCCTAAACACGAAATCCTAAACTCCAATCCCTAAATTCTAAACCCTAAACCCTTAACCCTAAACTCTAAACCTTGAACACTCAACCCAAAACACTTAACTCCAATTTCTAAACAATAAACTCTAAACCCGAAACCCTATACCCTAACCCCTAAACACTAAACTATAGAGTAATACACAAAATCATAAACTCTAAACCTCAAATCCTAAACCCTAAACCCTAAACTCTAAACCCTAAACCTAAACTCTAAATATTAAATAGTAAACCCTAAACCTAAACTCTAAATATTAAACACTAAACCCTAAACCTAAACTCTAAATATTAAACCCTAAAATCTAAATCCTAAACACTAAACCTTAAAAAGAAAACTATAAAGCCTAAACCCTAAACCCTAACCATGAAATCCTAAACCCTAAACCCTAAACCCTAAACCCTAAACACCTAAACACTAAACCCTAAACTCTAAACCCTAAGTATTATACACTAAATCTTAATCTCTAAACCCCAAATCCTAAACCCTAAATTCTAAACCCTAAACCCTAAACCCTAAATCCTAAACACTAAACTCTAAACCGTAAACACCAAACTCTACACCCTAAACACGAGATCCTAAACTCCAATCCCTAAATTCTAAACCCTAAACCCTTAACCCTAAACTCTAAACCTTGAACACTCAACTCAAAACACTTAACTCTAATTTCTAAACAATAAACTCTAAACCCTAAACCCTAAACCCTAAACCCTAAACACCAAACTCTACATCCGA
This sequence comes from Linum usitatissimum, assembly GCA_030674075.2. Classification (NCBI taxonomy): domain Eukaryota; kingdom Viridiplantae; phylum Streptophyta; class Magnoliopsida; order Malpighiales; family Linaceae; genus Linum; species Linum usitatissimum. The sequence continues at coordinate 371,232 of JAUJYP020000543.1, read as the reverse complement.
AACTCTAAACACGAATCCTAAATTCAAAATCATAAACCCTAAACCCTAAACCTTGACCCCTAAACCCTAAACACCAAACTCTAAACCCAAAACACGAAACCCTAAACTCCAATCCCTAAATTCTAGACCCTAAACTCTCAACCCTAAACTCTAAATACTAATCGCCGAACACTAAACCCTAATCCATAAAAAGTAAATTCTAAACCCTAAATCCTAAACACTAAACACTAAACTCTAAACCGTAAACACCAAACTCTACACCCTAAGCACGAAATCCTAAACTCCAATCCCAAATTCTAAACCCTCAACCCTTAACCCTAAACTCTAAACCTTGAACACTCAGCCTAAAACACTTAACTCTAATCTCTAAACAATAAACTCGAAACCCTAACCCCTAAACACTAAACTCTAGACTCTAAACTCTAAACCCTAAGTATTATACACTAAATCTTAAACTCTAAACCCCAAATCCTAATCCTTAAACCCTAAACCCTAAACCCTAAATTCTAAACCCTAATACTAATCCCCGAACACTTAACCCTAATCCATAAAAACTAAATTCTAAACCTTAAATCCTAAACACTAAACACTAAAATCTAAACTCTACACACCAAACTCTACACCCTAAACACGAAATCCTAAACTCTAATACCTAAATTCTAGACCCTAAACCCTAATACTAATCCCTAAACACTAAACCCTAAACCATAAAAAGTAAATTCTCAACCCTAAATCCTAGACACTAAACACTAAACCGTAAACCGTAAACACCAAACTCTACACCTTAAACACGAAATCCTAAACTCCAATCCCTAAATTCTAAACCCTAAACCCTTAACCCTAAACTCTAAACCTTGAACACTAAACCCAAAACAGTTAACTCTAATTTCCAAACAATAAACTCTAACCCCTAAACAGTAAACTCTAAACTCTAAACCCTAAGTATTATACACTAAATCTTAAACTCTATACCCCAAATCCTAAACCCTAAACCCTAAACCCTAAACCCTAAACCCTAAACCCTAAACCCTAAACCCTAAACCCTAAATCCTAAACACTAAACTCTAAACCGTAAACACCAAACTCTACACCTTAAACACGAAATCCTAAACTCCAATCCCTAAATTCTAAACCCTAAACCCTTAACCCTAAACTCTAAACCTTGAACACTAAACCCAAAAAAGTTAACTCTAATTTCCAAACAATAAACTCTAAACCCTAAACCCTAAACTCTAACCCCTAAACACTAAACTCTAAACTCTAAACCCTAAGTATTATACACTAAATCTTAAACTCTAAACCCCAAATCCTAAACCCTAAATTCTAAACCCTAAACCCTAAACCCTAAATCCTAAACACTAAACTCTAAACCGTAAACACCAAACTCTACACCCTAAACACGAAATCCTAAACTCCAATCCCTAAATTCTAAACCCTAAACCCTTAACCCTAAACTCTAAACCTTGAACACTAAACCCAAAACAGCTAACTCTAATTTCCAAACAATAAACTCTAAACCCTAAACCCTAAACTCTAACCCCTAAACACTAAACTCTAAACTCTAAACCCTAAGTATTATACACTAAATCTTAAACTCTAAACCCCAAATCCTAACCCCTAAACCCTAAACCCTAAACCCTAAACCCTAAATCTTAAACACTAAACTCTAAACTGTAAAAACCAAACTCTACACCCTAAACACGAAATCCTAAACTCCAATCCCTAAATTCTAAACCCTAAACCCTTAACCCTAAACTCTAAACCTTGAACACTCAACCCAAAACACTTAACTCCAATTTCTAAACAATAAACTCTAAACCCGAAACCCTATACCCTAACCCCTAAACACTAAACTATAGAGTAATACACAAAATCATAAACTCTAAACCTCAAATCCTAAACCCTAAACCCTAAACTCTAAACCCTAAACCTAAACTCTAAATATTAAATAGTAAACCCTAAACCTAAACTCTAAATATTAAACACTAAACCCTAAACCTAAACTCTAAATATTAAACCCTAAAATCTAAATCCTAAACACTAAACCTTAAAAAGAAAACTATAAAGCCTAAACCCTAAACCCTAACCATGAAATCCTAAACCCTAAACCCTAAACCCTAAACCCTAAACACCTAAACACTAAACCCTAAACTCTAAACCCTAAGTATTATACACTAAATCTTAATCTCTAAACCCCAAATCCTAAACCCTAAATTCTAAACCCTAAACCCTAAACCCTAAATCCTAAACACTAAACTCTAAACCGTAAACACCAAACTCTACACCCTAAACACGAGATCCTAAACTCCAATCCCTAAATTCTAAACCCTAAACCCTTAACCCTAAACTCTAAACCTTGAACACTCAACTCAAAACACTTAACTCTAATTTCTAAACAATAAACTCTAAACCCTAAACCCTAAACCCTAAACCCTAAACACCAAACTCTACATCCGAAACTCTAAACACGAATCCTAAATTCAAAATCATAAACCCTAAACCCTAAACCTTGACCCCTAAACCCTAAACACCAAACTCTAAACCCAAAACACGAAACCCTAAACTCCAATCCCTAAATTCTAGACCCTAAACTCTCAACCCTAAACTCTAAATACTAATCGCTGAACACTAAACCCTAATCCATAAAAAGTAAATTCTAAACCCTAAATCCTAAACACTAAACACTAAACTCTAAACCGTAAACACCAAACTCTACACCCTAAGCACGAAATCCTAAACTCCAATCCCAAATTCTAAACCCTCAACCCTTAACCCTAAACTCTAAACCTTGAACACTCAGCCTAAAACACTTAACTCTAATCTCTAAACAATAAACTCGAAACCCTAACCCCTAAACACTAAACTCTAGACTCTAAACTCTAAACCCTAAGTATTATACACTAAATCTTAAACTCTAAACCCCAAATCCTAATCCTTAAACCCTAAACCCTAAACCCTAAATTCTAAACCCTAATACTAATCCCTGAACACTTAACCCTAATCCATAAAAACTAAATTCTAAACCTTAAATCCTAAACACTAAACACTAAAATCTAAACTCTACACACCAAACTCTACACCCTAAACACGAAATCCTAAACTCTAATACCTAAATTCTAGACCCTAAACCCTAATACTAATCCCTAAACACTAAACCCTAAACCATAAAAAGTAAATTCTCAACCCTAAATCCTAGACACTAAACACTAAACTGTAAACCGTAAACACCAAACTCTACACCTTAAACACGAAATCCTAAACTCCAATCCCTAAATTCTAAACCCTAAACCCTTAACCCTAAACTCTAAACCTTGAACACTAAACCCAAAAAAGTTTACTCTAATTTCCAAACAATAAACTCTAAACCCTAAACCCTAAACTCTAACCCCTAAACACTAAACTCTAAACTCTAAACCCTAAGTATTATACACTAAATCTTAAACTCTAAACCCAAAATCCTAAATCCTAAATTCTAAACCCTAAACCCTAAACCCTAAATCCTAAACACTAAACTCTAATCCGTAAACACCAAACTCTACACCCTAAACACGAGATCCTAAACTCCAATCCCTAAATTCTAAACCCTAAACCCTTAACCCTAAACTCTAAACCTTGAACACTCAACTCAAAACACTTAACTCTAATTTCTAAACAATAAACTCTAAACCCTAAACCCTAAACCCTAACCCCTAAACACTAAACCCTAAGTATTATACATAAAATCGTAAACTCTAAACCCCAAATCCTAAACCCTAAACCCTAAACCCTAAATTATAAACCCTAAACCTAAACTCTAAATATTGAACAGTAAACCCTAAACCTAAACTCTAAATATTAAACACTAAACCCTAAACCTAAACTCTAAATATTAAATCCTAAAATCTAAATCCTAAACAATAAACCTTAAAGAGAAAACTATAAAGCCTAAATCCTAAACCCTAAACACGAAAGCCTAAATCCTAAACCCTAAACACGAAAGCCTAAATCCTAAACCCTAAACCCTAAACCCTAAACACGAAACTCTACATCCGAATCTCTAAACACGAATCCTAAAATCTAATCCCTAAATTCAAATGCCTAAACCCTAAACCCTGAACCCTAAACCCTAAACACGAAATCCTAAACTCCAATCCCTAAATTCTAGACCCTAAACTCTCAACCCTAAACTCTAAATACTAATACCCGAACACTAAACCCTAATCCAAAAAAAAGTAAATTCTAAACCCTAAATCCGAAACACTAAACATTAAACTCTAAACCGTAAACACCAAACTCTACACCCTAAGCACGAAATCCTAAACTCGAATCCCTAAATTCAAACCCCTAAATCCTTAACCCTAAACTCTAAACCTTGAACACTCAACCTAAAACACTTAACTCTAATCTCTAAACAATAAACTCTAAAACCTAAACCCTAAACCCTAACCCCTAAACACTAAACTCTAGACTCTAAACTCTAAACCCTAAGTATTATACACTAAATCTTAAACTCTAAACCCCAAATCCTAAACCCTAAACCCTAAACCCTAAATTCTAAACCCTAATACTAATCCCTGAACACTTAACCCTAATCCATAAAAACTAAATTCTAAACCTTAAATCCTAAACACTAAACACTAAAATCTAAACTCTACACACCAAACTCTACACCCTAAACACGAAATCCTAAACTCTAATACCTAAATTCTAGACCCTAAACCCTAATACAAATCCCTAAACACTAAACCCTAAACCATAAAAAGTAAATTCTCAACCCTAAATCCTAAACACTAAACACTAAACTGTAAACCGTAAACACCAAACTCTACACCTTAAACACGAAATCCTAAACTCCAATCCCTAAATTCTAAACCCTAAACCCTTAACCCTAAACTCTAAACCTTGAACACTAAACCCAAAACAGCTTAACTCTAATTTCCAAACAATAAACTCTAAACCCTAAACCCTAAACTCTAACCCCTAAACACTAAACTCTAAACTCTAAACCCTAAGTATTATACACTAAATCTTAAACTCTAAACTCTAAATCCTAAACCCTAAATTCTAAACCCTAAACCCTAAACCCTAAATCCTAAACACTAAACTCTAAACCGTAAACACCAAACTCTACACCCTAAACTAGAGATCCTAAACTCCAATCCCTAAATTCTAAACCCTAAACCCTTAACCCTAAACTCTAAACCTTGAACACTCAACTCAAAACACTTAACTCTAATTTCTAAACAATAAACTCTAAACCCTAAACCCTAAACCCTAACCCCTAAACACTAAACCCTAAGTATTATACATAAAATCGTAAACTCTAAACCCCAAATCCTAAACCCTAAACCCTAAACCCTAAATTCTAAACCCTAAACCTAAACTCTAAATATTGAACAAGAAAACCCTAAACCTAAACTCTAAATATTAAACACTAAACCCTAAACCTAAACTCTAAATATTAAACCCTAAAATCTAAATCCTAAACAATAAACCTTAAAAAGAAAACTATAAAGCCTAAATCCTAAACCCTAAACACGAAAGCCTAAATCCTAAACCCTAAACCCTAAACCCTAAACACGAAACTCTACATCCGAATCTCTAAACACGAATCCTAAAATCTAATCCCTAAATTCAAAATCCTAAACCCTAAACCCTGAACCCTAAACCCTAAACACGAAATCCTAAACTCCAATCCCTAAATTCTAGACCCTAAACTCTCAACCCTAACCTCTAAATACTAATACCCGAACACTAAACCCTAATCCAAAAAAGTAAATTCTAAACCCTAAATCCTAAACACTAAACATTAAACTCTAAACGGTAAACACCAAACTCTACACCCTAAGCACGAAATCCTAAACTCGAATCCCTAAATTCTAACCCCTAAATCCTTAACCCTAAACTCTAAACCTTGAACACTCAACCTAAAACACTTAACTCTAATCTCTAAACAATAAACTCTAAAACCTAAACCCTAAACCCTAACCCCTAAACACTAAACTCTAAACCCTAAGTATTATACACTAAATCTTTAACTCTAAACCCCAAATCCTAAACCCTCAACCCTAAACCCTAAACCCTAAATTCTAAACCCTAATACTAATCCCCGAACACTTAACCCTAATCCATAAAAACTAAATTCTAAACCTTAAATCCTAAACACTAAACACTAAAATCTAAACTCTACACACCAAACTCTACACCCTAAACACGAAATCCTAAACTCTAATACCTAAATTCTAGACCCTAAACCCTAATACTAATCCCTAAACACTAAACCCTAAACCATAAAAAGTAAATTGTCAACCCTAAATCCTAAACACTAAACACTAAACCGTAAACCGTAAACACCAAACTCTACACCTTAAACACGAAATCCTAAACTCCAATCCCTAAATTCTAAACCCTAAACCCTTAACCCTAAACTCTAAACCTTGAACACTAAACCCAAAACAGCTTAACTCTAATTTCCAAACAATAAACTCTAAACCCTAAACCCTAAACTCTAACCCCTAAACACTAAACTCTAAACTCTAAACCCTAAGTATTATACACTAAATCTTAAACTCTAAACCCCAAATCCTAAACCCTAAATTCTAAACCCTAAACCCTAAACCCTAAATCCTAAACACTAAACTCTAAACCGTAAACACCAAACTCTACACCCTAAACACGAGATCCTAAACTCCAATCCCTAAATTCTAAACCCTAAACCCTTAACCCTAAACTCTAAACCTTGAACACTCAACTCAAAACACTTAACTCTAATTTCTAAACAATAAACTCTAAACCCTAAACCCTAAACCCTAACCCCTAAACAAGAAACCCTAAGTATTATACATAAAATCGTAAACTCTAAACCCCAAATCCTAAACCCTAAACCCTAAACCCTAAATTCTAAACCCTAAACCTAAACTCTAAATATTGAACAAGAAACCCTAAACCTAAACTCTAAATATTAAACACTAAACCCGAAACCTAAACTCTAAATATTAAACCCTAAAATCTAAATCCTAAACAATAAACCTTAAAAAGAAAACTATAAAGCCTAAATCCTAAACCCTAAACACGAAAGCCTAAATCCTAAACTCTAAACCCTAAACCCTAAACACGAAACTCTACATCCGAATCTCTAAACACGAATCCTAAAATCTAATCCCTAAATTCAAAATACTAAACCCTAAACCCTGAACCCTAAACCCTAAACACGAAATCCTAAACTCCAATCCCTAAATTCTAGACCCTAAACTCTCAACCCTAAACTCTAAATACTAATACCTGAACACTAAACCCTAATCCAGAAAAAGTAAATTCTAAACCCTAAATCCTAAACACTAAATATTAAACTCTAAACGGTAAACACCAAACTCTACACCCTAAGCACGAAATCCTAAACTCGAATCCCTAAATTCTAACCCCTAAATCCTTAACCCTAAACTCTAAACCTTGAACACTCAACCTAAAACACTTAACTCTAATCTCTAAACAATAAACTCTAAAACCTAAACCCTAAACCCTAACCCCTAAACACTAAACTCTAGACTCTAAACTCTAAACCCTAAGTATTATACACTAAATCTTTAACTCTAAACCCCAAATCCTAAACCCTCAACCCTAAACCCTAAACCCTAAATTCTAAACCCTAATACTAATCCCCGAACACTTAACCCTAATCCATAAAAACTAAATTCTAAACCTTAAATCCTAAACACTAAACACTAAAATCTAAACTCTACACACCAAACTCTACACCCTAAACACGAAATCCTAAACTCTAATACCTAAATTCTAGACCCTAAACCCTAATACTAATCCCTAAACACTAAACCCTAAACCATAAAAAGTAAATTGTCAACCCTAAATCCTAAACACTAAACACTAAACTGTAAACCGTAAACACCAAACTCTACACCTTAAACACGAAATCCTAAACTCCAATCCCTAAATTCTAAACCCTAAACCCTTAACCCTAAACTCTAAACCTTGAACACTAAACCCAAAACAGCTTAACTCTAATTTCCAAACAATAAACTCTAAACCCTAAACCCTAAACTCTAACCCCTAAACACTAAACTCTAAACTCTAAACCCTAAGTATTATACACTAAATCTTAAACTCTAAACCCCAAATCCTAAACCCTAAATTCTAAACCCTAAACCCTAAACCCTAAATCCTAAACACTAAACTCTAAACCGTAAACACCAAACTCTACACCCTAAACACGAGATCCTAAACTCCAATCCCTAAATTCTAAACCCTAAACCCTTAACCCTAAACTCTAAACCTTGAACACTCAACTCAAAACACTTAACTCTAATTTCTAAACAATAAACTCTAAACCCTAAACCCTAAACCCTAACCCTTAAACACTAAACCCTAAGTATTATACATAAAATCGTAAACTCTAAACCCCAAATCCTAAACCCTAAACCCTAAACCCTAAATTCTAAACCTTAAACCTAAACTCTAAATATTGAACAGTAAACCCTAAACCTAAACTCTAAATATTAAACACTAAACCCTAAACCTAAACTCTAAATATTAAACCCTAAAATCTAAATCCTAAACAATAAACCTTAAAAAGAAAACTATAAAGCCTAAATCCTAAACCCTAAACATGAAAGCCTAAATCCTAAACCCTAAACCCTAAACCCTAAACACGAAACTCTACATCCGAATCTCTAAACACGAATCCTAAAATCTAATCCCTAAATTCAAAATCCTAAACCCTAAACCCTGAACCCTAAACCCTAAACACGAAATCCTAAACTCCAATCCCTAAATTCTAGACCCTAAACTCTCAACCCTAAACTCTAAATACTAATACCCGAACACTAAACCCTAATCCAAAAAGTAAATTCTAAACCCTAAATCCTAAACACTAAACATTAAACTCTAAACCGTAAACACCAAACTCTACACCCTAAGCACGAAATCCTAAACTCGAATCCCTAAATTCTAACCCCTAAATCCTTAACCCTAAACTCTAAACCTTGAACACTCAACCTAAAACACTTAACTCTAATCTCTAAACAATAAACTCTAAAACCTAAACCCTAAACCCTAACCCCTAAACACTAAACTCTAGACTCTAAACTCTAAACCCTAAGTATTATACACTAAATCTTAAACTCTAAACCCCAAATCCTAAACCCTAAACCCTAAACCCTAAACCCTAAATTCTAAACCCTAATACTAATCCCCGAACACTTAACCCTAATCCATAAAAACTAAATTCTAAACCTTAAATCCTAAACACTAAACACTAAAATCTAAACTCTACACACCAAACTCTACACCCTAAACACGAAATCCTAAACTCTAATACCTAAATTCTAGACCCTAAACCCTAATACTAATCCCTAAACACTAAACCCTAAACCATAAAAAGTAAATTGTCAACCCTAAATCCTAAACACTAAACACTAAACCGTAAACCGTAAACACCAAACTCTACACCTTAAACACGAAATCCTAAACTCCAATCCCTAAATTCTAAACCCTAAACCCTTAACCCTAAACTCTAAACCTTGAACACTAAACCCAAAACAGCTAACTCTAATTTCCAAACAATAAACTCTAAACCCTAAACCCTAAACTCTAACCCCTAAACACTAAACTCTAAACTCTAAACCCTAAGTATTATACACTAAATCTTAAACTCTAAACCCCAAATCCTAAACCCTAAACTCTAAACCCTAAACCCTAAACCCTAAACCCTAAACCCTAAATCCTAAACACTAAACTCTAAACCCTAAACACCAAACTCTACACCCTAAGCACGAAATCCTAAACTCGAATCCCTAAATTCTAACCCCTAAATCCTTAACCCTAAACTCTAAACCTTGAACACTCAACCTAAAACACTTAACTCTAATCTCTAAACAATAAACTCTAAAACCTAAACCCTAAACCCTAACCCCTAAACACTAAACTCTAGACTCTAAACTCTAAACCCTAAGTATTATACACTAAATCTTTAACTCTAAACCCCAAATCCTAAACCCTCAACCCTAAACCCTAAACCCTAAATTCTAAACCCTAATACTAATCCCCGAACACTTAACCCTAATCCATAAAAACTAAATTCTAAACCTTAAATCCTAAACACTAAACATTAAAATCTAAACTCTACACACCAAACTCTACACCCTAAACACGAAATCCTAAACTCTAATACCTAAATTCTAGACCCTAAACCCTAATACTAATCCCTAAACACTAAACCCTAAACCATAAAAAGTAAATTGTCAACCCTAAATCCTAAACACTAAACACTAAACCGTAAACCGTAAACACCAAACTCTACACCTTAAACACGAAATCCTAAACTCCAATCCCTAAATTCTAAACCCTAAACCCTTAACCCTAAACTCTAAACCTTGAACACTAAACCCAAAACAGCTTAACTCTAATTTCCAAACAATAAACTCTAAACCCTAAACCCTAAACTCTAACCCCTAAACACTAAACTCTAAACTCTAAACCCTAAGTATTATACACTAAATCTTAAACTCTAAACCCTAAATCCTAAACCCTAAATTCTAAACCCTAAACCCTAAACCCTAAATCCTAAACACTAAACTCTAAACCGTAAACACCAAACTCTACACCCTAAACACGAGATCCTAAACTCCAATCCCTAAATTCTAAACCCTAAACCCTTAACCCTAAACTCTAAACCTTGAACACTCAACTCAAAACACTTAACTCTAATTTCTAAACAATAAACTCTAAACCCTAAACCCTAAACCCTAACCCTTAAACACTAAACCCTAAGTATTATACATAAAATCGTAAACTCTAAACCCCAAATCCTAAACCCTAAACCCTAAACCCTAAATTCTAAACCTTAAACCTAAACTCTAAATATTGAACAGTAAACCCTAAACCTAAACTCTAAATATTAAACACTAAACCCTAAACCTAAACTCTAAATATTAAACCCTAAAATCTAAATCCTAAACAATAAACCTTAAAAAGAAAACTATAAAGCCTAAATCCTAAACCCTAAACATGAAAGCCTAAATCCTAAACCCTAAACCCTAAACCCTAAACACGAAACTCTACATCCGAATCTCTAAACACGAATCCTAAAATCTAATCCCTAAATTCAAAATCCTAAACCCTAAACCCTGAACCCTAAACCCTAAACACGAAATCCTAAACTCCAATCCCTAAATTCTAGACCCTAAACTCGCAACCCTAAACTCTAAATACTAATACCCGAACACTAAACCCTAATCCAGAAAAAGTAAATTCTAAACCCTAAATCCTAAACACTAAACATTAAACTCTAAACCGTAAACACCAAACTCTACACCCTAAGCACGAAATCCTAAACTCGAATCCCTAAATTCTAACCCCTAAATCCTTAACCCTAAACTCTAAACCTTGAACACTCAACCTAAAACACTTAACTCTAATCTCTAAACAATAAACTCTAAAACCTAAACCCTAAACCCTAACCCCTAAACACTAAACTCTAGACTCTAAACTCTAAACCCTAAGTATTATACACTAAATCTTAAACTCTAAACCCCAAATCCTAAACCCTAAACCCTAAACCCTAAACCCTAAATTCTAAACCCTAATACTAATCCCCGAACACTTAACCCTAATCCATAAAAACTAAATTCTAAACCTTAAATCCTAAACACTAAACACTAAAATCTAAACTCTACACACCAAACTCTACACCCTAAACACGAAATCCTAAACTCTAATACCTAAATTCTAGACCCTAAACCCTAATACTAATCCCTAAACACTAAACCCTAAACCATAAAAAGTAAATTCTCAACCCTAAATCCTAAACACTAAACACTAAACTGTAAACCGTAAACACCAAACTCTACACCTTAAACACGAAATCCTAAACTCCAATCCCTAAATTCTAAACCCTAAACCCTTAACCCTAAACTCTAAACCTTGAACACTAAACCCAAAACAGCTTAACTCTAATTTCCAAACAATAAACTCTAAACCCTAAACCCTAAACTCTAACCCCTAAACACTAAACTCTAAACTCTAAACCCTAAGTATTATACACTAAATCTTAAACTCTAAACCCCAAATCCTAAACCCTAAACTCTAAACCCTAAACCCTAAACCCTAAACCCTAAACCCTAAATCCTAAACACTAAACTCTAAACCCTAAACACCAAACTCTACACCCTAAGCACGAAATCCTAAACTCGAATCCCTAAATTCTAACCCCTAAATCCTTAACCCTAAACTCTAAACCTTGAACACTCAACCTAAAACACTTAACTCTAATCTCTAAACAATAAACTCTAAAACCTAAACCCTAAACCCTAACCCCTAAACACTAAACTCTAGACTCTAAACTCTAAACCTTAAGTATTATACACTAAATCTTTAACTCTAAACCCCAAATCCTAAACCCTCAACCCTAAACCCTAAACCCTAAATTCTAAACCCTAATACTAATCCCCGAACACTTAACCCTAATCCATAAAAACTAAATTCTAAACCTTAAATCCTAAACACTAAACATTAAAATCTAAACTCTACACACCAAACTCTACACCCTAAACACGAAATCCTAAACTCTAATACCTAAATTCTAGACCCTAAACCCTAATACTAATCCCTAAACACTAAACCCTAAACCATAAAAAGTAAATTGTCAACCCTAAATCCTAAACACTAAACACTAAACTGTAAACCGTAAACACCAAACTCTACACCTTAAACACGAAATCCTAAACTCCAATCCCTAAATTCTAAACCCTAAACCCTTAACCCTAAACTCTAAACCTTGAACACTAAACCCAAAACAGCTTAACTCTAATTTCCAAACAATAAACTCTAAACCCTAAACCCTAAACTCTAACCCCTAAACACTAAACTCTAAACTCTAAACCCTAAGTATTATACACTAAATCTTAAACTCTAAACCCCAAATCCTAAACCCTAAATTCTAAACCCTAAACCCTAAACCCTAAATCCTAAACACTAAACTCTAAACCGTAAACACCAAACTCTACACCCTAAACACGAGATCCTAAACTCCAATCCCTAAATTCTAAACCCTAAACCCTTAACCCTAAACTTTAAACCTTGAACACTCAACTCAAAACACTTAACTCTAATTTCTAAACAATAAACTCTAAACCCTAAACCCTAAACCCAAACCCCTAAACACTAAACCCTAAGTATTATACATAAAATCGTAAACTCTAAACCCCAAATCCTAAACCCTAAACCCTAAACCCTAAATTCTAAACCCTAAACCTAAACTCTAAATATTGAACAAGAAACCCTAAACCTAAACTCTAAATATTAAACACTAAACCCTAAACCTAAACTCTAAATATTAAACCCTAAAATCTAAATCCTAAACAATAAACCTTAAAAAGAAAACTATAAAGCCTAAATCCTAAACCCTAAACACGAAAGCCTAAATCCTAAACCCTAAACCCTAAACCCTAAACACGAAACTCTACATCCGAATCTCTAAACACGAAACCTAAAATCTAATCCCTAAATTCAAAATCCTAAACCCTAAACCCCTGAACCCTAAACCCTAAACACGAAATCCTAAACTCCAATCCCTAAATTCTAGACCCTAAACTCTCAACCCTAAACTCTAAATACTAATACCTGAACACTAAACCCTAATCCAGAAAAAGTAAATTCTAAACCCTAAATCCTAAACACTAAACATTAAACTCTAAACGGTAAACACCAAACTCTACACCCTAAGCACGAAATCCTAAACTCGAATCCCTAAATTCTAACCCCTAAATCCTTAACCCTAAACTCTAAACCTTGAACACTCAACCTAAAACACTTAACTCTAATCTCTAAACAATAAACTCTAAAACCTAAACCCTAAACCCTAACCCCTAAACACTAAACTCTAGACTCTAAACTCTAAACCGTAAGTATTATACACTAAATCTTTAACTCTAAACCCCAAATCCTAAACCCTCAACCCTAAACCCTAAACCCTAAATTCTAAACCCTAATACTAATCCCTGAACACTTAACCCTAATCCATAAAAACTAAATTCTAAACCTTAAATCCTAAACACTAAACACTAAAATCTAAACTCTACACACCAAACTCTACACCCTAAACACGAAATCCTAAACTCTAATACCTAAATTCTAGACCCTAAACCCTAATACTAATCCCTAAACACTAAACCCTAAACCATAAAAAGTAAATTGTCAACCCTAAATCCTAAACACTAAACACTAAACTGTAAACCGTAAACACCAAACTCTACACCTTAAACACGAAATCCTAAACTCCAATCCCTAAATTCTAAACCCTAAACCCTTAACCCTAAACTCTAAACCTTGAACACTAAACCCAAAACAGCTTAACTCTAATTTCCAAACAATAAACTCTAAACCCTAAACCCTAAACTCTAACCCCTAAACACTAAACTCTAAACTCTAAACCCTAAGTATTATACACTAAATCTTAAACTCTAAACTCTAAATCCTAAACCCTAAATTCTAAACCCTAAACCCTAAACCCTAAATCCTAAACACTAAACTCTAAACCGTAAACACCAAACTCTACACCCTAAACTAGAGATCCTAAACTCCAATCCCTAAATTCTAAACCCTAAACCCTTAACCCTAAACTCTAAACCTTGAACACTCAACTCAAAACACTTAACTCTAATTTCTAAACAATAAACTCTAAACCCTAAACCCTAAACCCTAACCCTTAAACACTAAACCCTAAGTATTATACATAAAATCGTAAACTCTAAACCCCAAATCCTAAACCATAACCCTAAACCCTAAATTCTAAACCTTAAACCTAAACTCTAAATATTGAACTGTAAACCCTAAACCTAAACTCTAAATATTAAACACTAAACCCTAAACCTAAACTCTAAATATTAAACCCTAAAATCTAAATCCTAAACAATAAACCTTAAAAAGAAAACTATAAAGCCTAAATCCTAAACCCTAAACATGAAAGCCTAAATCCTAAACCCTAAACCCTAAACCCTAAACACGAAACTCTACATCCGAATCTCTAAACACGAATCCTAAAATCTAATCCCTAAATTCAAAATCCTAAACCCTAAACCCTGAACCCTAAACCCTAAACACGAAATCCTAAACTCCAATCCCTAAATTCTAGACCCTAAACTCTGAACCCTAAACTCTAAATACTAATACCTGAACACTAAACCCTAATCCAGAAAAAGTAAATTCTAAACCCTAAATCCTAAACACTAAACATTAAACTCTAAACCGTAAACACCAAACTCTACACCCTAAGCACGAAATCCTAAACTCGAATCCCTAAATTCTAACCCCTAAATCCTTAACCCTAAACTCTAAACCTTGAACACTCAACCTAAAACACTTAACTCTAATCTCTAAACAATAAACTCTAAAACCTAAACCCTAAACCCTAACCCCTAAACACTAAACTCTAGACTCTAAACTCTAAACCCTAAGTATTATACACTAAATCTTAAACTCTAAACCCCAAATCCTAAACCCTAAACCCTAAACCCTAAACCCTAAATTCTAAACCCTAATACTAATCCCCGAACACTTAACCCTAATCCATAAAAACTAAATTCTAAACCTTAAATCCTAAACACTAAACACTAAAATCTAAACTCTACACACCAAACTCTACACCCTAAACACGAAATCCTAAACTCTAATACCTAAATTCTAGACCCTAAACCCTAATACTAATCCCTAAACACTAAACCCTAAACCATAAAAAGTAAATTCTCAACCCTAAATCCTAAACACTAAACACTAAACCGTAAACCGTAAACACCAAACTCTACACCTTAAACACGAAATCCTAAACTCCAATCCCTAAATTCTAAACCCTAAACCCTTAACCCTAAACTCTAAACCTTGAACACTAAACCCAAAACAGCTTAACTCTAATTTCCAAACAATAAACTCTAAACCCTAAACCCTAAACTCTAACCCCTAAACACTAAACTCTAAACTCTAAACCCTAAGTATTATACACTAAATCTTAAACTCTAAACCCCAAATCCTAAACCCTAAACTCTAAACCCTAAACCCCCTAAACCCTAAACCTAAATCCTAAACACTAAACTCTAAACCGTAAACACCAAACTCTACACCCTAAACACGAAATCCAAAACTCCAATCCCTAAATTCTAAACCCTAAACCCTTAACCCTAAACTCTAAACCTTGAACACTCAACCCAAAACACTTAACTCTAATTTCTAAACAATAAACTCTAAACCCTAAACCCTAAACCCTAACCCCTAAACACTAAACTCTAAACTCTAAACCCTAAGTATTATACAAAAAATCGTAAACTCTAAACCCCAAATTCTAAACCCTAAACCCTAAACCCTAAATTCTAAACCCTAAACCTAAATTCTAAATATTGAACAGTAAACCCTGAACCTAAACTCTAAATATTAAACACTAAACCCTAAACCTAAACTCTAAATATTAAACCCTAAAATCTAAATCCTAAGCAATAAACCTTAAAAAGAAAACTATAAAGCCTAAATCCTAAACCCTAAACATGAAAGCCTAAATCCTAAACCCTAAACCCTAAACCCTAAACACGAAACTCTACATCCGAATCTCTAAACACGAATCCTAAAATCTAATCCCTAAATTCAAAATCCTAAACCCTAAACCCTGAACCCTAAACCCTAAACACGAAATCCTAAACTCCAATCCCTAAATTCTAGACCCTAAACTCTGAACCCTAAACTCTAAATACTAATACCTGAACACTAAACCCTAATCCAAAAAGTAAATTCTAAACCCTAAATCCTAAACACTAAACATTAAACTCTAAACCGTAAACACCAAACTCTACACCCTAAGCACGAAATCCTAAACTCGAATCCCTAAATTCTAACCCCTAAATCCTTAACCCTAAACTCTAAACCTTGAACACTCAACCTAAAACACTTAACTCTAATCTCTAAACAATAAACTCTAAAACCTAAACCCTAAACCCTAACCCCTAAACACTAAACTCTAGACTCTAAACTCTAAACCCTAAGTATTATACACTAAATCTTAAACTCTAAACCCCAAATCCTAAACCCTAAACCCTAAACCCTAAACCCTAAATTCTAAACCCTAATACTAATCCCCGAACACTTAACCCTAATCCATAAAAACTAAATTCTAAACCTTAAATCCTAAACACTAAACACTAAAATCTAAACTCTACACACCAAACTCTACACCCTAAACACGAAATCCTAAACTCTAATACCTAAATTCTAGACCCTAAACCCTAATACTAATCCCTAAACACTAAACCCTAAACCATAAAAAGTAAATTCTCAACCCTAAATCCTAAACACTAAACACTAAACCGTAAACCGTAAACACCAAACTCTACACCTTAAACACGAAATCCTAAACTCCAATCCCTAAATTCTAAACCCTAAACCCTTAACCCTAAACTCTAAACCTTGAACACTAAACCCAAAACAAGCTTAACTCTAATTTCCAAACAATAAACTCTAAACCCTAAACCCTAAACTCTAACCCCTAAACACTAAACTCTAAACTCTAAACCCTAAGTATTATACACTAAATCTTAAACTCTAAACCCCAAATCCTAAACCCTAAACTCTAAACCCTAAACCCTAAACCCTAAACCCTAAACCCTAAATCCTAAACACTAAACTCTAAACCCTAAACACCAAACTCTACACCCTAAGCACGAAATCCTAAACTCGAATCCCTAAATTCTAACCCCTAAATCCTTAACCCTAAACTCTAAACCTTGAACACTCAACCTAAAACACTTAACTCTAATCTCTAAACAATAAACTCTAAAACCTAAACCCTAAACCCTAACCCCTAAACACTAAACTCTAGACTCTAAACTCTAAACCTTAAGTATTATACACTAAATCTTTAACTCTAAACCCCAAATCCTAAACCCTCAACCCTAAACCCTAAACCCTAAATTCTAAACCCTAATACTAATCCCTGAACACTTAACCCTAATCCATAAAAACTAAATTCTAAACCTTAAATCCTAAACACTAAACATTAAAATCTAAACTCTACACACCAAACTCTACACCCTAAACACGAAATCCTAAACTCTAATACCTAAATTCTAGACCCTAAACCCTAATACTAATCCCTAAACACTAAACCCTAAACCATAAAAAGTAAATTGTCAACCCTAAATCCTAAACACTAAACACTAAACCGTAAACCGTAAACACCAAACTCTACACCTTAAACACGAAATCCTAAACTCCAATCCCTAAATTCTAAACCCTAAACCCTTAACCCTAAACTCTAAACCTTGAACACTAAACCCAAAACAGCTTAACTCTAATTTCCAAACAATAAACTCTAAACCCTAAACCCTAAACTCTAACCCCTAAACACTAAACTCTAAACTCTAAACCCTAAGTATTATACACTAAATCTTAAACTCTAAACCCCAAATCCTAAACCCTAAATTCTAAACCCTAAACCCTAAACCCTAAATCCTAAACACTAAACTCTAAACCGTAAACACCAAACTCTACACCCTAAACACGAGATCCTAAACTCCAATCCCTAAATTCTAAACCCTAAACCCTTAACCCTAAACTCTAAACCTTGAACACTCAACTCAAAACACTTAACTCTAATTTCTAAACAATAAACTCTAAACCCTAAACCCTAAACCCAAACCCCTAAACACTAAACCCTAAGTATTATACATAAAATCGTAAACTCTAAACCCCAAATCCTAAACCCTAAACCCTAAACCCTAAATTCTAAACCCTAAACCTAAACTCTAAATATTGAACAAGAAAAACCCTAAACCTAAACTCTAAATATTAAACACTAAACCCTAAACCTAAACTCTAAATATTAAACCCTAAAATCTAAATCCTAAACAATAAACCTTAAAAAGAAAACTATAAAGCCTAAATCCTAAACCCTAAACACGAAAGCCTAAATCCTAAACCCTAAACCCTAAACCCTAAACACGAAACTCTACATCCGAATCTCTAAACACGAAACCTAAAATCTAATCCCTAAATTCAAAATCCTAAACCCTAAACCCTGAACCCTAAACCCTAAACACGAAATCCTAAACTCCAATCCCTAAATTCTAGACCCTAAACTCTCAACCCTAAACTCTAAATACTAATACCTGAACACTAAACCCTAATCCAAAAAAGTAAATTCTAAACCCTAAATCCTAAACACTAAACATTAAACTCTAAACGGTAAACACCAAACTCTACACCCTAAGCACGAAATCCTAAACTCGAATCCCTAAATTCTAACCCCTAAATCCTTAACCCTAAACTCTAAACCTTGAACACTCAACCTAAAACACTTAACTCTAATCTCTAAACAATAAACTCTAAAACCTAAACCCTAAACCCTAACCCCTAAACACTAAACTCTAGACTCTAAACTCTAAACCGTAAGTATTATACACTAAATCTTTAACTCTAAACCCCAAATCCTAAACCCTCAACCCTAAACCCTAAACCCTAAATTCTAAACCCTAATACTAATCCCTGAACACTTAACCCTAATCCATAAAAACTAAATTCTAAACCTTAAATCCTAAACACTAAACACTAAAATCTAAACTCTACACACCAAACTCTACACCCTAAACACGAAATCCTAAACTCTAATACCTAAATTCTAGACCCTAAACCCTAATACTAATCCCTAAACACTAAACCCTAAACCATAAAAAGTAAATTGTCAACCCTAAATCCTAAACACTAAACACTAAACCGTAAACCGTAAACACCAAACTCTACACCTTAAACACGAAATCCTAAACTCCAATCCCTAAATTCTAAACCCTAAACCCTTAACCCTAAACTCTAAACCTTGAACACTAAACCCAAAACAGTTAACTCTAATTTCCAAACAATAAACTCTAAACCCTAAACCCTAAACTCTAACCCCTAAACACTAAACTCTAAACTCTAAACCCTAAGTATTATACACTAAATCTTAAACTCTAAACTCTAAATCCTAAACCCTAAATTCTAAACCCTAAACCCTAAACCCTAAATCCTAAACACTAAACTCTAAACCGTAAACACCAAACTCTACACCCTAAACTAGAGATCCTAAACTCCAATCCCTAAATTCTAAACCCTAAACCCTTAACCCTAAACTCTAAACCTTGAACACTCAACTCAAAACACTTAACTCTAATTTCTAAACAATAAACTCTAAACCCTAAACCCTAAACCCTAACCCTTAAACACTAAACCCTAAGTATTATACATAAAATCGTAAACTCTAAACCCCAAATCCTAAACCATAACCCTAAACCCTAAATTCTAAACCTTAAACCTAAACTCTAAATATTGAACAAGAAACCCTAAACCTAAACTCTAAATATTAAACACTAAACCCTAAACCTAAACTCTAAATATTAAACCCTAAAATCTAAATCCTAAACAATAAACCTTAAAAAGAAAACTATAAAGCCTAAATCCTAAACCCTAAACACGAAAGCCTAAATCCTAAACCCTAAACCCTAAACCCTAAACACGAAACTCTACATCCGAATCTCTAAACACGAATCCTAAAATCTAATCCCTAAATTCAAAATCCTAAACCCTAAACCCTGAACCCTAAACCCTAAACACGAAATCCTAAACTCCAATCCCTAAATTCTAGACCCTAAACTCTCAACCCTAAACTCTAAATACTAATACCTGAACACTAAACCCTAATCCAGAAAAAGTAAATTCTAAACCCTAAATCCTAAACACTAAACATTAAACTCTAAACCGTAAACACCAAACTCTACACCCTAAGCACGAAATCCTAAACTCGAATCCCTAAATTCTAACCCCTAAATCCTTAACCCTAAACTCTAAACCTTGAACACTCAACCTAAAACACTTAACTCTAATCTCTAAACAATAAACTCTAAAACCTAAACCCTAAACCCTAACCCCTAAACACTAAACTCTAGACTCTAAACTCTAAACCCTAAGTATTATACACTAAATCTTAAACTCTAAACCCCAAATCCTAAACCCTAAACCCTAAACCCTAAACCCTAAATTCTAAACCCTAATACTAATCCCCGAACACTTAACCCTAATCCATAAAAACTAAATTCTAAACCTTAAATCCTAAACACTAAACACTAAAATCTAAACTCTACACACCAAACTCTACACCCTAAACACGAAATCCTAAACTCTAATACCTAAATTCTAGACCCTAAACCCTAATACTAATCCCTAAACACTAAACCCTAAACCATAAAAAGTAAATTCTCAACCCTAAATCCTAAACACTAAACACTAAACTGTAAACCGTAAACACCAAACTCTACACCTTAAACACGAAATCCTAAACTCCAATCCCTAAATTCTAAACCCTAAACCCTTAACCCTAAACTCTAAACCTCGAACACTAAACCCAAAACAGTTAACTCTAATTTCCAAACAATAAACTCTAAACCCTAAACCCTAAACTCTAACCCCTAAACACTAAACTCTAAACCCTAAGTATTATACACTAAATCTTAAACTCTAAACCCCAAATCCTAAACCCTAAATTCTAAACCCTAAACCCTAAACCCTAAATCCTAAACACTAAACTCTAAACCGTAAACACCAAACTCTACACCCTAAACGTGAAATCCTAAACTCCAATCCCTAAATTCTAAACCCTAAACCCTTAACCCTAAACTCTAAACCTTGAACACTCAACTCAAAACACTTAACTCTAATTTCTAAACAATAAACTCTAAACCCTAAACCCTAAACCCTAACCCCTAAACACTAAACCCTAAGTATTATACATAAAATCGTAAACTCTAAACCCCAAATCCTAAACCCTAAACCCTAAACCCTAAATTCTAAACCCTAAACCTAAACTCTAAATATTGAACAAAGAAACCCTAAACCTAAACTCTAAATATTAAACACTAAACCCTAAACCTAAACTCTAAATATTAAACCCTAAAATCTAAATCCTAAACAATAAACCTTAAAAAGAAAACTATAAAGCCTAAATCCTAAACCCTAAACACGAAAGCCTAAATCCTAAACCCTAAACCCTAAACCCTAAACACGAAACTCTACATCCGAATCTCTAAACACGAATCCTAAAATCTAATCCCTAAATTCAAAATCCTAAACCCTAAACCCTGAACCCTAAACCCAAAACACGAAATCCTAAACTCCAATCCCTAAATTCTAGACCCTAAACTCTCAACCCTAAACTCTAAATACTAATCGCTGAACACTAAACCCTAATCCATAAAAAGTAAATTCTAAACCCTAAATCCTAAACACTAAACACTAAACTCTAAACCGTAAACACCAAACTCTACACCCTAAGCACGAAATCCTAAACTCCAATCCCAAATTCTAAACCCTAAACCCTTAACCCTAAACTCTAAACCTTGAACACTCAACCTAAAACACTTAACTCTAATCTCTAAACAATAAACTCGAAACCCTAACCCCTAAACACTAAACTCTAGACTCTAAACTCTAAACCCTAAGTATTATACACTAAATCTTAAACTCTAAACCCCAAATCCTAATCCCTAAACCCTAAACCCTAAACCCTAAATTCTAAACCCTAATACTAATCCCTGAACACTTAACCCTAATCCATAAAAACTAAATTCTAAACCTTAAATCCTAAACACTAAACACTAAAATCTAAACTCTACACACCAAACTCTACACCCTAAACACGAAATCCTAAACTCTAATACCTAAATTCTAGACCCTAAACCCTAATACTAATCCCTAAACACTAAACCCTAAACCATAAAAAGTAAATTCTCAACCCTAAATCCTAGACACTAAACACTAAACTGTAAACCGTAAACACCAAACTCTACACCTTAACACGAAATCCTAAACTCCAATCCCTAAATTCTAAACCCTAAACCCTTAACCCTAAACTCTAAACCTTGAACACTCAACTCAAAACACTTAACTCTAATTTCTAAACAATAAACTCTAAACCCTAAACCCTAAACCCTAACCCCTAAACACTAAACCCTAAGTATTATACATAAAATCGTAAACTCTAAACCCCAAATCCTAAACCCTAAACCCTAAACCCTAAATTCTAAACCCTAAACCTAAACTCTAAATATTGAACAAGAAACCCTAAACCTAAACTCTAAATATTAAACACTAAACCCTAAACCTAAACTCTAAATATTAAATCCTAAAATCTAAATCCTAAACAATAAACCTTAAAAAGAAAACTATAAAGCCTAAATCCTAAACCCTAAACACGAAAGCCTAAATCCTAAACCCTAAACCCTAAACCCTAAACACGAAACTCTACATCCGAATCTCTAAACACGAATCCTAAAATCTAATCCCTAAATTCAAAATCCTAAACCCTAAACCCTGAACCCTAAACCCTAAACACGAAATCCTAAACTCCAATCCCTAAATTCTAGACCCTAAACTCTCAACCCTAAACTCTAAATACTAATACCCGAACACTAAACCCTAATCCAAAAAAGTAAATTCTAAACCCTAAATCCTAAACACTAAACATTAAACTCTAAACAAGAAACACCAAACTCTACACCCTAAGCACGAAATCCTAAACTCGAATCCCTAAATTCTAACCCCTAAATCCTTAACCCTAAACTCTAAACCTTGAACACTCAACCTAAAACACTTAACTCTAATCTCTAAACAATAAACTCTAAAACCTAAACCCTAAACCCTAACCCCTAAACACTAAACTCTAGACTCTAAACTCTAAACCCTAAGTATTATACACTAAATCTTAAACTCTAAACCCCAAATCCTAAACCCTAAACCCTAAACCCTAAACCCTAAATTCTAAACCCTAATACTAATCCCCGAACACTTAACCCTAATCCATAAAAACTAAATTCTAAACCTTAAATCCTAAACACTAAACACTAAAATCTAAACTCTACACACCAAACTCTACACCCTAAACACGAAATCCTAAACTCTAATACCTAAATTCTAGACCCTAAACCCTAATACTAATCCCTAAACACTAAACCCTAAACCATAAAAAGTAAATTCTCAACCCTAAATCCTAAACACTAAACACTAAACTGTAAAGCGTAAACACCAAACTCTACACCCTAAACACGAAATCCTAAACTCCAATCCCTAAATTCTAACCCTAAACCCTTAACCCTAAACTCTAAACCTTGAACACTCAACCCAAAACAGTTAACTCTAATTTCCAAACAATAAACTCTAAACCCTAAACCCTAAACCCTAAACCCTAAACACGAAACTCTACATCCGAATCTCTAAACACGAATCCTAAAATCTAATCCCTAAATTCAAAATCCTAAACCCTAAACCCTGAACCCTAAACCCTAAACACGAAATCCTAAACTCCAATCCCTAAATTCTAGACCCTAAACTCTCAACCCTAAACTCTAAATACTAATACCTGAACACTAAACCCTAATCCAAAAGTAAATTCTAAACCCTAAATCCTAAACACTAAACATTAAACTCTAAACCGTAAACACCAAACTCTACACCCTAAGCACGAAATCCTAAACTCGAATCCCTAAATTCTAACCCCTAAATCCTTAACCCTAAACTCTAAACCTTGAACACTCAACCTAAAACACTTAACTCTAATCTCTAAACAATAAACTCTAAAACCTAAACCCTAAACCCTAACCCCTAAACACTAAACTCTAGACTCTAAACTCTAAACCCTAAGTATTATACACTAAATCTTAAACTCTAAACCCCAAATCCTAAACCCTAAACCCTAAACCCTAAACCCTAAATTCTAAACCCTAATACTAATCCCTGAACACTTAACCCTAATCCATAAAAACTAAATTCTAAACCTTAAATCCTAAACACTAAACACTAAAATCTAAACTCTACACACCAAACTCTACACCCTAAACACGAAATCCTAAACTCTAATACCTAAATTCTAGACCCTAAACCCTAATACTAATCCCTAAACACTAAACCCTAAACCATAAAAAGTAAATTCTCAACCCTAAATCCTAAACACTAAACACTAAACCGTAAACCGTAAACACCAAACTCTACACCTTAAACACGAAATCCTAAACTCCAATCCCTAAATTCTAAACCCTAAACCCTTAACCCTAAACTCTAAACCTTGAACACTAAACCCAAAACAGTTAACTCTAATTTCCAAACAATAAACTCTAAACCCTAAACCCTAAACTCTAACCCCTAAACACTAAACTCTAAACTCTAAACCCTAAGTATTATACACTAAATCTTAAACTCTAAACCCCAAATCCTAAACCCTAAACTCTAAACCCTAAACCCTAAACCCTAAACCCTAAACCCTAAATCCTAAACACTAAACTCTAAACCGTAAACACCAAACTCTACACCCTAAACACGAAATCCAAAACTCCAATCCCTAAATTCTAAACCCTAAACCCTTAACCCTAAACTCTAATCCTTGAACACTCAACCCAAAACACTTAACTCTAATTTCTAAACAATAAACTCTAAACCCTAAACCCTAAACCCTAACCCCTAAACACTAAACTCTAAACTCTAAACCCTAAGTATTATACAAAAAATCGTAAACTCCAAACCCCAAATCCTAAACCCTAAACCCTAAACCCTAAATTCTAAACCCTAAACCTAAATTCTAAATATTGAACAAGAACCCCGAACCTAAACTCTAAATATTAAACACTAAACCCTAAACCTAAACTCTAAATATTAAACCCTAAAATCTAAATCCTAAGCAATAAACCTTAAAAAGAAAACTATAAAGCCTAAATCCTAAACCCTAAACACGAAATCCTAAATCCTAAACCCTAAACCCTAAACACGAAACTCTACATCCGAATCTCTAAACACGAAATCCTAAACTCCAATCCCTAAATTCTAGACCCTAAACTCTCAACCCTAAACTCTCAACCTAAACTCTAAATACTAATCCCTTAACACTAATCCCTAATCCATAAAAAGTAAATTCTAAACCCTAAATCCTAAACACTAAACACTAAACTCTAAACTGTAAACACCAAACTCTACACCCTAAGCACGAAATCCTAAACTCCAATCCCTAAATTCTAAACCCTAAACCCTTAACCCTAAACTCTAAACCTTGAACACTCAACCTAAAACACTTATCTCTAATCTCTAAACAATAAACACTAAACCCTAAACCGTAAACCCTAACCCCTAAACACTAAACACTAAAATCTAAACTCTACACACCAAACTCTACACCCTAAACACGAAATCCTAAACTCTAATACCTAAATTCTAGACCCTAAACCCTAATACTAATCCCTAAACACTAAACCCTAAACCATAAAAAGTAAATTCTCAACCCTAAATCCTAAACACTAAACACTAAACCGTAAACCGTAAACACCAAACTCTACACCTTAAACACGAAATCCTAAACTCCAATCCCTAAATTCTAAACCCTAAACCCTTAACCCTAAACTCTAAACCTTGAACACTAAACCCAAAACAGTTAACTCTAATTTCCAAACAATAAACTCTAAACCCTAAACTCTAAACTCTAACCCCTAAACACTAAACTCTAAGCTCTAAACCCTAAGTATTATACACTAAATTTTAAACTCTAAACCCCAAATCCTAAACCCTAATCTCTAAACCCTAAACCCTAAATCCTAAACACTAAACTCTAAACCGTAAATACCAAACTCTACACCCTAAACACAAAATCCTAAACTCCAATCCCTAAATTCTAAACACTAAACCCTTAACCCTAAACTCTAAACCTTGAACACTCAACCCACAACCATAAACTCTAATTTCTAAACAATAAACTCTAAACCCTAAACCCTAAACCCTAACCCCTAAACACTAAACTCTAAACTCTAAACCCTAAGTATTATACATAAAATCGTAAACTCTAAACCCCAAATCCTAAACCCTAAACCCTAAACTCTAAATTCTAAACCCTAAACCTAAACTCTAAATATTGAACAAGAAACCCTAAACCTAAACTCTAAATATTAAACACTAAACCCTAAACCTAAACTCTAAATATTAAACCCTAAAATCTAAATCCTAAACAATAAACCTTAAAAAGAAAATTATAAAGCCTAAATCCTAAACCCTAAACACGAAATCCTAAACCCTAAACCCTAAACCCTAAACACAAAACTCTACATCCGAATCTCTAAACACGAATCCTAAAATCTAATCCCTAAATTCAAAATCCTAAACCCTAAACCCTGACCCCTAAACCCTAAACACCAAACTCTACACCCTAAACACGAAATCCTAAACTCCAATCCCTAAATTCTAGTCCCTTAACTCTCAACCCTAAACTCTAAATACTAATCCCTGAACAAGAAAACCCTAATCCATAAAAAGTAAATTCTAAACCCTAAATCCAAAACACTAAACACTAAACTCTAAACCCTACACACCAAACTCTACACACTAAACACGAAATCCTAAACTCCAATACCTATATTCTACACCCTAAACCCTAAATCCTAATACTAATCCCTAAACACTAAACCCTAAACCCTAAACCATAAAAAGTAAATTCTAAACCCAAAACCCTAAACACTAAACACTAAACTGTAAACCATAAATACCAAACTCTACACCCTAAACACGAAATCCTAAACTCCAATCCCTAAATTCTAAACCCTAAACCCTTAACCCTTAACCCTAAACTCTAAACCTTGAACACTAAACCCAAAACACTTCACTCTAATTTCCTAACAATAAAGTCTAAACCTTAAACCCTAAACCCTAACCCCTAAACACTAAACTCTAAACCCTAAGTATTATATACTAAATCTTAAACTCTAAACCCCAAATCCTAAACCCTAAACCCTAAACTCTAAACCCTAAACCCTAAACCCTAAACCCGAAACCCTAAACCCTAAACCCTAAACTCTAACCCCTAAACACTAAACTCTAAACTCTAAACCCTAAGTATTATACACTAAATCTTAATCTCTAAACCCCAAATCCTAAACCCTAAACTCTAAACCCTAAACCCTAAACCCTAAACCCTAAACCCTAAATCCTAAACACTAAACACTAAACTCTAAACCGTAAACACCAAACTCTACACACTAAGCACGAAATCCTAAACTCCAATCCCAAATTCTAAACCCTAAACCCTTAACCCTAAACTCTAAACCTTGAACACTCAACCTAAAACACTTAACTCTAATCTCTAAACAATAAACTCGAAACCCTAACCCCTAAACACTAAACTCTAGACTCTAAACTCTAAACCCTACGTATTATACACTAAATCTTAAACTCTAAACCCCAAATCCTAAACCCTAAACCCTAAACCCTAAACCCTAAATTCTAAACCCTAATACTAATCCCTGAACACTTAACCCTAATCCATAAAAACTAAATTCTAAACCTTAAATCCTAAACACTAAACACTAAAATCTAAACTCTACACACCAAACTCTACACCCTAAACACGAAATCCTAAACTCTAATACCTAAATTCTAGACCCTAAACCCTAATACTAATCCCTAAACACTAAACCCTAAACCATAAAAAGTAAATTCTCAACCCTAAATCCTAAACACTAAACACTAAACTGTAAACCGTAAACACCAAACTCTATGCCCTAAACACGAAATCCTAAACTCCAATCCCTAAATTCTAACCCTAAACCCTTAACCCTAAACTCTAAACCTTGAACACTCAACCCAAAACACTTAACTCTAATTTCTAAACAATAAACTCTAAACCCTAAACCCTAAACTCTAACCCCTAAACACTAAACTCTAAATTCTAAACCCTAAGTATTATACACTAAATCTTAAACTCTAAACACCAAATCCTAAACCCTAAACTCTAAACCCTAAACCCTAAACCCTAAATCCTAAACACTAAACTCTAAACCGTAAACACCAAACTCTACACCCTAAACACGAAATCCTAAACTCCAATCCCTAAATTCTAAACTCTAAACCCTTAACCCT
Source organism: Linum usitatissimum (assembly GCA_030674075.2). Classification (NCBI taxonomy): domain Eukaryota; kingdom Viridiplantae; phylum Streptophyta; class Magnoliopsida; order Malpighiales; family Linaceae; genus Linum; species Linum usitatissimum. Next base: position 342,300 of record JAUJYP020000543.1, on the reverse strand, counting down.
AAACTCTAAACCTTGAACACTCAACCCAAAACACTTAACTCTAATTTCTAAACAATAAACTCTAAACCCTAAACCCTAAACCCTAACCCCTAAACACTAAACTCTAAACTCTAAACCCTAAGTATTATACATAAAATCGTAAACTCTAAACCCCAAATCCTAAACCCTAAACCCTAAACCCTAAATTCTAAACCCTAAACCTAAACTCTAAATATTGAACAGTAAACCCTAAACCTAAACTCTAAATATTAAACACTAAACCCTAAACCTAAACTCTAAATATTAAACCCTAAAATCTAAATCCTAAACTATAAACCTTAAAAAGAAAACTATAAAGCCTAAATCCTAAACCCTAAACACGAAATCCTAAACCCTAAACCCTAAACCCTAAACACGAAACTCTACATCCGAATCTCTAAACACGAAATCCTAAACTCCAATCCCTAAATTCTAGACCCTAAACTCTCAACCCTAAACTCTCAACCCTAAACTCTAAATACTAATCCCTGAAAACTAAACCCTAATCCAGAAAAAAGTAAATTCTAAACCCTAAATCCTAAACACTAAACATTAAACTCTAAACCGTAAACACCAAACTCTACACCCTAAGCACGAAATCCTAAACTCAAATCCCTAAATTCTAACCCCTAAATCCTTAACCCTAAACTCTAAACCTTGAACACTCAACCTAAAACACTTAACTCTAATCTCTAAACAATAAACTCTAAACCCTAAACCCTAAACCCTAAACCCTAAACACTAAACTCTAGACTCTAAACTCTAAACCCTAAGTATTATACACTACATCTTAAACTCTAAACCCCAAATCCTAAACCCTAAACCCTAAACTCTAAACCCTAATACTAAGCCCTGAACACTTAACCCTAATCCATAAAAACTAAATTCTAAACCTTAAATCCTCAACACTAAACACTAAAATCTAAACTCTACACACCAAACTCTACACCCTAAACACGAAATCCTAAACTCTAATACCTAAATTCTAGACCCTAAACCCTAATACTAATCCCTAAACACTAAACCCTAAACCATAAAAAGTAAATTGTCAACCCTAAATCCTAAACAATAAACACTAAACTGTAAACCGTAAACACCAAACTCTACACCTTAAACACGAAATCCTAAACTCCAATCCCTAAATTCTAAACCCTAAACCCTTAACCCTAAACTCTAAACCTTGAACACTAAACCCAAAACAGTTAACTCTAATTTCCAAACAATAAACTCTAAACCCTAAACCCTAAACTCTAACCCCTAAACACTAAACTCTAAATTCTAAACCCTACGTATTATACACTAAATCTTAAACTCTAAACCCCAAATCCTAAACCCTAAACTCTAAACCCTAAACCCTAAACCCTAAACCCTAAATCCTAAACACTAAACTCTAAACCGTAAACACCAAACTCTACACCCTAAACACGAAATCCTAAACTCCAATCCCTAAATTCTAAACCCTAAACCCTTAACCCTATACTCAAAACCTTGAACACTCAACCCAAAACACTTAACTTTAATTTCTAAACAATAAACTCTAAACCCTAAACCCTAAACCCTAACCCCTAAACACTAAACTCTAAACTCTAAACCCTAAGTATTATACATAAAATCGTAAACTCTAAACCCCAAATCCTAAACCCTAAACCCTAAACCCTAAATTCTAAACCCTAAACCTAAACTCTAAATATTGAACAGTAAACCCTAAACCTAAACTCTAAATATTAAACACTAAACCCTAAACCTAAACTCTAAATATTAAACCCTAAAATCTAAATCCTAAACTATAAACCTTAAAAAGAAAACTATAAAGCCTAAATCCTAAACCCTAAACACGAAATCCTAAACCCTAAACCCTAAACCCTAAACACGAAACTTTACATCCGAATCTCTAAACACGAAATCCTAAACTCCAATCCCTAAATTCTGGACCCTAAACTCTCAACCCTAAATTCTCAACCCTAAACTCTAAATACTAATCCCTGAAAACTAATCCCTAATCCAGAAAAAGTAAATTCTAAACCCTAAATCCTAAACACTAAACATTAAACTCTAAACCGTAAACACCAAACTCTACACCCTAAGCACGAAATCCTAAACTCGAATCCCTAAATTCTAACCCCTAAATCCTTAACCCTAAACTCTAAACCTTGAACACTCAACCTAAAACACTTAACTCTAATCTCTAAACAATAAACTCTAAACCCTAAACCCTAAACCCTAAACCCTAAACACTAAACTCTAGACTCTAAACTCTAAACCCTAAGTATTATACACTAAATCTTAAACTCTAAACCCCAAATCCTAAACCCTAAACCCTAAACCCTAAACCCTAAACCCTAAATTCTAAACCCTAATACTAATCCCTGAACACTTAACCCTAATCCATAAAAACTAAATTCTAAACCTTAAATCCTAAACACTAAACACTAAAATCTAAACTCTACACACCAAATTCTACACCCTAAACACGAAATCCTAAACTCTAATACCTAAATTCTAGACCCTAAACCCTAATACTAATCCCTAAACACTAAACCCTAAACCATAAAAAGTAAATTCTCAACCCTAAATCCTAAACACTAAACACTAAACTGTAAACCGTAAACACCAAACTCTACACCTTAAACACGAAATCCTAAACTCCAATCCCTAAATTCTAAACCCTAAACCCTTAACCCTAAACTCTAAACCTTGAACACTAAACCCAAAACAGTTAACTCTAATTTCCAAACAATAAATTCTAAACCCTAAACCCTAAACTCTAACCCCTAAACACTAAACTCTAAACTCTAAACCCTAAGTATTATACACTAAATCTTAAACTCTAAACCCCAAATCCTAAACCCTAAATTCTAAACCCTAAACCCTAAACCCTAAATCCCAAACACTAAACTTTAAACCGTAAACACCAAACTCTACACCCTAAACACGAAATCCTAAACTCCAATCCCTAAATTCTAAACCCTAAACCCTTAACCCTAAACTCTAAACCTTGAACACTAAACCCCAAAACAGTTAACTCTAATTTCCAAACAATAAACTCTAAACCCTAAACCCTAAACCGTAACCCCTAAACACTAAACTCTAAACACTAAACACTAAACACTAAACTGTAAACCGTAAACACCAAACTATACACCTTAAACACGAAATCCTAAACTCCAATCCCTAAATTCTAAACCCTAAACCCTAAATTCTAAACCTTGAACACTAAACCCAAACACTAGACTCCAATCTCTAAACACTAAACTCTAAACCCTAAACCCTAAACCCTAAACCCCAACCCCTGAACACTAAACTCTAAACTCTAAACCCTAAGTATTATACACTAAACCTTAAACTCTAAACCCCAAATCCTAAACCCCAAACCCTAAACCCTAAACTCTAAACCCTAATACTAATCCCTGAACACTTAACCCTAATCCATAAAAACTAAATTCTAAACCTTAAATCCTAAACACTAAACACTAAAATCTAAACTCTACACACCAAACTCTACACCCTAAACACGAAATCCTAAACTCTAATACCTAAATTCTAGACCCTAAACCCTAATACTAATCCCTAAACACTAAACCCTAAACCATAAAAAGTAAATTGTCAACCCTAAATCCTAAACACTAAACACTAAACTGTAAACCGTAAACACCAAACTCTACACCTTAAACACGAAATCCTAAACTCCAATCCCTAAATTCTAAACCCTAAACCCTAAATTCTAAACCTTGAACACTAAACCCAAACACTAGACTCCAATCTCTAAACACTAAACTCTAAACCCTAAACCCTAAACCCTAAACCCCAACCCCTGAACACTAAACTCTAAACTCTAAACCCTAAGTATTATACACTAAACCTTAAACTCTAAACCCCAAATCCTAAACCCCAAACCCTAAACCCTAAACTCTAAACCCTAATACTAATCCCTGAACACTTAACCCTAATCCATAAAAACTAAATTCTAAACCTTAAATCCTAAACACTAAACACTAAAATCTAAACTCTACACACCAAACTCTACACCCTAAACACGAAATCCTAAACTCTAATACCTAAATTCTAGACCCTAAACCCTAATACTAATCCCTAAACACTAAACCCTAAACCATAAAAAGTAAATTGTCAACCCTAAATCCTAAACACTAAACACTAAACTGTAAACCGTAAACACCAAACTCTACACCTTAAACACGAAATCCTAAACTCCAATCCCTAAATTCTAAACCCTAAACCCTTAACCCTAAACTCTAAACCTTGAACACTAAACCCAAACACTAGACTCCAATCTCTAAACACTAAACTCTAAACCCTAAACACTAAACTCTAAACCCTAAACCCCAACCCCTAAACACTAAACTCTAAACTCTAAACCCTAAGTATTGTACACTAAATCTTAAACTCTAAACCCCAAATAATACACCCTAAACCCTAAAACCTAAACTCTAACCCCTAATACTAATCCCTGAACACTTAACCCTAATCCATAAAAACTAAATTCTAAACCTTAAATCCTAATACTAAACACTAAAATCTAAACTCTACACACCAAACTCTACACCCTAAACACTAAATCCTGAACTCTAATACCTAAATTGTAGACTCTAAACCCTAATACTAATCCCTAAACACTAAACGCTAAACCCTAAAAAGTAAATTCTCAACCCAAAATCCTAAACACTAAACACTAAACTGTAAACCGTAAACACCAAACTCTACACCTTAAACACGAAATCCTAAACTCCAATCCCTAAATTCTGAACCCTAAACCCTAAACCCTAAACTCTAAACCATGAACACGAAACCCAAACACTAAACTCCAATCTCTAAACACTAAACTCTAAACCCTAAACCCTAAACTCTAAACCCCAACCCCTAAACACTAAACTCTAAACTCTAAACCCTAAGTATTATACACTAAATCTTAAACTCTAAACCCCAAATCCTAACCCTAAACCTTAAACCCTAAACTCTAAACCCTAATACTAATCCCTGAACACTTAACCCTAATCCATAAAAACTAAATTCTAAACCTTAAATCCTAAACACTAAACACTAAAATCTAAACTCTACACACCAAACTCTACACCCTAAACACGAAATCCTAAACTCTAATACCTAAATTCTAGACCCTAAACCCTAATACTAATCCCTAAACACTAAACCCTAAACCATAAAAAGTAAATTCTCAACCCTAAATCCTAAACACTAAACACTAAATTGTAAACCGTAAACACCAAACTCTACACCTTAAACACGAAATCCTAAACTCCAATCCTTAAATTCTAAACCCTAAACCCTTAACCCTAAACTCTAAACCTTGAACACTAAACCCAAAACACTTAACTCTAATTTCCAAACAATAAACTATAAACCCTAAACCCTAAACCCTAAACCCTAAACCCTAAATCTTAAACACTAAACACTAAACTCTAAACCGTAAACACCAAACTCTACACCTTAAACACGAAATCCTAAACTCCAATCCCTAAATTCTAAACCCTAAACCCTAAACCCTAAACTCTAAACCATGAACACGAAACCCAAACACTAAACTCCAATCTCTAAACACTAAACTCTAAACCCTAAACCCTAAACACTAAACCCCAACCCCTGAACACTAAACTCTAAACTCTGAACCCTAAGTATTATACACTAAATCTTAAACTCTAAACCCCAAATCCTAAACCCTAAACCCTAAACTCTAAACCCTAATACTAATCCCTGAACACTTAACCCTAATCCATAAAAACTAAATTCTAAACCTTAAATCCTAATCACTAAACACTAAAATCTAAACTCTACACACCAAACTCTACACCCTAAACACGAAATCCTAAACTCTAATACCTAAATTCTAGACCCTAAACCCTAATACTAATCCCTAAACACTAAACCCTAAACCATAAAAAGTAAATTCTCAACCCTAAATCCTAAACACTAAACACTAAATTGTAAACCGTAAACACCAAACTCTACACCTTAAACACGAAATCCTAAACTCCAATCCCTAAATTCTAAACCCTAAACCCTTAACCCTAAACTCTAAACCTTGAACACTAAACCCAAAACACTTAACTCTAATTTCCAAACAATAAACTCTAACCCCTAAACACTAAACTCTCAACCCTAAACCCTAAACCTTAACCCCTAAACACTAAACTCTAAACTCTAAACCGAAGTATTATACACTAAATCTTAAAATCTAAACCCCAAATCCTAAACCCTAAACCCTAAACTTGAAACCCTAAACCCTAAACCCTAAACCCTAAACCCTAAATCCTAAACACTAAACACTAAACTCTAAACCGTAAACACCAAACTCTACACCCTAAATACGAAATCCTAAACTCCAATCCCTAAATTCTAAACCCTAAACCCTTAACCCTAAACTCTAAACCTTGAACACTCAACCCAAAACACTTAACTCTAATCTCTAAACAATATACTCTAAACCCTAAACCCTAAACCCTAATCCCTAAACACTAAACCCTAAACTCTAAATATTAAACACTAATCCCTAAACCTAATCTCTAAATATTAAACACTAAACCCTAAACCTAAACTCTAAATATTAAACCCTAAAATCTAAATCCTAAACACTAAACCTTAAAAAGAAAACTATAAACCCTAAACCCTAAACACGAAATCCTAAACCCTGAACCCTAAACCCTAAACACCAAACTCTTCATCCGAAACTCTAAACACAAATCTTAAAATCTAATCCCTAAATTCAAAATCCTAAACCCTAAACCCTAAACCCTGACCCCTAAACCCTAAACACCAAACTCTACACCCTAAACACAAAATCCTAAACTCCAATCCCTAAATTCTAGACCCTAAACTCTCAACCCTAAACTCTAAATACTAATCCCTGAACACTAAGCCCTAATCCATAAAAAGTAAATTCTAAACCCTAAATCCTAAACACTAAACACTAAACTCTAAACCATACACACCAAACTCTACACCCTAAACACGAAATCCTAAACTCCAATCCCTAAATTCTAAACCCTAAACCCTTAACCCTAAACTCTAAACCTTGAACAGTCAACCCAAAACACTTAACTCTAATCTCTAAACAATAAACTCTAAACCCTAAACCCTAAACCCTAACCCCTAAACACTAAATTCTAAACTCTAAACCCTAAGTATTATACATAAAATTTTAAACTCAAAACCCCAAATCCTAAACCCTAAACCCTAAACCCTAAACCCTAAACCTAAACTCGGAATATTAAACACTAAACCCTAAACCTAAACACTAAATATTAAACACTAAACCCTAAACCTAAACTCTAAATATTAAACCCTGAAATCTAAATCCTAAACACTAAACCTTAAAAAGAAAACTATAAAGCCTAAACCCTAAACCCTAACCACGAAATCCTAAACCCTAAACCCTAAACCCTAAACTCCAAACTCTACATCCGAAACTCTAAACACGAATCTTAAAATATAATCCCTAAATTCCAAATCCTAAACCCTAAACCATAAACCCTAAACCCTAAACCCTAAACCCTAAACACCAAACTCTATTAAACACTAAACCCTAAACCTAAACTTTAAATATTAAACACTAAACCCTAAATCCACAACCCTAATATCTAAATCCTGAACACTAAACCTTAAAAAGAAAACTATAAACCCTAAACCCTAAACCCTAAACACGAAATCCATCTAATCCCTAAATTCTAAATGCTAAACCCTATCCTAATCCCGAAACCCTAACGCCTAAACCCTAAACCCTAAACCCTAAACACCAAACTGTACACCCTAAACACGAAATACTAAACTCCAATACCTAAATTCTAGACCCTAAACCCTCAACCCTAAACCCTAAACACGAAACCCTAAAACCTAAACATCAAACTCTACACCCTAAAAACGAAATCCTAAACTCCAATACCTAAATTCTAGACCCTAAACTCTAAATACCCTAATACTAATCCCTAAACACTAATCGCTAAACCATAAAATGTAAATTCTAAACCCTAAATCCTAAACACTTAACACTAAAGTCTAAACCGTAAACACCAAACTCTACACCCTAAACACGAAACCCTAAACCCTAAACTCCAAACCCTAAATTCTAAACCCTAAACCCTTAACCCTAAACTCTAAACCTTGAACACTAAACCCAAACACTAAACTCTAATCTCTAAACAACAAACTCTAAACCCTAAACCCTAAACCCAAATCCTAAACCCTAAACCCTAAACTCGAAACCCTAAACCCTAAACCCTAAACCCTAAACCCTAAATCCTAAACACTAAACACTAAACTCTAAACCGTAAACACCGAACTCTACACCCTAAATACGAAATCCTAAACTCCAATCCCTAAATTCTAAACCCTAAACCCTTAACCCTAAACTCTAAACCTTGAACACTCAACCCAAAACACTTAACTCTAATCTCTAAACAATATACTCTAAACCCTAAACCCTAAACCCTAATCCCTAATCACTAAACCCTAAACTCTAAATATTAAACACTAATCCCTAAACCTAATCTCTAAATATTAAACACTAAACCCTAAACCTAAACTCTAAATATTAAACCCTAAAATCTAAATCCTAAACACTAAACCTTAAAAAGAAAACTATAAACCCTAAACCCTAAACACGAAATCCTAAACCCTGAACCCTAAACCCTAAACACCAAACTCTTCATCCGAGACTCTAAACACGAATCTTAAAATCTAATCCCTAAATTCAAAATCCTAAACCCTAAACCCTAAACCCTGACCCCTAAACCCTAAACACCAAACTCTACACCCTAAACACAAAATCCTAAACTCCAATCCCTAAATTCTAGACCCTAAACTCTCAACCCTAAACTCTAAATACTAATCCCTGAACACTAAGCCCTAATCCATAAAAAGTAAATTCTAAACCCTAAATCCTAAACACTAAACACTAAACTCTAAACCATACACACCAAACTCTACACCCTAAACACGAAATCCTAAACTCCAATCCCTAAATTCTAAACCCTAAACCCTTAACCCTAAACTCTAAACCTTGAACAGTCAACCCAAAACACTTAACTCTAATCTCTAAACAATAAACTCTAAACCCTAAACCCTAAACCCTAACCCCTAAACACTAAATTCTAAACTCTAAACCCTAAGTATTATACATAAAATCTTAAACTCAAAACCCCAAATCCTAAACCCTAAACCCTAAACCCTAAACCCTAAACCTAAACTCGGAATATTAAACACTAAACCCTAAACCTAAACACTAAATATTAAACACTAAACCCTAAACCTAAACTCTAAATATTAAACCCTGAAATCTAAATCCTAAAAACTAAACCTTAAAAAGAAAACTATAAAGCCTAAACCCTAAACCCTAACCACGAAATCCTAAACCCTAAACCCTAAACCCTAAACTCCAAACTCTACATCCGAAACTCTAAACACGAATCCTAAAATATAATCCCTAAATTCCAAATCCTAAACCCTAAACCATAAACCCTAAACCCTAAACCCTAAACACCAAACTCTATTAAACACTAAACCCTAAACCTAAACTTTAAATATTAAACACTAAACCCTAAATCCACAACCCTAAAATCTAAATCCTGAACACTAAACCTTAAAAAGAAAACTATAAACCCTAAACCCTAAACCCTAAACAAGAAATCTATCTAATCCCTAAATTCTAAATCCTAAACCCTATCCTAATCCCGAAACCCTAACCCCTAAACCCTAAACCCTAAACCCTAAACACCAAACTGTACACCCTAAACACGAAATCCTAAACTCCAATACCTAAATTCTAGACCCTAAACCCTCAACCCTAAACCCTAAACCCTAAACACGAAACCCTAAAACCTAAACATCAAACTCTACACCCTAAAAACGAAATCCTAAACTCCAATACCTAAATTCTAGACCCTAAACTCTAAATACCCTAATACTAATCCCTAAACACTAATCGCTAAACCATAAAACGTAAATTCTAAACCCTAAATCCTAAACACTTAACACTAAAGTCTAAACCGTAAACACCAAACTCTACACCCTAAACACGAAACCCTAAACCCTAAACTCCAAACCCTAAATTCTAAACCCTAAACGCTTAACCCTAAACTCTAAACCTTGAACACTAAACCCAAACACTAAACTCTAATCTCTAAACAACAAACTCTAAACCATAAACCCTAAACCCTAACCCCTGAAAACTAAACTCTAAACTCTAAACCCTCAGTTCTATACACTAAATATTAAACTCTAAACCCCAAATCCTAAACCTTAAACCCTAAACCCTAAACTCTAAACCCTAATACTAATCCCTGAACACTAAACCCTAATCCATAAAAACTAAATTCTAAACCCTAAATCCTAAACACTAAACACTAAACTCAAAACCCTACACACCAAACTCTACACCCTAAATACGATATCCTAAACTCCAATACCTAAATTCTAAACCCTATACCCTGATACTAATCCCTAAACACTAAACCCTAAACCATAAAAAGTAAATTCTAAACCCTAAATCTTAAACACTAAACACTAAACTATAAACCGTAAACACCAAACTCTATACCCTAAACACGAATTCCTAAACTCTAATCCATAAATTCAAAACCCTTAAACCCTAACCTACCCTAAACCCTACTTCCTAAAATACAAATTCTAAACCCTAAAGCCTAAACCCATTACCGATAACATCGAACACGTTGTTGAGCAGCCCATGTAGTATGACGGCGATATGGGGAAAACAATCTCACTTAAGTTGAAGAGATGCGAGAAAGGGTGCATGTGGTATGGTCTCACCTCATCTTCACGCACTTCCGTAGAGTCGAGCCTATATGTTCACGAGATTTCATGTGTATCATCAATCACACAATTGCATCTTGGAACATTGGTGAGCTCTTCATTCAACAACTCAATTACCCATAAACTGTCTTAGTTATACAGATACTCGAGCGGTTGGGCATATTTGGTTTCTCCTTGACCCTTGGGGTGTTTTACGTTTTTTCATGTGTTTGGTGCATTTCAGGTGTAATAAGACTTCTTGAGATGAACGAAACCATAACGGTGAGACTAGAACAATATAGAACGGTCAAAATGGTCGGAAAATGTCACTGTTTAATATTTTTGAGATAACTCGGCGTTTGAAAGTTCGATTGATGCAAGACCGGCGACGTTAAAAAGCTAGTTTGATTGACTACAACTTTTATTTTCATGTCCAAGAAACATTCTGGCGAGATCCACCAGAAGGATGGGATTTCCGTCTAACCCAACTCGTCGGCTTGATCGGAAAATGTCGCGGCTTGGTATTTTTTACATAACTTATCACTTGAAAATCCGATTAATACAAGACCGGCGGAGTTGGAAAGCTAGTTCAATTACCCAAAAATTTCATACGCTCAACCCTAAACCCTAAACCCTAAACCCTAAACTCTAAACCATAAACCTAAAATCTAAATATTAAACTCTAAACCTTAAACACTAAACCCTAAACACTAAACTATAAACCCTAAACCGTAAATCCTAAACCCTAAACACTAAATCTTAAACTTTAAAACCTAAATCAAAAATCCTCAACCGTAAACTCTAACACCTGAACGCTAAACCCTAAACACAAATCCCTAAACCCTAAATCCTTAACCCAAAACTCTAAACCCTAAACACTAAACACTAAACTCTAAACTCTAAACCCGAAACCCTAAACCCTAACCCCTGTACACTAAACCCTAAACTCTAAACCCTAAACATTATACACTAAATCCTAAACTCTATACCCTAAATCTCAAACCCTAAACCCTAAACCCTAAACCCTAAATTCTAAACCCTAAACCTAAACTTTAAATATTAAACACTATACCCTAAATCCTCAACCCTAAAATCTAAATGCTGAACACTAAACCTTAAAAACAAAACTATAAACCCTAAACCCTAAACCATAGACACGAAACGCTAAAATCCAAACCCTAAACACTAAACACTAAATCCGAAACCCTAAACCCTAAATCCTAAACCCTTAATCCTAATTCTAAACCCTAAACTCTAAACCCTAAACCTAAAATCTAAATATTAAACACCAAACCGTAAAATATAAACCCTAAACCCTACTACCTAAAATACAAATTCTAAACCCTAAACCCTAAACCCATTACCGATAACATCAAACTCGTTGTTGAGCAGCCCATGTAGTATGACGGGGATATGGGGAAAACAATCTCACTTAAGTTGAGGAGATGCGAGAAAGGGTGCATGTGGTATGGTCTCACCTCATCTTCACGCACTTCCGTAGAGTCGAGCCTATATGTTCACGAGATTTCATGTGTATCATCAATCACACAATTGCATCTTGGAACATTGGTGAGCTCTTCATTCAACAACTCAATCACCCATAAGCTGTCTTAGTTATTCAGATACTCAAGCGGTTGGGCATATTTGGTTTCTCCTTGACAATTGGGGTATTTAACGTTTTTTCATGTTTTTAGTGCATTTCAGGTGTCATATGACGTCTTGAAATGAACTAAACCATAACGGTGAGGCTAGAACAATATAGAACGGTCGAAATGGTCGGAAAACGTCACTGTTTAGTATTTTTTATATAACACAGCGTTCGGAAGTTCGATTGATGCAAAACCGGCGACGTTCAAAAGCTAGTTTGATTGACTACAACTTTTATTTTCATGTCCAAGAAACATTCTGGAGAGATTCACCAGAAGGATGGGATTTCCGTTTAACCCAACTCGTCGGCTTGATCGGAAAATGTCACGGTTTGGTATTTTTTACATAACTTATCACTTGAAAGTACGATTAATACAAGACCGGCGGAGTTGGAAAGCTAGTTCAATTAGCCACAAATTTCATACCCTAAACCCTAAACCCTAAACTCTAAACCATATTCCTAAAATCTAAATATTAAACTCTAAAACTTAAACACTAAACACTAAACACTAAACTATAAACCCTAAACCGTAAATCCTAAACCCTAAACCCCAAACACTAAATCTTAAACTTTAAAACCTAAATCAAAAATCCTCAACCGTAAACTCTAAAACCTGAACACTAAACCCTAAACACAAAACCCTAAACCCTAAATCCTTAACACAAAACTCGAAACCCTAAACACTAAACACTAAACTCTAAACTCTAAACCCTAAACCCTAACCCCTGTACACTAAACCCTAAACTCTAAACCTTAAACATTATACACTAAATCCTAAACTCTATACCCTAAATCTCAAACCGTAAATCCTAAACCCTAAACCCTAAATTCTAAATTCTAAACCCTAAACCTAAACTTTAATTATTAAACACTAAACCCTAAATCCACAACCCTAAAATCTAAATCCTGAACACTAAACCTTAAAAAGAAAACTATAAACCCTAAACCCTAAACCATAGACACTAAACCCTAAAATCCAAACCCTAAACACTAAACACTAAATCCTAAACTCTAAACACTAAATCCGAAACCCTAAACCCTAAATCCTAAACCCTTAATCCTAATTCTAAACCCTAAACTCTAAACTGTAAACCTAAAATCTAAATATTAAACACTAAACCGTAAAATATAAACCCTAAACCCTACTTCCTAAAATACAAATTCTAAACCCTAAACCCTAAACCCATTACCGATAACATCAAACTTATTGTTCAGCAACCCATGTAGTCTGACGGGGATATGGGGAAAACAATCTCACTTAAGTGGAAGAGATGCGAGAAAGGGTGCATGTGGTATGGTCTCACCTCATCTTCACGCACTTCCGTAGAGTCGAGCCTATATGTTCACGAGATTTCATGTGTATCATCAATCACACAATTGCATGTTGGAACATTGGTGAGCTCTTCATTCAACAACTCAATCACCCATAAGCTGTCTTAGTTATTTAGATACTCGAGCGGTTGGGCATATTTGGTTTCTCCTTGACCCTTGGGGTGTTTTACGTTTTTTTCATGTTTTGGTGCATTTCAGGTGTCAGACGACGTCTTGAGATGAACTAAACCATAACGGTGAGGCTAGAACAATATAGAATGGTCAAATTGGTCGGAAAATGTCACTAAGTAATATTTTTGAGATAACTCGGAGTTCGAAAGTTCGATTGATGCAAGACCGGCGACGTTCAAAAGCTAGTTTGATTGACTACCACTTTTATTTTCATGTCCAAAAAACATTCTGGTGAGATTCACCAGAAGGATGGGATTTCCGTCTAACCCAACTCGTCGGCTTGATCGGAAAATGTCGTGGTTTGGTATTTTTTACATAACTTATCACTTGAAAGTTCGATTAATACAAGACCGGCGGAGTTGGAAAGCTAGTTCCATTAGCCATAAATTTCATACCCTAAACCCTATACTCTAAACCATAAACCTAAAATCTAAATATTAAACTCTAAACCTTAAACACTAAACCCTAAACACTAAACTATAAACCCTAAATAGTAAATCCTAAACCCTAAACCCTAAACCCTTACCCCTAAACCCTAAACACCAAACTCTACACCCTAAACACGAAATCCTAAACTCCAATCCCTAAATTCTAGACCCTAAACTCTCAACCCTAAACTCTAAATACTAATCCCTGAACACTAAACCCTAATCCATAAAAAGTAAATTCTAAACCCTAAATCCTAAACACTAAACACTAAACTGTAAACCCTACACACCAAACACTACACCCTATACACGAAATCCTAAACTCCAATACCTAAATTCTAGAGCCTAAACCCTAAACCCCAATACTAATCCCTAAACACTAAACACTAAACTATAAAAAGTAAATTCTAAACCCTAAATCCTAAACACTAAACACTAAACTCTAAACCGTAAACACCAAACTCTACACCCTAAACACGAAATCCTAAACTCCAATCCCTAAATTCTAAACCCTAAACCCTTAACCCTAAACTCTAAACCTTGAACACTCAACCTAAAACACTTAACTCTAATCTCTAAACAATAAACTCTAAACCCTAAACCCTAAACCCTAACCCCTACACACTAAACTCTAAACTCTAAACTCTAAACCCTAAGTATTATACACTAAATCGTAAACTCTAAACTCCAAATCCTAAACCCTAAACCTTATACCCTAAACTCTAAACCCTAAACCTAAACTCTAAATATTAAACACTAAATCCTGAATCCACAACCCTAAAATCTAAATCCTGAACACTAAACCTTAAAAAAAAACCCTAAACCCTAAACACGAAATTCTAAACCCTAAACCCTAAACCCTAAACCCTAAACACCAAACTCTACATCCGAAACTCTAAACACAAATCCTAAAATCTAATCCCTAAATTCCAAATCCTAAACCCTAAACCCTAAACCCTAAACACAATACTCTACACCCTAAACACGAAATCCTAAATACCCTAAATACTAAACCCTAAACCTAAACTCTAAATATTAAACCATAAAATCTAAATCCTAAACACTAAACCCTACACACGAAATCCTAAACCCTAAACCCTAAACCCTAAACCCTAAACACCAAACTCTACATCCGAAACTCTAAACACGAATCCTAAAATCTAATCCCTAAAGTCAAAATCCTAAACCCTAAACCCTAAACCCTGACCCCTACACCCTAAACACCAAACTCTACACTCTAAACACGAAATCCTAGACCCTAAACACTAAACCCTAAACCCTAAACACCAAACTCTACACCCTAAACACGAAATCCTAAACTCCAATACCTAAATTCTAGACCCTAAACTCTAAAAACCCTAATACTAATCCCTAAACACTAATCGCTAAACCATAAAACGTAAATTCTAAACCCTAAATCCTAAACAGTTAACACCAAACTCTACACCCTAAACACGAAATCCTAAACTCCAATACCTAAATTCTAGACCCTAAACCCTAAACCCTAATACTAATCCCTAAACACTAATCCCTAAACCATAAAACGTAAATTCTAAACCCTAAATCCTAAACACTAAACTCTAAACCATAAACACCAAACTCTACACCCTAAACACGAAACCCTAGACCCTAAACTCCAAACCTTAAATTCTAAACCCTAAACCCTTAACCCTAAACTCTAAACCTTGAAACCTAAACCCAAACACTAAACCTTGAAAACTAAACCCAAACACTAAACTCTAATCTCTAAACACTATACTCTAAACCCTAAACCCTAAACCCCAACCCCTAAACACTAAACTCTAAACTCTAAACCCTACGTATTATACACAAAATCTTAAACTCTAAATCCCAAATCCTAAACCCTAAACCCTAAACCCTAAACTCTAAACCCTAAACCTAAACTCGGAATATTAAACACTAAACCCTAAACCTACACTCTAAATATTAAACACTAAACCCTAAACCTACACTCTAAATATTAAACCCTAAAATCTAAATCCTAAACCCTAAAGCCTAAACCCTAAACCCTAACCACGAAATCCTAAACCCTAAACCCTAAACACCAAACTCTACATCCGAAACTCAATACACGAATCCTAAAATATAATCCCTAAATTCCAAATCCTAAACCCTAAACCCTAAACCCTAAACCCTAAACACTAAACCCTAAACACCAAACTCTATTAAACACTAAACCCTAAACCTAAACTCTAAATATTACACACTAAACCCTAAATCCACAACCCTAAAATCTAAATCCTGAACACTAAACCTTAAAAAGAAAACTATAAACCCTAAACCCGAAACCCTAAACACGAAATCCTAAAATTTAATCCCTAAATTCCAAATCCTAAACCCTAAACCCTAAACCCGAAACCCTAAACCCTAAACCCTAAACACCAAACTCTACACCCTAAACACGAAATCCTAAACTCCAATACCTAAATTCTAGACCCTAAACCGTAAACCCTAATACTAATCCCTAAACACTAAATACTATACTCTAAACCGTAAACACCAAACTCTATACCCTAAACACGAAATCCTAAACTCCAATCCCTAAATTCTAGACCCTAAACTCTCAACCCTAAACACAAAATCCTAAACCCTAAACACTAAACCCTAAACCCTAAACACCAAACTTTACACCCTAAACACGAAATCCTAAACTCCAATACCTAAATTCTAGACCCTAAACTCTAAAAACCCTAATACTAATCTCTAAACACTAATCGCTAAACCATAAAACGTAAATTCTAACCCCTAAATCCTAAACACTTAACACTAAACTCTAAACCGTAAACACCAAACTCTACACCGTAAACATGAAATCCTAAACTCCAATACCTAAATTCTAGACCCTAAACCTTTAACCCTAAACTCTAAACCTTGAACACTAAACCCAGACACTAAACTCTAATCTCTAAACACTAAACTCTAAAACGTAAACCCTAAACCCTAACCCCTGAAAACTAAACTCTAAACCCTCAGTATTATACACTAAATCTTAAACTCTAAACCCCAAATTCTAAACCCTAAACCCTAAACTCTAAACCCTAATACTAATCCCTAAACACTAAACCCTAATCCATAAAAACTAAATTCTAAACCCTAAATCCTAAACACTAAACACTAAACTCTAAACCCTACACACCAAACTCTACACCCTAAATACGAAATCCTAAACTCCAATACCTAAATTCTAGACCCTAAACCCTAATACTAATCCCTAAACATTAATCGCTAAACCATAAAACGTAAATTCTAAACCCTAAATCCTAAACACTTAACACTAAACTCTAAACCGTAAACACCAAACTTTACACCCTAAACACGGACTCCTAAACTCCAATCCCTAAATTCTAAACCCTAAACCCTTAACCCTAAACTCTAAACCTTGAACACTCAACCCAAAACACTTAACTCTAATCTCTAAACAATATACTCTAAACTCTAAACCCTAAACCCTAAACCCTAACCCCTAAACACTAAACTCTAAACTCTAAACCCTACGTATTATACACAAAATCTTAAACTCTAAACCCCAAATCCTAAACCCTAAACCCTAAACCCTAAACTCTAAACCCTAAACCTAAACTCGAATATTAAACACTAAACCCTAAACCTACACTCTAAATATTAAACACTAAACCCTAAACCTAAACTCTAAATATTAAACCCTAAAATCTAAATCCTAAACACTAAACCGTAAAAAGAAAACTATAAAGCCTAAACCCTAAACCCTAACCACGAAATCATAAACCCTAAACACCAAACTCTACATCCGAAACTCAATACACGAATCCTAAAATATAATCCCTAAATTCCAAATCCTAAACCCTAAACCCTAAACCCTAAACCCTGAACACTAAACCCTAAACACCAAACTCTATTAAACACTAAACCCTAAACCTAAACTCTAAATATTACACACTAAACCCTAAATCCACAACCCTAAAATCTAAATCCTGAACACTAAACCTTAAAAAGAAAACTATAAACCCTAAACCCGAAACCCTAAACACGAAATCCTAAAATTTAATCCCTAAATTCCAAATCCTAAACCCTAAACCCTAAACCCGAAACCCTAAACCCTAAACCCTAAACACCAAACTCTACACCCTAAACACGAAATCCTAAACTCCAATACCTAAATTCTAGACCCTAAACCGTAAACCCTAATACTAATCCCTAAACACTAAATACTATACTCTAAACCGTAAACACCAAACTCTATACCCTAAACACGAAATCCTAAACTCCAATCCCTAAATTCTAGACCCTAAACTCTCAACCCTAAACACAAAATCCTAAACCCTAAACACTAAACCCTAAACCCTAAACACCAAACTTTACACCCTAAACACGAAATCCTAAACTCCAATACCTAAATTCTAGACCCTAAACTCTAAAAACCCTAATACTAATCTCTAAACACTAATCGCTAAACCATAAAACGTAAATTCTAACCCCTAAATCCTAAACACTTAACACTAAACTCTAAACCGTAAACACCAAACTCTACACCGTAAACATGAAATCCTAAACTCCAATACCTAAATTCTAGACCCTAAACCTTTAACCCTAAACTCTAAACCTTGAACACTAAACCCTAAATCCGACACTAAACTCTAATCTCTAAACACTAAACTCTAAAACGTAAACCCTAAACCCTAACCCCTCGAAAACTAAAACTAAACTCTAAACCCTCAGTATTATACACTAAATCTTAAACTCTAAACCCCAAATTCTAAACCCTAAACCCTAAACTCTAAACCCTAATACTAATCCCTAAACACTAAACCCTAATCCATAAAAACTAAATTCTAAACCCTAAATCCTAAACACTAAACACTAAACTCTAAACCCTACACACCAAACTCTACACCCTAAATACGAAATCCTAAACTCCAATACCTAAATTCTAGACCCTAAACCCTAATACTAATCCCTAAACATTAATCGCTAAACCATAAAACGTAAATTCTAAACCCTAAATCCTAAACACTTAACACTAAACTCTAAACCGTAAACACCAAACTTTACACCCTAAACACGGACTCCTAAACTCCAATCCCTAAATTCTAAACCCTAAACCCTTAACCCTAAACTCTAAACCTTGAACACTCAACCCAAAACACTTAACTCTAATCTCTAAACAATATACTCTAAACTCTAAACCCTAAACCCTAAACCCTAACCCCTAAACACTAAACTCTAAACTCTAAACCCTACGTATTATACACAAAATCTTAAACTCTAAACCCCAAATCCTAAACCCTAAACCCTAAACCCTAAACTCTAAACCCTAAACCTAAACTAAGAATATTAAACACTAAACCCTAAACCTACACTCTAAATATTAAACACTAAACCCTAAACCTAAACTCTAAATATTAAACCCTAAAATCTAAATCCTAAACACTAAACCGTAAAAAGAAAACTATAAAGCCTAAACCCTAAACCCTAACCACGAAATCATAAACCCTAAACACCAAACTCTACATCCGAAACTCAATACACGAATCCTAAAATATAATCCCTAAATTCCAAATCCTAAACCCTAAACCCTAAACCCTAAACCCTGAACACTAAACCCTAAACACCAAACTCTATTAAACACTAAACCCTAAACCTAAACTCTAAATATTACACACTAAACCCTAAATCCACAACCCTAAAATCTAAATCCTGAACACTAAACCTTAAAAAGAAAACTATAAACCCTAAACCCGAAACCCTAAACACAAAATCCTAAAATTTAATCCCTAAATTCCAAATCCTAAACCCTAAACCCTAAACCCTAAACCCTAAACCGTAAACCCTAAACCCTAAACCCTAAACACCAAACTCTACACCCTAAACACGAAATCCTAAAGTCCAATACCTAAATTCTAGACCCTAAACCGTAAACCCTAATACTAATCCCTAAACACTAAATACTATACTCTAAACCGTAAACACCAAACTCTATACCCTAAACACGAAATCCTAAACTCCAATCCCTAAATTCTAGACCCTAAACTCTCAACCCTAAACACAAAATCCTAAACCCTAAACACTAAACCCTAAACCCTAAACACCAAACTCTACAACCTAAACACGAAATCCTAAACTCCAATACCTAAATTCTAGACCCTAAACTCTAAAAACCCTAATACTAATCTCTAAACACTAATCGCTAAACCATAAAACGTAAATTCTAACCCCTAAATCCTAAACACTTAACACTAAACTCTAAACCGTAAACACCAAACTCTACACCGTAAACATGAAATCCTAAACTCAAATACCTAAATTCTAGACCCTAAACCTTTAACCCTAAACTCTAAACCTTGAACACTAAACCCAGACACTTAGCTCTAATCTCTAAACACTAAACTCTAAAACGTAAACCCTAAACCCTAAACCCCCGAAAACTAAACTCTAAACCCTCAAGATTATACACTAAATCTTAAACTCTAAACCCCAAATTCTAAACCCTAAACCCTAAACTCTAAACCCTAATACTAATCCCTAAACACTAAACCCTAATCCATAAAAACTAAATTCTAAACCCTAAATCCTAAACACTAAACACTAAACTCTAAACCCTACACACCAAACTCTACACCCTAAATACGAAATCCTAAACTCCAATACCTAAATTCTAGACCCTAAACCCTAATACTAATCCCTAAACATTAATCGCTAAACCATAAAACGTAAATTCTAAACCCTAAATCCTAAACACTTAACACTAAACTCTAAACCGTAAACACCAAACTTTACACCCTAAATACGGACTCCTAAACTCCAATCCCTAAATTCTCAACCCTAAACCCTTAACCCTAAACTCTAAACCTTGAACACTCAACCCAAAACACTTAACTCTAATCTCTAAACAATATACTCTAAACTCTAAACCCTAAACCCTAAACCCTAACCCCTAAACACTAAACTCTAAACTCTAAACCCTACGTATTATACACAAAATCTTAAACTCTAAACCCCAAATCCTAAACCCTAAACCCTAAACCCTAAACTCTAAACCCTAAACCTAAACTCGAATATTAAACACTAAACCCTAAACCTACACTCTAAATATTAAACACTAAACCCTAAACCTAAACTCTAAATATTAAACCCTAAAATCTAAATCCTAAACACTAAACCGTAAAAAGAAAACTATAAAGCCTAAACCCTAAACCCTAACCACGAAATCCTAAACCCTAAACACCAAACTCTACATCCGAAACTCAATACACGAATCCTAAAATATAATCCCTAAATTCCAAATCCTAAACCCTAAACCCTAAACCCTAAACCCTGAACACTAAACCCTAAACACCAAACTCTATTAAACACTAAACCCTAAACCTAAACTCTAAATATTACACACTAAACCCTAAATCCACAACCCTAAAATCTAAATCCTGAACACTAAACCTTAAAAAGAAAACTATAAACCCTAAACCCGAAACCCTAAACACAAAATCCTAAAATTTAATCCCTAAATTCCAAATCCTAAACCCTAAACCCTAAACCCTAAACCCTAAACTCTAAACCCTAAACCCTAAACCCTAAACACCAAACTCTACACCCTAAACACGAAATCCTAAACTCCAATACCTAAATTCTAGACCCTAAACCGTAAACCCTAATACTAATCCCTAAACACTAAATACTATACTCTAAACCGTAAACACCAAACTCTATACCCTAAACACGAAATCCTAAACTCCAATCCCTAAATTCTAGACCCTAAACTCTCAACCCTAAACACGAAATCCTAAACCCTAAACACTAAACCCTAAACCCTAAACACCAAACTCTACACCCTAAACACGAAATCCTAAACTCCAATACCTAAATTCTAGACCCTAAACTCTAAAAACCCTAATACTAATCTCTAAACACTAATCGCTAAACCATAAAACGTAAATTCTAAACCCTAAATCCTAAACACTTAACACTAAACTCTAAACCGTAAACACCAAACTCTACACCGTAAACATGAAATCCTAAACTCCAATACCTAAATTCTAGACCCTAAACCCTATTTTCTCCCTTTTTCTTTTTTTAACCCTAAACTCTAAACCTTGAAAACTAAACCCTAAACACTAAACTCTAATCTCTAAACACTAAACTCTAAAACGTAAACCCTAAACCCTAACCCTACCCTGAAAACTAAACTCTAAACCCTCAAATTATACACTAAATCTTAAACTCTAAACCCCAAATTCTAAACCCTAAACCCTAAACTCTAAACCCTAATACTAATCCCTAAACACTAAACCCTAATCCATAAAAACTAAATTCTAAACCCTAAATCCTAAACACTAAACACTAAACTCTAAACCCTACACACCAAACTCTACACCCTAAATACGAAATCCTAAACTCCAATACCTAAATTCTAGACCCTAAACCCTAATACTAATCCCTAAACATTAATCGCTAAACCATAAAACGTAAATTCTAAACCCTAAATCTTAAACACTTAACACTAAACTCTAAACCGTAAACACCAAACTTTACACCCTAAACACGGACTCCTATACTCCAATCCCTAAATTCTAAACCCTAAACCCTTAACCCTAAACTCTAAACCTTGAACACTCAACCCAAAACACTTAACTCTAATCTCTAAACAATATACTCTAAACCCTAAACCCTAAACCCTAAACTCCAATACCTAAATTCTAGACCCTAAACCCTAATACTAATCCCTAAACCCTAATACTAATCCCTAACCCTAATACTAATCCCTAAACACTAATCCCTAAACCATAAAACGTGAATTCTAAACCATATATCCTTAACCCTAAACTCTAAACCTTGAACACTCAACCTAAAACACTTAACTCTAATATCTAAACAATAAACTCTAAACCCTAAACCCTAAACCCTAACCCCTAAACCCTGAACACTAAACCCTAAACACCAAACTCTATTAAACACTAAACCCTAAACCTAAACTCTAAATATTACACACTAAACCCTAAATCCACAACCCTAAAATCTAAATCCTGAACACTAAACCTTAAAAAGAAAACTATAAACCCTAAACCCGAAACCCTAAACACAAAATCCTAAAATTTAATCCCTAAATTCCAAATCCTAAACCCTAAACCCTAAACCCTAAACCCTAAACTGTAAACCCTAAACCCTAAACCCTAAACACCAAACTCTACACCCTAAACACGAAATCCTAAACTCCAATACCTAAATTCTAGACCCTAAACCGTAAACCCTAATACTAATCCCTAAACACTAAATACTATACTCTAAACCGTAAACACCAAACTCTATACCCTAAACACGAAATCCTAAACTCCAATCCCTAAATTCTAGACCCTAAACTCTCAACCCTAAACACAAAATCCTAAACCCTAAACACTAAACCCTAAACCCTAAACACCAAACTCTACAACCTAAACACGAAATCCTAAACTCCAATACCTAAATTCTAGACCCTAAACTCTAAAAACCCTAATACTAATCTCTAAACACTAATCGCTAAACCATAAAACGTAAATTCTAACCCCTAAATCCTAAACACTTAACACTAAACTCTAAACCGTAAACACCAAACTCTACACCGTAAACATGAAATCCTAAACTCAAATACCTAAATTCTAGACCCTAAACCTTTAACCCTAAACTCTAAACCTTGAACACTAAACCCGTACACTAAACTCTAATCTCTAAACACTAAACTCTAAAACGTAAACCCTAAACCCTAACCCCCGAAAACTAAACTCTAAACCCTCGCTATTATACACTAAATCTTAAACTCTAAACCCCAAATTCTAAACCCTAAACCCTAAACTCTAAACCCTAATACTAATCCCTAAACACTAAACCCTAATCCATAAAAACTAAATTCTAAACCCTAAATCCTAAACACTAAACACTAAACTCTAAACCCTACACACCAAACTCTACACCCTAAATACGAAATCCTAAACTCCAATACCTAAATTCTAGACCCTAAACCCTAATACTAATCCCTAAACATTAATCGCTAAACCATAAAACGTAAATTCTAAACCCTAAATCTTAAACACTTAACACTAAACTCTAAACCGTAAACACCAAACTTTACACCCTAAACACGGACTCCTATACTCCAATCCCTAAATTCTAAACCCTAAACCCTTAACCCTAAACTCTAAACCTTGAACACTCAACCCAAAACACTTAACTCTAATCTCTAAACAATATACTCTAAACCCTAAACCCTAAACCCTAAACTCCAATACCTAAATTCTAGACCCTAAACCCTAATACTAATCCCTAACCCTAATACTAATCCCTAAACACTAATCCCTAAACCATAAAACGTGAATTCTAAACCATATATCCTTAACCCTAAACTCTAAACCTTGAACACTCAACCTAAAACACTTAACTCTAATATCTAAACAATAAACTCTAAACCCTAAACCCTAAACCCTAACCCCTAAACCCTGAACACTAAACCCTAAACACCAAACTCTATTAAACACTAAACCCTAAACCTAAACTCTAAATATTACACACTAAACCCTAAATCCACAACCCTAAAATCTAAATCCCGAACACTAAACCTTAAAAAGAAAACTATAAACCCTAAACCCGAAACCCTAAACACAAAATCCTAAAATTTAATCCCTAAATTCCAAATCCTAAACCCTAAACCCTAAACCCTAAACCCTAAACTCGTAAACCCTAAACCCTAAACCCTAAACACCAAACTCTACACCCTAAACACGAAATCCTAAACTCCAATACCTAAATTCTAGACCCTAAACCGTAAACCCTAATACTAATCCCTAAACACTAAATACTATACTCTAAACCGTAAACACCAAACTCTATACCCTAAACACGAAATCCTAAACTCCAATCCCTAAATTCTAGACCCTAAACTCTCAACCCTAAACACAAAATCCTAAACCCTAAACACTAAACCCTAAACCCTAAACACCAAACTCTACAACCTAAACACGAAATCCTAAACTCCAATACCTAAATTCTAGACCCTAAACTCTAAAAACCCTAATACTAATCTCTAAACACTAATCGCTAAACCATAAAACGTAAATTCTAACCCCTAAATCCTAAACACTTAACACTAAACTCTAAACCGTAAACACCAAACTCTACACCGTAAACATGAAATCCTAAACTCAAATACCTAAATTCTAGACCCTAAACCTTTAACCCTAAACTCTAAACCTTGAACACTAAACCCAGACACTAAACTCTAATCTCTAAACACTAAACTCTAAAACGTAAACCCTAAACCCTAACCCCTGAAAACTAAACTCTAAACCCTCGCATTATACACTAAATCTTAAACTCTAAACCCCAAATTCTAAACCCTAAACCCTAAACTCTAAACCCTAATACTAATCCCTAAACACTAAACCCTAATCCATAAAAACTAAATTCTAAACCCTAAATCCTAAACACTAAACACTAAACTCTAAACCCTACACACCAAACTCTACACCCTAAATACGAAATCCTAAACTCCAATACCTAAATTCTAGACCCTAAACCCTAATACTAATCCCTAAACATTAATCGCTAAACCATAAAACGTAAATTCTAAACCCTAAATCTTAAACACTTAACACTAAACTCTAAACCGTAAACACCAAACTTTACACCCTAAACACGGACTCCTATACTCCAATCCCTAAATTCTAAACCCTAAACCCTTAACCCTAAACTCTAAACCTTGAACACTCAACCCAAAACACTTAACTCTAATCTCTAAACAATATACTCTAAACCCTAAACCCTAAACCCTAAACTCCAATACCTAAATTCTAGACCCTAAACCCTAATACTAATCCCTAACCCTAATACTAATCCCTAAACACTAATCCCTAAACCATAAAACGTGAATTCTAAACCATATATCCTTAACCCTAAACTCTAAACCTTGAACACTCAACCTAAAACACTTAACTCTAATATCTAAACAATAAACTCTAAACCCTAAACCCTAAACCCTAACCCCTAAACCCTGAACACTAAACCCTAAACACCAAACTCTATTAAACACTAAACCCTAAACCTAAACTCTAAATATTACACACTAAACCCTAAATCCACAACCCTAAAATCTAAATCCTGAACACTAAACCTTAAAAAGAAAACTATAAACCCTAAACCCGAAACCCTAAACACAAAATCCTAAAATTTAATCCCTAAATTCCAAATCCTAAACCCTAAACCCTAAACCCTAAACCCTAAACTGTAAACCCTAAACCCTAAACCCTAAACACCAAACTCTACACCCTAAACACGAAATCCTAAACTCCAATACCTAAATTCTAGACCCTAAACCGTAAACCCTAATACTAATCCCTAAACACTAAATACTATACTCTAAACCGTAAACACCAAACTCTATACCCTAAACACGAAATCCTAAACTCCAATCCCTAAATTCTGGACCCTAAACTCTCAACCCTAAACACAAAATCCTAAACCCTAAACACTAAACCCTAAACCCTAAACACCAAACTCTACAACCTAAACACGAAATCCTAAACTCCAATACCTAAATTCTAGACCCTAAACTCTAAAAACCCTAATACTAATCTCTAAACACTAATCGCTAAACCATAAAACGTAAATTCTAACCCCTAAATCCTAAACACTTAACACTAAACTCTAAACCGTAAACACCAAACTCTACACCGTAAACATGAAATCCTAAACTCAAATACCTAAATTCTAGACCCTAAACCTTTAACCCTAAACTCTAAACCTTGAACACTAAACCCGACACTAAACTCTAATCTCTAAACACTAAACTCTAAAACGTAAACCCTAAACCCTAACCCCCGAAAACTAAACTCTAAACCCTCGCTATTATACACTAAATCTTAAACTCTAAACCCCAAATTCTAAACCCTAAACCCTAAACTCTAAACCCTAATACTAATCCCTAAACACTAAACCCTAATCCATAAAAACTAAATTCTAAACCCTAAATCCTAAACACTAAACACTAAACTCTAAACCCTACACACCAAACTCTACACCCTAAATACGAAATCCTAAACTCCAATACCTAAATTCTAGACCCTAAACCCTAATACTAATCCCTAAACATTAATCGCTAAACCATAAAACGTAAATTCTAAACCCTAAATCTTAAACACTTAACACTAAACTCTAAACCGTAAACACCAAACTTTACACCCTAAACACGGACTCCTATACTCCAATCCCTAAATTCTAAACCCTAAACCCTTAACCCTAAACTCTAAACCTTGAACACTCAACCCAAAACACTTAACTCTAATCTCTAAACAATATACTCTAAACCCTAAACCCTAAACCCTAAACTCCAATACCTAAATTCTAGACCCTAAACCCTAATACTAATCCCTAACCCTAATACTAATCCCTAAACACTAATCCCTAAACCATAAAACGTGAATTCTAAACCATATATCCTTAACCCTAAACTCTAAACCTTGAACACTCAACCTAAAACACTTAACTCTAATATCTAAACAATAAACTCTAAACCCTAAACCCTAAACCCTAACCCCTAAACCCTGAACACTAAACCCTAAACACCAAACTCTATTAAACACTAAACCCTAAACCTAAACTCTAAATATTACACACTAAACCCTAAATCCACAACCCTAAAATCTAAATCCTGAACACTAAACCTTAAAAAGAAAACTATAAACCCTAAACCCGAAACCCTAAACACAAAATCCTAAAATTTAATCCCTAAATTCCAAATCCTAAACCCTAAACCCTAAACCCTAAACCCTAAGCCCGTAAACCCTAAACCCTAAACCCTAAACACCAAACTCTACACCCTAAACACGAAATCCTAAACTCCAATACCTAAATTCTAGACCCTAAACCGTAAACCCTAATACTAATCCCTAAACACTAAATACTATACTCTAAACCGTAAACACCAAACTCTATACCCTAAACACGAAATCCTAAACTCCAATCCCTAAATTCTAGACCCTAAACTCTCAACCCTAAACACAAAATCCTAAACCCTAAACACTAAACCCTAAACCCTAAACACCAAACTCTACAACCTAAACACGAAATCCTAAACTCCAATACCTAAATTCTAGACCCTAAACTCTAAAAACCCTAATACTAATCTCTAAACACTAATCGCTAAACCATAAAACGTAAATTCTAACCCCTAAATCCTAAACACTTAACACTAAACTCTAAACCGTAAACACCAAACTCTACACCGTAAACATGAAATCCTAAACTCAAATACCTAAATTCTAGACCCTAAACCTTTAACCCTAAACTCTAAACCTTGAACACTAAACCCGGACACTAAACTCTAATCTCTAAACACTAAACTCTAAAACGTAAACCCTAAACCCTAACCCCTGAAAACTAAACTCTAAACCCTCAGTATTATACACTAAATCTTAAACTCTAAACCCCAAATTCTAAACCCTAAACCCTAAACTCTAAACCCTAATACTAATCCCTAAACACTAAACCCTAATCCATAAAAACTAAATTCTAAACCCTAAATCCTAAACACTAAACACTAAACTCTAAACCCTACACACCAAACTCTACACCCTAAATACGAAATCCTAAACTCCAATACCTAAATTCTAGACCCTAAACCCTAATACTAATCCCTAAACATTAATCGCTAAACCATAAAACGTAAATTCTAAACCCTAAATCTTAAACACTTAACACTAAACTCTAAACCGTAAACACCAAACTTTACACCCTAAACACGGACTCCTATACTCCAATCCCTAAATTCTAAACCCTAAACCCTTAACCCTAAACTCTAAACCTTGAACACTCAACCCAAAACACTTAACTCTAATCTCTAAACAATATACTCTAAACCCTAAACCCTAAACCCTAAACTCCAATACCTAAATTCTAGACCCTAAACCCTAATACTAATCCCTAACCCTAATACTAATCCCTAAACACTAATCCCTAAACCATAAAACGTGAATTCTAAACCATATATCCTTAACCCTAAACTCTAAACCTTGAACACTCAACCTAAAACACTTAACTCTAATATCTAAACAATAAACTCTAAACCCTAAACCCTAAACCCTAACCCCTAAACCCTGAACACTAAACCCTAAACACCAAACTCTATTAAACACTAAACCCTAAACCTAAACTCTAAATATTACACACTAAACCCTAAATCCACAACCCTAAAATCTAAATCCCGAACACTAAACCTTAAAAAGAAAACTATAAACCCTAAACCCGAAACCCTAAACACAAAATCCTAAAATTTAATCCCTAAATTCCAAATCCTAAACCCTAAACCCTAAACCCTAAACCCTAAACTCGTAAACCCTAAACCCTAAACCCTAAACACCAAACTCTACACCCTAAACACGAAATCCTAAACTCCAATACCTAAATTCTAGACCCTAAACCGTAAACCCTAATACTAATCCCTAAACACTAAATACTATACTCTAAACCGTAAACACCAAACTCTATACCCTAAACACGAAATCCTAAACTCCAATCCCTAAATTCTAGACCCTAAACTCTCAACCCTAAACACAAAATCCTAAACCCTAAACACTAAACCCTAAACCCTAAACACCAAACTCTACAACCTAAACACGAAATCCTAAACTCCAATACCTAAATTCTAGACCCTAAACTCTAAAAACCCTAATACTAATCTCTAAACACTAATCGCTAAACCATAAAACGTAAATTCTAACCCCTAAATCCTAAACACTTAACACTAAACTCTAAACCGTAAACACCAAACTCTACACCGTAAACATGAAATCCTAAACTCAAATACCTAAATTCTAGACCCTAAACCTTTAACCCTAAACTCTAAACCTTGAACACTAAACCCGGACACTAAACTCTAATCTCTAAACACTAAACTCTAAAACGTAAACCCTAAACCCTAACCCCTGAAAACTAAACTCTAAACCCTCAGTATTATACACTAAATCTTAAACTCTAAACCCCAAATTCTAAACCCTAAACCCTAAACTCTAAACCCTAATACTAATCCCTAAACACTAAACCCTAATCCATAAAAACTAAATTCTAAACCCTAAATCCTAAACACTAAACACTAAACTCTAAACCCTACACACCAAACTCTACACCCTAAATACGAAATCCTAAACTCCAATACCTAAATTCTAGACCCTAAACCCTAATACTAATCCCTAAACATTAATCGCTAAACCATAAAACGTAAATTCTAAACCCTAAATCTTAAACACTTAACACTAAACTCTAAACCGTAAACACCAAACTTTACACCCTAAACACGGACTCCTATACTCCAATCCCTAAATTCTAAACCCTAAACCCTTAACCCTAAACTCTAAACCTTGAACACTCAACCCAAAACACTTAACTCTAATCTCTAAACAATATACTCTAAACCCTAAACCCTAAACCCTAAACTCCAATACCTAAATTCTAGACCCTAAACCCTAATACTAATCCCTAACCCTAATACTAATCCCTAAACACTAATCCCTAAACCATAAAACGTGAATTCTAAACCATATATCCTTAACCCTAAACTCTAAACCTTGAACACTCAACCTAAAACACTTAACTCTAATATCTAAACAATAAACTCTAAACCCTAAACCCTAAACCCTAACCCCTAAACCCTGAACACTAAACCCTAAACACCAAACTCTATTAAACACTAAACCCTAAACCTAAACTCTAAATATTACACACTAAACCCTAAATCCACAACCCTAAAATCTAAATCCCGAACACTAAACCTTAAAAAGAAAACTATAAACCCTAAACCCGAAACCCTAAACACAAAATCCTAAAATTTAATCCCTAAATTCCAAATCCTAAACCCTAAACCCTAAACCCTAAACCCTAAACTCGTAAACCCTAAACCCTAAACACTAAACACCAAACTCTACACCCTAAACACGAAATCCTAAACTCCAATACCTAAATTCTAGACCCTAAACCGTAAACCCTAATACTAATCCCTAAACACTAAATACTATACTCTAAACCGTAAACACCAAACTCTATACCCTAAACACGAAATCCTAAACTCCAATCCCTAAATTCTAGACCCTAAACTCTCAACCCTAAACACAAAATCCTAAACCCTAAACACTAAACCCTAAACCCTAAACACCAAACTCTACAACCTAAACACGAAATCCTAAACTCCAATACCTAAATTCTAGACCCTAAACTCTAAAAACCCTAATACTAATCTCTAAACACTAATCGCTAAACCATAAAACGTAAATTCTAACCCCTAAATCCTAAACACTTAACACTAAACTCTAAACCGTAAACACCAAACTCTACACCGTAAACATGAAATCCTAAACTCCAATACCTAAATTCTAGACCCTAAACCGTAAACCCTAATACTAATCCCTAAACACTAAATACTATACTCTAAACCGTAAACACCAAACTCTATACCCTAAACACGAAATCCTAAACTCCAATCCCTAAATTCTGGACCCTAAACTCTCAACCCTAAACACAAAATCCTAAACCCTAAACACTAAACCCTAAACCCTAAACACCAAACTCTACAACCTAAACACGAAATCCTAAACTCCAATACCTAAATTCTAGACCCTAAACTCTAAAAACCCTAATACTAATCTCTAAACACTAATCGCTAAACCATAAAACGTAAATTCTAACCCCTAAATCCTAAACACTTAACACTAAACTCTAAACCGTAAACACCAAACTCTACACCGTAAACATGAAATCCTAAACTCAAATACCTAAATTCTAGACCCTAAACCTTTAACCCTAAACTCTAAACCTTGAACACTAAACCCGTACACTAAACTCTAATCTCTAAACACTAAACTCTAAAACGTAAACCCTAAACCCTAACCCCCGAAAACTAAACTCTAAACCCCTCGCTATTATACACTAAATCTTAAACTCTAAACCCCAAATTCTAAACCCTAAACCCTAAACTCTAAACCCTAATACTAATCCCTAAACACTAAACCCTAATCCATAAAAACTAAATTCTAAATCCTAAACACTAAACACTAAACTCTAAACCCTACACACCAAACTCTACACCCTAAATACGAAATCCTAAACTCCAATACCTAAATTCTAGACCCTAAACCCTAATACTAATCCCTAAACATTAATCGCTAAACCATAAAACGTAAATTCTAAACCCTAAATCCTAAACACTTAACACTAAACTCTAAACCGTAAACACCAAACTTTACACCCTAAACACGGACTCCTAAACTCCAATACCTAAATTCTAAATCCTAAACCCTTAACCCTAAACTCTAAACCTTGAACACTCAACCCAAAACACTTAACTCTAATCTCTAAACAATATACTCTAAACTCTAAACCCTAAACTCCAATACCTAAATTCTAGACCCTAAACCCTAATACTAATCCCTAACCCTAATACTAATCCCTAAACACTAATCCCTAAACCATAAAACGTGAATTCTAAACCATAAATCCTTAACCCTAAACTCTAAACCTTGAACACTCAACCTAAAACACTTAACTCTAATATCTAAACAATAAACTCTAAACCCTAAACCCTAAACCCTAACCCCTAAACACTAAACTCTAAACTCTAAACCCTAAGTATTATACACAAAATCTTAAACTCTAAACCCCAAATCCTAAACCCTAAACCCTAAACCCTAAACTCTAAACCCTAAACCTAAACTCTAAATATTAAACACTAAACCCTAAACCTAATCTCTAAATATTAAACACTAAACCCTAAACCGAAACTCTAAACCTTGAAAACTAAACCCAAACACTAAACCTTGAAAAGTAAACCCAAACACTAAACTCTAATCTCTAAACACTAAACTCTAAACCCTAAACCCTAAACCCTAACCCCTAAACACTAAACTCTAAACTCTAAACCCTAAGTATTATACACAAAATCTTAAACTCTAAACCCCAAATCCTCAACCCTAAACCCTAAACCCTAAACTCTAAACCCTAAACCTAAACTCTAAATATTAAACACTAAACCCTAAACCTAATCTCTAAATATTAAACACTAAACCTTAAAAAGAAAACTATAAACCCTAAACCCTAAACACCAAACTCTACATCCGAAACTCTAAACACGAATCCTAAAATCTAATCCCTAAATTCAAAATCCTAAACCCTAAACCCTGACCCCTAAACCCTAAACACCAAACTCCACACCCTAAACACGAAATCCTAAACTCCAATCCCTAAATTCTAGACCCTAAACTCTCAACACTAAACTCTAAATACTAATCCCCGAACACTAAACCCTAATCCATAAAAAGTAAATTCTAAACCCTAAATCCTAAACACTAAACTCTAAACCCTACACAGCAAACTCTACACCCTAAACACGAAATCCTAAACTCCAATCCCTAAATTCTAAACCCTAAACCCTTAACCCTAAACTCTAAACCTTGAACACTCAACCTAAAACACTTAACTCTAGTCTCTAAACAATAAACTCTAAACCCTAAACCCTAACCCCTAAACACTAAACTCTAAACTCTAAACCGTAAGTATTATACACAAAATCTTAAACTCTAAACCCCAAATCCTAAACCCTAAACCCTAAACTCTAAATTCTAAACCCTAAACCTAAACTCTAAATATTAAACACTAAACCCTAAACCTAATCTCTAAATATTAAACACTAAACCCTAAACCCAAACTCTAAACCATGAAAACTAAACCCAAACACTAAACCTTGAAAACTAAACCCAAACACTAAACTCTAACCCCTAAACACTAAACTCTAAACCCTAAACCCTAAACCCTAACCCCTAAACACTAAACTCTAAACTCTAAACCCTAAGTATTATACACAAAATCTTAAACTCTAAACCCCAAATCCTCAACCCTAAACCCTAAACCCTAAACTCTAAACCCTAAACCTAAACTCTAAATATTAAACACTAAACCCTAAACCTAATCTCTAAATATTAAACACTAAACCTTAAAAAGAAAACTATAAACCCTAAACCCTAAACCCTAAACACCAAACTCTACATCCGAAACTCTAAACACGAATCCTAAAATCTAATCCCTAAATTCAAAATCCTAAACCCTAAACCCCGACCCCTAAACCCTAAACACCAAACTCCACACCCTAAACACGAAATCCTAAACTCCAATCCCTAAATTCTAGACCCTAAACTCTCAACACTAAACTCTAAATACTAATCCCTGAACACTAAACCCTAATCCATAAAAAGTAAATTCTAAACCCTAAATCCTAAACACTAAACTCTAAACCCTACACACCAAACTCTACACCCTAAACATGAAATCCTAAACTCCAATCCCTAAATTCTAAACCCTAAACCCTTAACCCTAAACTCTAAACCTTGAACACTCAACCTAAAACACTTAACTCTAATCTCTAAACAATAAACTCTAAACCCTAAACCCTAAACCCTAAACCCTAACCCCTAAACACTAAACTCTAAACTCTAAACCGTAAGTATTATACACAAAATCTTAAACTCTAAACCCCAAATCCTAAACCCTAAACCCTAAACCCTAAACTCTAAACCCTAAACCTAAACTCTAAATATTAAACACTAAACCCTAAACCTAATCTCTAAATATTAAACACTAAACCCTAAACCCAAACTCTAAACCATGAAAACTAAACCCAAACACTAAACCTTGAAAACTAAACCCAAACACTAAACTCTAATCTCTAAACACTAAACTCTAAACCCTAAACCCTAAACCCTAACCCCTAAACACTAAACTCTAAACTCTAAACCCTACGTATTATACACAAAATCTTAAACTCTAAACCCCAAATCCTAAACCCTAAACCCTAAACCCTAAACTCTAAACCCTAAACCTAAACTCGGAATATTAAACACTAAACCCTAAACCTACACTCTAAATATTAAACACTAAACCCTAAACCTAAACTCTAAATATTAAACCCTAAAATCTAAATCCTAAACACTAAACCGTAAAAAGAAAACTATAAAGCCTAAACCCTAAACCCTAACCACGAAATCCTAAACCCTAAACCCTACACACCAAACTCTACATCCGAAACTCTAAACACGAATCCTAAAATCTAATCCCTAAATTCTAAACCCTAAACCCTTAACCCTAAACTCTAAACCTTGAACACTCAACCTAAAACACTTAACTCTAATCTCTAAACAATAAACTCTAAACCTTAAACCCTAAACCCTAACCCCTAAACACTAAACTCTAAACTCTAAACCGTAAGTATTATACACAAAATCTTAAACTCTAAACCCCAAATCCTAAACCCTAAACCCTAAACTCTAAACCCTAAACCTAAACTCTAAATATTAAACACTAAACCCTAAACCTAATCTCTAAATATTAAACACTAAACCCTAAACCCAAACTCTAAACCATGAAAACTAAACCCAAACACTAAACCTTGAAAACTAAACCCAAACACTAAACTCTAACCCCCTAAACACTAAACTCTAAACCCTAAACCCTAAACCCTAACCCCTAAACACTAAACTCTAAACTCTAAACCCTAAGTATTATACACAAAATCTTAAACTCTAAACCCCAAATCCTCAACCCTAAACCCTAAACCCTAAACTCTAAACCCTAAACCTAAACTCTAAATATTAAACACTAAACCCTAAACCTAATCTCTAAATATTAAACACTAAACCTTAAAAAGAAAACTATAAACCCTAAACCCTAAACCCTAAACACCAAACTCTACATCCGAAACTCTAAACACGAATCCTAAAATCTAATCCCTAAATTCAAAATCCTAAACCCTAAACCCCGACCCCTAAACCCTAAACACCAAACTCCACACCCTAAACACGAAATCCTAAACTCCAATCCCTAAATTCTAGACCCTAAACTCTCAACACTAAACTCTAAATACTAATCCCTGAACACTAAACCCTAATCCATAAAAAGTAAATTCTAAACCCTAAATCCTAAACACTAAACTCTAAACCCTACACACCAAACTCTACACCCTAAACATGAAATCCTAAACTCCAATCCCTAAATTCTAAACCCTAAACCCTTAACCCTAAACTCTAAACCTTGAACACTCAACCTAAAACACTTAACTCTAATCTCTAAACAATAAACTCTAAACCCTAAACCCTAAACCCTAAACCCTAACCCCTAAACACTAAACTCTAAACTCTAAACCGTAAGTATTATACACAAAATCTTAAACTCTAAACCCCAAATCCTAAACCCTAAACCCTAAACCCTAAACTCTAAACCCTAAACCTAAACTCTAAATATTAAACACTAAACCCTAAACCTAATCTCTAAATATTAAACACTAAACCCTAAACCCAAACTCTAAACCATGAAAACTAAACCCAAACACTAAACCTTGAAAACTAAACCCAAACACTAAACTCTAATCTCTAAACACTAAACTCTAAACCCTAAACCCTAAACCCTAACCCCTAAACACTAAACTCTAAACTCTAAACCCTACGTATTATACACAAAATCTTAAACTCTAAACCCCAAATCCTAAACCCTAAACCCTAAACCCTAAACTCTAAACCCTAAACCTAAACTCGGAATATTAAACACTAAACCCTAAACCTAAACTCTAAATATTAAACACTAAACCCTAAACCTAATCTCTAAATATTAAACACTAAACCTTAAAAAGAAAACTATAAACCCTAAACCCTAAACCCTAAACACCAAACTCTACATCCGAAACTCTAAACACGAATCCTAAAATCTAATCCCTAAATTCAAAATCCTAAACCCTAAACCCCGACCCCTAAACCCTAAACACCAAACTCCACACCCTAAACACGAAATCCTAAACTCCAATCCCTAAATTCTAGACCCTAAACTCTCAACACTAAACTCTAAATACTAATCCCTGAACACTAAACCCTAATCCATAAAAAGTAAATTCTAAACCCTAAATCCTAAACACTAAACTCTAAACCCTACACACCAAACTCTACACCCTAAACATGAAATCCTAAACTCCAATCCCTAAATTCTAAACCCTAAACCCTTAACCCTAAACTCTAAACCTTGAACACTCAACCTAAAACACTTAACTCTAATCTCTAAACAATAAACTCTAAACCCTAAACCCTAAACCCTAAACCCTAACCCCTAAACACTAAACTCTAAACTCTAAACCGTAAGTATTATACACAAAATCTTAAACTCTAAACCCCAAATCCTAAACCCTAAACCCTAAACCCTAAACTCTAAACCCTAAACCTAAACTCTAAATATTAAACACTAAACCCTAAACCTAATCTCTAAATATTAAACACTAAACCCTAAACCCAAACTCTAAACCATGAAAACTAAACCCAAACACTAAACCTTGAAAACTAAACCCAAACACTAAACTCTAATCTCTAAACACTAAACTCTAAACCCTAAACCCTAAACCCTAACCCCAAAACACTAAACTCTAAACTCTAAACCCTACGTATTATACACAAAATCTTAAACTCTAAACCCCAAATCCTAAACCCTAAACCCTAAACCCTAAACTCTAAACCCTAAACCTAAACTCGGAATATTAAACACTAAACCCTAAACCTACACTCTAAATATTAAACACTAAACCCTAAACCTAAACTCTAAATATTAAACCCTAAAATCTAAATCCTAAACACTAAACCGTAAAAAGAAAACTATAAAGCCTAAACCCTAAACCCTAACCACGAAATCCTAAACCCTAAACCCTACACACCAAACTCTACATCCGAAACTCTAAACACGAATCCTAAAATCTAATCCCTAAATTCTAAACCCTAAACCCTTAACCCTAAACTCTAAACCTTGAACACTCAACCTAAAACACTTAACTCTAATCTCTAAACAATAAACTCTAAACCTTAAACCCTAAACCCTAACCCCTAAACACTAAACTCTAAACTCTAAACCGTAAGTATTATACACAAAATCTTAAACTCTAAACCCCAAATCCTAAACCCTAAACCCTAAACCCTAAACTCTAAACCCTAAACCTAAACTCTAAATATTAAACACTAAACCCTAAACCTAATCTCTAAATATTAAACACTAAACCCTAAACCCAAACTCTAAACCATGAAAACTAAACCCAAACACTAAACCTTGAAAACTAAACCCAAACACTAAACTCTAACCCCTAAACACTAAACTCTAAACCCTAAACCCTAAACCCTAACCCCTAAACACTAAACTCTAAACTCTAAACCCTAAGTATTATACACAAAATCTTAAACTCTAAACCCCAAATCCTCAACCCTAAACCCTAAACCCTAAACTCTAAACCCTAAACCTAAACTCTAAATATTAAACACTAAACCCTAAACCTAATCTCTAAATATTAAACACTAAACCTTAAAAAGAAAACTATAAACCCTAAACCCTAAACCCTAAACACCAAACTCTACATCCGAAACTCTAAACACGAATCCTAAAATCTAATCCCTAAATTCAAAATCCTAAACCCTAAACCCCGACCCCTAAACCCTAAACACCAAACTCCACACCCTAAACACGAAATCCTAAACTCCAATCCCTAAATTCTAGACCCTAAACTCTCAACACTAAACTCTAAATACTAATCCCTGAACACTAAACCCTAATCCATAAAAAGTAAATTCTAAACCCTAAATCCTAAACACTAAACTCTAAACCCTACACACCAAACTCTACACCCTAAACATGAAATCCTAAACTCCAATCCCTAAATTCTAAACCCTAAACCCTTAACCCTAAACTCTAAACCTTGAACACTCAACCTAAAACACTTAACTCTAATCTCTAAACAATAAACTCTAAACCCTAAAC
Organism: Linum usitatissimum; assembly: GCA_030674075.2. Classification (NCBI taxonomy): domain Eukaryota; kingdom Viridiplantae; phylum Streptophyta; class Magnoliopsida; order Malpighiales; family Linaceae; genus Linum; species Linum usitatissimum. The sequence continues at coordinate 303,108 of JAUJYP020000543.1, read as the reverse complement.
CCTAAACCCTAACCCCCCTAAACACTAAACTCTAAACTCTAAACCGTAAGTATTATACACAAAATCTTAAACTCTAAACCGCAAATCCTAAACCCTAAACCCTAAACCCTAAACTCTAAACCCTAAACCTAAACTCTAAATATTAAACACTAAACCCTAAACCTAATCTCTAAATATTAAACACTAAACCCTAAACCCAAATTCTAAACCATGAAAACTAAACCCAAACACTAAACCTTGAAAACTAAACCCAAACACTAAACTCTAATCTCTAAACACTAAACTCTAAACCCTAAACCCTAAACCCTAACCCCAAAACACTAAACTCTAAACTCTAAACCCTACGTATTATACACAAAATCTTAAACTCTAAACCCCAAATCCTAAACCCTAAACCCTAAACCCTAAACTCTAAACCCTAAACCTAAACTCGGAATATTAAACACTAAACCCTAAACCTACACTCTAAATATTAAACACTAAACCCTAAACCTAAACTCTAAATATTAAACCCTAAAATCTAAATCCTAAACACTAAACCGTAAAAAGAAAACTATAAAGCCTAAACCCTAAACCCTAACCACGAAATCCTAAACCCTAAACCCTACACACCAAACTCTACATCCGAAACTCTAAACACGAATCCTAAAATCTAATCCCTAAATTCTAAACCCTAAACCCTTAACCCTAAACTCTAAACCTTGAACACTCAACCTAAAACACTTAACTCTAATCTCTAAACAATAAACTCTAAACCTTAAACCCTAAACCCTAACCCCTAAACACTAAACTCTAAACTCTAAACCGTAAGTATTATACACAAAATCTTAAACTCTAAACCCCAAATCCTAAACCCTAAACCCTAAACCCTAAACTCTAAACCCTAAACCTAAACTCTAAATATTAAACACTAAACCCTAAACCTAATCTCTAAATATTAAACACTAAACCCTAAACCCAAACTCTAAACCATGAAAACTAAACCCAAACACTAAACCTTGAAAACTAAACCCAAACACTAAACTCTAACCCCTAAACACTAAACTCTAAACCCTAAACCCTAAACCCTAACCCCTAAACACTAAACTCTAAACTCTAAACCCTAAGTATTATACACAAAATCTTAAACTCTAAACCCCAAATCCTCAACCCTAAACCCTAAACCCTAAACTCTAAACCCTAAACCTAAACTCTAAATATTAAACACTAAACCCTAAACCTAATCTCTAAATATTAAACACTAAACCTTAAAAAGAAAACTATAAACCCTAAACCCTAAACCCTAAACACCAAACTCTACATCCGAAACTCTAAACACGAATCCTAAAATCTAATCCCTAAATTCAAAATCCTAAACCCTAAACCCCGACCCCTAAACCCTAAACACCAAACTCCACACCCTAAACACGAAATCCTAAACTCCAATCCCTAAATTCTAGACCCTAAACTCTCAACACTAAACTCTAAATACTAATCCCTGAACACTAAACCCTAATCCATAAAAAGTAAATTCTAAACCCTAAATCCTAAACACTAAACTCTAAACCCTACACACCAAACTCTACACCCTAAACATGAAATCCTAAACTCCAATCCCTAAATTCTAAACCCTAAACCCTTAACCCTAAACTCTAAACCTTGAACACTCAACCTAAAACACTTAACTCTAATCTCTAAACAATAAACTCTAAACCCTAAACCCTAAACCCTAACCCCTAAACACTAAACTCTAAACTCTAAACCGTAAGTATTATACACAAAATCTTAAACTCTAAACCGCAAATCCTAAACCCTAAACCCTAAACCCTAAACTCTAAACCCTAAACCTAAACTCTAAATATTAAACACTAAACCCTAAACCTAATCTCTAAATATTAAACACTAAACCCTAAACCCAAACTCTAAACCATGAAAACTAAACCCAAACACTAAACCTTGAAAACTAAACCCAAACACTAAACTCTAATCTCTAAACACTAAACTCTAAACCCTAAACCCTAAACCCTAACCCCTAAACACTAAACTCTAAACTCTAAACCCTACGTATTATACACAAAATCTTAAACTCTAAACCCCAAATCCTAAACCCTAAACCCTAAACCCTAAACTCTAAACCCTAAACCTAAACTCGGAATATTAAACACTAAACCCTAAACCTACACTCTAAATATTAAACACTAAACCCTAAACCTAAATTCTAAATATTAAACCCTAAAATCTAAATCCTAAACACTAAACCGTAAAAAGAAAACTATAAAGCCTAAACCCTAAACCCTAACCACGAAATCCTAAACCCTAAACCCTACACACCAAACTCTACATCCGAAACTCTAAACACGAATCCTAAAATCTAATCCCTAAATTCTAAACCCTAAACCCTTAACCCTAAACTCTAAACCTTGAACACTCAACCTAAAACACTTAACTCTAATCTCTAAACAATAAACTCTAAACCCTAAACCCTAAACCCTAACCCCTAAACACTAAACTCTAAACTCTAAACCGTAAGTATTATACACAAAATCTTAAACTCTAAACCCCAAATCCTAAACCCTAAACCCTAAACCCTAAACTCTAAACCCTAAACCTAAACTCTAAATATTAAACACTAAACCCTAAACCTAATCTCTAAATATTAAACACTAAACCCTAAACCCAAACTCTAAACCATGACAACTAAACCCAAACACTAAACCTTGAAAACTAAACCCAAACACTAAACTCTAACCCCTAAACACTAAACTCTAAACCCTAAACCCTAAACCCTAACCCCTAAACACTAAACTCTAAACTCTAAACCCTAAGTATTATACACAAAATCTTAAACTCTAAACCCCAAATCCTCAACCCTAAACCCTAAACCCTAAACTCTAAACCCTAAACCTAAACTCTAAATATTAAACACTAAACCCTAAACCTAATCTCTAAATATTAAACACTAAACCTTAAAAAGAAAACTATAAACCCTAAACCCTAAACCCTAAACACCAAACTCTACATCCGAAACTCTAAACACGAATCCTAAAATCTAATCCCTAAATTCAAAATCCTAAACCCTAAACCCCGACCCCTAAACCCTAAACACCAAACTCCACACCCTAAACACGAAATCCTAAACTCCAATCCCTAAATTCTAGACCCTAAACTCTCAACACTAAACTCTAAATACTAATCCCTGAACACTAAACCCTAATCCATAAAAAGTAAATTCTAAACACTAAATCCTAAACACTAAACTCTAAACCCTACACACCAAACTCTACACCCTAAACATGAAATCCTAAACTCCAATCCCTAAATTCTAAACCCTAAACCCTTAACCCTAAACTCTAAACCTTGAACACTCAACCTAAAACACTTAACTCTAATCTCTAAACAATAAACTCTAAACCCTAAACCCTAAACCCTAACCCCTAAACACTAAACTCTAAACTCTAAACCGTAAGTATTATACACAAAATCTTAAACTCTAAACCCCAAATCCTAAACCCTAAACCCTAAACCCTAAACTCTAAACCCTAAACCTAAACTCTAAATATTAAACACTAAACCCTAAACCTAATCTCTAAATATTAAACACTAAACCCTAAACCCAAACTCTAAACCATGAAAACTAAACCCAAACACTAAACCTTGAAAACTAAACCCAAACACTAAACTCTAATCTCTAAACACTAAACTCTAAACCCTAAACCCTAAACCCTAACCCCTAAACACTAAACTCTAAACTCTAAACCCTACGTATTATACACAAAATCTTAAACTCTAAACCCCAAATCCTAAACCCTAAACCCTAAACCCTAAACTCTAAACCCTAAACCTAAACTCGGAATATTAAACACTAAACCCTAAACCTACACTCTAAATATTAAACACTAAACCCTAAACCTAAACTCTAAATATTAAACCCTAAAATCTAAATCCTAAACACTAAACCGTAAAAAGAAAACTATAAAGCCTAAACCCTAAACCCTAACCACGAAATCCTAAACCCTAAACCCTACACACCAAACTCTACATCCGAAACTCTAAACACGAATCCTAAAATCTAATCCCTAAATTCTAAACCCTAAACCCTTAACCCTAAACTCTAAACCTTGAACACTCAACCTAAAACACTTAACTCTAATCTCTAAACAATAAACTCTAAACCCTAAACCCTAAACCCTAACCCCTAAACACTAAACTCTAAACTCTAAACCGTAAGTATTATACACAAAATCTTAAACTCTAAACCCCAAATCCTAAACCCTAAACCCTAAACCCTAAACTCTAAACCCTAAACCTAAACTCTAAATATTAAACACTAAACCCTAAACCTAATCTCTAAATATTAAACACTAAACCCTAAACCCAAACTCTAAACCATGAAAACTAAACCCAAACACTAAACCTTGAAAACTAAACCCAAACACTAAACTCTAACCCCTAAACACTAAACTCTAAACCCTAAACCCTAAACCCTAACCCCTAAACACTAAACTCTAAACTCTAAACCCTAAGTATTATACACAAAATCTTAAACTCTAAACCCCAAATCCTCAACCCTAAACCCTAAACCCTAAACTCTAAACCCTAAACCTAAACTCTAAATATTAAACACTAAACCCTAAACCTAATCTCTAAATATTAAACACTAAACCTTAAAAAGAAAACTATAAACCCTAAACCCTAAACCCTAAACACCAAACTCTACATCCGAAACTCTAAACACGAATCCTAAAATCTAATCCCTAAATTCAAAATCCTAAACCCTAAACCCCGACCCCTAAACCCTAAACACCAAACTCCACACCCTAAACACGAAATCCTAAACTCCAATCCCTAAATTCTAGACCCTAAACTCTCAACACTAAACTCTAAATACTAATCCCTGAACACTAAACCCTAATCCATAAAAAGTAAATTCTAAACCCTAAATCCTAAACACTAAACTCTAAACCCTACACACCAAACTCTACACCCTAAACATGAAATCCTAAACTCCAATCCCTAAATTCTAAACCCTAAACCCTTAACCCTAAACTCTAAACCTTGAACACTCAACCTAAAACACTTAACTCTAATCTCTAAACAATAAACTCTAAACCCTAAACCCTAAACCCTAACCCCTAAACACTAAACTCTAAACTCTAAACCGTAAGTATTATACACAAAATCTTAAACTCTAAACCCCAAATCCTAAACCCTAAACCCTAAACCCTAAACTCTAAACCCTAAACCTAAACTCTAAATATTAAACACTAAACCCTAAACCTAATCTCTAAATATTAAACACTAAACCCTAAACCCAAACTCTAAACCATGAAAACTAAACCCAAACACTAAACCTTGAAAACTAAACCCAAACACTAAACTCTAATCTCTAAACACTAAACTCTAAACCCTAAACCCTAAACCCTAACCCCTAAACACTAAACTCTAAACTCTAAACCCTACGTATTATACACAAAATCTTAAACTCTAAACCCCAAATCCTAAACCCTAAACCCTAAACCCTAAACTCTAAACCCTAAACCTAAACTCGGAATATTAAACACTAAACCCTAAACCTACACTCTAAATATTAAACACTAAACCCTAAACCTAAACTCTAAATATTAAACCCTAAAATCTAAATCCTAAACACTAAACCGTAAAAAGAAAACTATAAAGCCTAAACCCTAAACCCTAACCACGAAATCCTAAACCCTAAACCCTAAACACAAAACTCTACATCCGAAACTCAATACACGAATCCTAAAATATAATCCCTAAATTCCAAATCCCAAACCCTAAACCCTAAACCCTAAACCCTGAACACTAAACCCTAAACACCAAACTCTATTAAACACTAAACCCTAAACCTAAACTCTAAATATTACACACTAAACCCTAAATCGACAACCCTAAAATCTAAATCCTGAACACTAAACCTTAAAAAGAAAACTATAAACCCTAAACCCGAAACCCTAAACACGAAATCCTAAAATTTAATCCCTAAATTCCAAATCCTAAACCCTAAACCCTAAACCCCAAACCCTAAACCCTAATCCCGAAACCCTAAACCCTAAACCCGAAATCCTAAACTCCAATACCTAAATTCTAGACCCTAAACCGTAAACCCTAATACTAATCCCTAAACACTAAATACTATACTCTAAACCGTAAACACCAAACTCTATACCCTAAACACGAAATCCTAAACTCCAATCCCTAAATTCTAGACCCTAAACTCTCAACCCTAAACACGAAATCCTAAACCCTAAACACTAAACCCTAAACCCTAAACACCAAACTCTACACCCTAAACACGAAATCCTAAACTCCAATACCTAAATTCTAGACCCTAAACTCTAAAAACCCTAATACTAATCTCTAAACACTAATCGCTAAACCATAAAACGTAAATTCTAAACCCTAAATCCTAAACACTTAACACTAAACTCTAAACCGTAAACACCAAACTCTACACCCTAAACATGAAATCCTAAACTCCAATACCTAAATTCTAGACCCTAAACCCTAAACCATAATACTAATCCCTAAACACTAATCCCTAAACCATAAAACGTAAATTCTAAACCCTAAATCCTAAACACCGAACACTAAACTCTAAACCGTAAACACCAAACTCTACACCCTAAACACGAAACCCTAAACCCTAAACTCCAAACCCTAAATTCTAAACCCTAAACCCTTAACCCTAAACTCTAAACCTTGAAAACTAAACCCGTACACTAAACTCTAATCTCTAAACACTAAACTCTAAACCGTAAACCCTAAACCCTAACCCCCGAAACTAAACTCTAAACCCTCGCATTATACACTAAATCTTAAACTCTAAACCCCAAATTCTAAACCCTAAACCCTAAACCCTAAACTCTAAACCCTAATACTAATCGCTAAACACTAAACCCTAATCCATAAAAACTAAATTCTAAACCCTAAATCCTAAACACTAAACACTAAACTCTAAACCCTACACACCAAACTCTACACCCTAAATACGAAATCCTAAACTCCAATACCTAAATTCTAGACCCTAAACCCTAATACTAATCCCTAAACATTAATCGCTAAACCATAAAACATAAATTCTAAACCCTAAATCCTAAACACTTAACACTAAACTCTAAACCGTAAACACCAAACTTTACACCCTAAACACGGACTCCTAAACTCCAATCCCTAAATTCTAAACCCTAAACCCTTAACCCTAAACTCTAAACCTTGAACACTCAACCCAAAACACTTAACTCTAATCTCTAAACAATATACTCTAAACCCTAAACCCTAAACCCTAAACTCCAATACCTAAATTCTAGACCCTAAACCCTAATACTAATCCCTAAACCTAATACTAATCCCTAAACACTAATCCCTAATCCATAAAACGTGAATTCTAAACCATAAATCCTTAACCCTAAACTCTAAACCTTGAACACTCAACCTAAAACACTTAACTCTAATATCTAAACAATAAACTCTAAACTCTAAACCCTAAACCCGAAACCCTAAACACGAAATCCTAAAATTTAATCCCTAAATTCCAAATCCTAAACCCTAAACCCGAAACCCTAAACCCTAATCCCGAAACCCTAAACCCTAAACCCGAAATCCTAAACTCCAATACCTAAATTCTAGACCCTAAACCGTAAACCCTAATACTAATCCCTAAACACTAAATACTATACTCTAAACCGTAAACACCAAACTCTATACCCTAAACACGAAATCCTAAACTCCAATCCCTAAATTCTAGACCCTAAACTCTCAACCCTAAACACGAAATCCTAAACCCTAAACACTAAACCCTAAACCCTAAACACCAAACTCTACACCCTAAACACGAAATCCTAAACTCCAATACCTAAATTCTAGACCCTAAACTCTAAAAACCCTAATACTAATCTCTAAACACTAATCGCTAAACCATAAAACGTAAATTCTAAACCCTAAATCCTAAACACTTAACACTAAACTCTAAACCGTAAACACCAAACTCTACACCCTAAACATGAAATCCTAAACTCCAATACCTAAATTCTAGACCCTAAACCCTAAACCATAATACTAATCCCTAAACACTAATCCCTAAACCATAAAACGTAAATTCTAAACCCTAAATCCTAAACACCGAACACTAAACTCTAAACCGTAAACACCAAACTCTACACCCTAAACACGAAACCCTAAACCCTAAACTCCAAACCCTAAATTCTAAACCCTAAACCCTTAACCCTAAACTCTAAACCTTGAAAACTAAACCCGTACACTAAACTCTAATCTCTAAACACTAAACTCTAAACCGTAAACCCTAAACCCTAACCCCCGAAAACTAAACTCTAAACCCTCGCATTATACACTAAATCTTAAACTCTAAACCCCAAATTCTAAACCCTAAACCCTAAACCCTAAACTCTAAACCCTAATACTAATCGCTAAACACTAAACCCTAATCCATAAAAACTAAATTCTAAACCCTAAATCCTAAACACTAAACACTAAACTCTAAACCCTACACACCAAACTCTACACCCTAAATACGAAATCCTAAACTCCAATACCTAAATTCTAGACCCTAAACCCTAATACTAATCCCTAAACATTAATCGCTAAACCATAAAACGTAAATTCTAAACCCTAAATCCTAAACACTTAACACTAAACTCTAAACCGTAAACACCAAACTTTACACCCTAAACACGGACTCCTAAACTCCAATCCCTAAATTCTAAACCCTAAACCCTTAACCCTAAACTCTAAACCTTGAACACTCAACCCAAAACACTTAACTCTAATCTCTAAACAATATACTCTAAACCCTAAACCCTAAACCCTAAACTCCAATACCTAAATTCTAGACCCTAAACCCTAATACTAATCCCTAAACCTAATACTAATCCCTAAACACTAATCCCTAATCCATAAAACGTGAATTCTAAACCATAAATCCTTAACCCTAAACTCTAAACCTTGAACACTCAACCTAAAACACTTAACTCTAATATCTAAACAATAAACTCTAAACCCTAAACCCTAAACCCTAACCCCTAAACACTAAACTCTAAACTCTAAACCCTAAGTATTATACACAAAATCTTAACCTCTAAACCCCAAATCCTAAACCCTAAACCCTAAACCCTAAACTCTAAACCCTAAACCTAAACTCGGAATATTAAACACTAAACCCTAAACCTACACTCTAAATATTAAACACTAAACCCTAAACCTAAACTCTAAATATTAAACCCTAAACCCTAAACCCTAAACACCAAACTCTACATCCGAAACTCAATACACGAATCCTAAAATATAATCCCTAAATTCCAAATCCTAAACCCTAAACCCTAAACCCTGAACACTAAACCCTAAACACCAAACTCTATCAAACACTAAACTCTAAACCCTACACAAAGAAACTCTACACCCTAAACACGAAATCCTAAACTCCAATCCCTAAATTCTAAACCCTAAACCCTTAACCCTAAACTCTAAACCTTGAACACTCAACCTAAAACACTTAACTCTAATCTCTAAACAATAAACTCTAAACCCTAAACCCTAAACCCTAACCCCTAAACACTAAACTCTAAACTCTAAACCGTAAGTATTATACACAAAATCTTAAACTCTAAACCCCAAATCCTAAACCCTAAACCCTAAACCCTAAACTCTAAACCCTAAACCTAAACTCTAAATATTAAACACTAAACCCTAAACCTAATCTCTAAATATTAAACACTAAACCCTAAACCCAAACTCTAAACCATGAAAACTAAACCCAAACACTAAACCTTGAAAACTAAACCCAAACACTAAACTCTAACCCCTAAACACTAAACTCTAAACCCTAAACCCTAAACCCTAACCCCTAAACACTAAACTCTAAACTCTAAACCCTAAGTATTATACACAAAATCTTAAACTCTAAACCCCAAATCCTCAACCCTAAACCCTAAACCCTAAACTCTAAACCCTAAACCTAAACTCTAAATATTAAACACTAAACCCTAAACCTAATCTCTAAATATTAAACACTAAACCTTAAAAAAGAAAACTATAAACCCTAAACCCTAAACCCTAAACACCAAACTCTACATCCGAAACTCTAAACACGAATCCTAAAATCTAATCCCTAAATTCAAAATCCTAAACCCTAAACCTCGACCCCTAAACCCTAAACACCAAACTCCACACCCTAAACACGAAATCCTAAACTCCAATCCCTAAATTCTAGACCCTAAACTCTCAACACTAAACTCTAAATACTAATCCCTGAACACTAAACCCTAATCCATAAAAAGTAAATTCTAAACCCTAAATCCTAAACACTAAACTCTAAACCCTACACACCAAACTCTACACCCTAAACATGAAATCCTAAACTCCAATCCCTAAATTCTAAACCCTAAACCCTTAACCCTAAACTCTAAACCTTGAACACTCAACCTAAAACACTTAACTCTAATCTCTAAACAATAAACTCTAAACCCTAAACCCTAAACCCTAACCCCTAAACACTAAACTCTAAACCGTAAGTATTATACACAAAATCTTAAACTCTAAACCCCAAATCCTAAACCCTAAACCCTAAACCCTAAACTCTAAACCCTAAACCTAAACTCTAAACATTAAACACTAAACCCTAAACCTAATCTCTAAATATTAAACACTAAACCCTAAACCCAAACTCTAAACCATGAAAACTAAACCCAAACACTAAACCTTGAAAACTAAACCCAAACACTAAACTCTAATCTCTAAACACTAAACTCTAAACCCTAAACCCTAAACCCTAACCCCTAAACACTAAACTCTAAACTCTAAACCCTACGTATTATACACAAAATCTTAAACTCTAAACCCCAAATCCTAAACCCTAAACCCTAAACCCTAAACTCTAAACCCTAAACCTAAACTCGGAATATTAAACACTAAACCCTAAACCTACACTCTAAATATTAAACACTAAACCCTAAACCTAAACTCTAAATATTAAACCCTAAAATCTAAATCCTAAACACTAAACCGTAAAAAGAAAACTATAAAGCCTAAACCCTAAACCCTTACCACGAAATCCTAAACCCTAAACCCTAAACACCAAACTCTACATCCGAAACTCAATACACGAATCCTAAAATATAATCCCTAAATTCCAAATCCTAAACCCTAAACCCTAAACCCTGAACACTAAACCCTAAACACCAAACTCTATCAAACACTAAACTCTAAACCCTACACAAAGAAACTCTACACCCTAAACACGAAATCCTAAACTCCAATCCCTAAATTCTAAACCCTAAACCCTTAACCCTAAACTCTAAACCTTGAACACTCAACCTAAAACACTTAACTCTAATCTCTAAACAATAAACTCTAAACCCTAAACCCTAAACCCTAACCCCTAAACACTAAACTCTAAACTCTAAACCGTAAGTATTATACACAAAATCTTAAACTCTAAACCCCAAATCCTAAACCCTAAACCCTAAACCCTAAACTCTAAACCCTAAACCTAAACTCTAAATATTAAACACTAAACCCTAAACCTAATCTCTAAATATTAAACACTAAACCCTAAACCCAAACTCTAAACCATGAAAACTAAACCCAAACACTAAACCTTGAAAACTAAACCCAAACACTAAACTCTAACCCCTAAACACTAAACTCTAAACCCTAAACCCTAAACCCTAACCCCTAAACACTAAACTCTAAACTCTAAACCCTAAGTATTATACACAAAATCTTAAACTCTAAACCCCAAATCCTCAACCCTAAACCCTAAACCCTAAACTCTAAACCCTAAACCTAAACTCTAAATATTAAACACTAAACCCTAAACCTAATCTCTAAATATTAAACACTAAACCTTAAAAAGAAAACTATAAACCCTAAACCCTAAACCCTAAACACCAAACTCTACATCCGAAACTCTAAACACGAATCCTAAAATCTAATCCCTAAATTCAAAATCCTAAACCCTAAACCCCGACCCCTAAACCCTAAACACCAAACTCCACACCCTAAACACGAAATCCTAAACTCCAATCCCTAAATTCTAGACCCTAAACTCTCAACACTAAACTCTAAATACTAATCCCTGAACACTAAACCCTAATCCATAAAAAGTAAATTCTAAACCCTAAATCCTAAACACTAAACTCTAAACCCTACACACCAAACTCTACACCCTAAACATGAAATCCTAAACTCCAATCCCTAAATTCTAAACCCTAAACCCTTAACCCTAAACTCTAAACCTTGAACACTCAACCTAAAACACTTAACTCTAATCTCTAAACAATAAACTCTAAACCCTAAACCCTAAACCCTAACCCCTAAACACTAAACTCTAAACTCTAAACCGTAAGTATTATACACAAAATCTTAAACTCTAAACCCCAAATCCTAAACCCTAAACCCTAAACCCTAAACTCTAAACCCTAAACCTAAACTCTAAACATTAAACACTAAACCCTAAACCTAATCTCTAAATATTAAACACTAAACCCTAAACCCAAACTCTAAACCATGAAAACTAAACCCAAACACTAAACCTTGAAAACTAAACCCAAACACTAAACTCTAATCTCTAAACACTAAACTCTAAACCCTAAACCCTAAACCCTAACCCCTAAACACTAAACTCTAAACTCTAAACCCTACGTATTATACACAAAATCTTAAACTCTAAACCCCAAATCCTAAACCCTAAACCCTAAACCCTAAACTCTAAACCCTAAACCTAAACTCGGAATATTAAACACTAAACCCTAAACCTACACTCTAAATATTAAACACTAAACCCTAAACCTAAACTCTAAATATTAAACCCTAAAATCTAAATCCTAAACACTAAACCGTAAAAAGAAAACTATAAAGCCTAAACCCTAAACCCTTACCACGAAATCCTAAACCCTAAACCCTAAACACTAAACTCTACATCCGAAACTCAATACACGAATCCTAAAATATAATCCCTAAATTCCAAATCCTAAACCCTAAACCCTAAACCCTAAACCCTGAACACTAAACCCTAAACACCAAACTCTATTAAACACTAAACCCTAAACCTAAACTCTAAATATTACACACTAAACCCTAAATCCACAACCCTAAAATCTAAATCCTGAACACTAAACCTTAAAAAGAAAACTATAAACCCTAAACCCGAAACCCTAAACACGAAATCCTAAAATTTAATCCCTAAATTCCAAATCCTAAACCCTAAACCCTAAACCCTGAACACTAAACCCTAAACACCAAACTCTATCAAACACTAAACTCTAAACCCTACACAAAGAAACTCTACACCCTAAACACGAAATCCTAAACTCCAATCCCTAAATTCTAAACCCTAAACCCTTAACCCTAAACTCTAAACCTTGAACACTCAACCTAAAACACTTAACTCTAATCTCTAAACAATAAACTCTAAACCCTAAACCCTAAACCCTAACCCCTAAACACTAAACTCTAAACTCTAAACCGTAAGTATTATACACAAAATCTTAAACTCTAAACCCCAAATCCTAAACCCTAAACCCTAAACCCTAAACTCTAAACCCTAAACCTAAACTCTAAATATTAAACACTAAACCCTAAACCTAATCTCTAAATATTAAACACTAAACCCTAAACCCAAACTCTAAACCATGAAAACTAAACCCAAACACTAAACCTTGAAAACTAAACCCAAACACTAAACTCTAACCCCTAAACACTAAACTCTAAACCCTAAACCCTAAACCCTAACCCCTAAACACTAAACTCTAAACTCTAAACCCTAAGTATTATACACAAAATCTTAAACTCTAAACCCCAAATCCTCAACCCTAAACCCTAAACCCTAAACTCTAAACCCTAAACCTAAACTCTAAATATTAAACACTAAACCCTAAACCTAATCTCTAAATATTAAACACTAAACCTTAAAAAGAAAACTATAAACCCTAAACCCTAAACCCTAAACACCAAACTCTACATCCGAAACTCTAAACACGAATCCTAAAATCTAATCCCTAAATTCAAAATCCTAAACCCTAAACCCCGACCCCTAAACCCTAAACACCAAACTCCACACCCTAAACACGAAATCCTAAACTCCAATCCCTAAATTCTAGACCCTAAACTCTCAACACTAAACTCTAAATACTAATCCCTGAACACTAAACCCTAATCCATAAAAAGTAAATTCTAAACCCTAAATCCTAAACACTAAACTCTAAACCCTACACACCAAACTCTACACCCTAAACATGAAATCCTAAACTCCAATCCCTAAATTCTAAACCCTAAACCCTTAACCCTAAACTCTAAACCTTGAACACTCAACCTAAAACACTTAACTCTAATCTCTAAACAATAAACTCTAAACCCTAAACCCTAAACCCTAACCCCTAAACACTAAACTCTAAACTCTAAACCGTAAGTATTATACACAAAATCTTAAACTCTAAACCCCAAATCCTAAACCCTAAACCCTAAACCCTAAACTCTAAACCCTAAACCTAAACTCTAAACATTAAACACTAAACCCTAAACCTAATCTCTAAATATTAAACACTAAACCCTAAACCCAAACTCTAAACCATGAAAACTAAACCCAAACACTAAACCTTGAAAACTAAACCCAAACACTAAACTCTAATCTCTAAACACTAAACTCTAAACCCTAAACCCTAAACCCTAACCCCTAAACACTAAACTCTAAACTCTAAACCCTACGTATTATACACAAAATCTTAAACTCTAAACCCCAAATCCTAAACCCTAAACCCTAAACCCTAAACTCTAAACCCTAAACCTAAACTCGGAATATTAAACACTAAACCCTAAACCTACACTCTAAATATTAAACACTAAACCCTAAACCTAAACTCTAAATATTAAACCCTAAAATCTAAATCCTAAACACTAAACCGTAAAAAGAAAACTATAAAGCCTAAACCCTAAACCCTTACCACGAAATCCTAAACCCTAAACCCTAAACACCAAACTCTACATCCGAAACTCAATACACGAATCCTAAAATATAATCCCTAAATTCCAAATCCTAAACCCTAAACCCTAAACCCCGAACACTAAACCCTAAACACCAAACTCTATCAAACACTAAACTCTAAACCCTACACAAAGAAACTCTACACCCTAAACACGAAATCCTAAACTCCAATCCCTAAATTCTAAACCCTAAACCCTTAACCCTAAACTCTAAACCTTGAACACTCAACCTAAAACACTTAACTCTAATCTCTAAACAATAAACTCTAAACCCTAAACCCTAAACCCTAACCCCTAAACACTAAACTCTAAACTCTAAACCGTAAGTATTATACACAAAATCTTAAACTCTAAACCCCAAATCCTAAACCCTAAACCCTAAACCCTAAACTCTAAACCCTAAACCTAAACTCTAAATATTAAACACTAAACCCTAAACCTAATCTCTAAATATTAAACACTAAACCCTAAACCCAAACTCTAAACCATGAAAACTAAACCCAAACACTAAACCTTGAAAACTAAACCCAAACACTAAACTCTAACCCCTAAACACTAAACTCTAAACCCTAAACCCTAAACCCTAACCCCTAAACACTAAACTCTAAACTCTAAACCCTAAGTATTATACACAAAATCTTAAACTCTAAACCCCAAATCCTCAACCCTAAACCCTAAACCCTAAACTCTAAACCCTAAACCTAAACTCTAAATATTAAACACTAAACCCTAAACCTAATCTCTAAATATTAAACACTAAACCTTAAAAAGAAAACTATAAACCCTAAACCCTAAACCCTAAACACCAAACTCTACATCCGAAACTCTAAACACGAATCCTAAAATCTAATCCCTAAATTCAAAATCCTAAACCCTAAACCCCGACCCCTAAACCCTAAACACCAAACTCCACACCCTAAACACGAAATCCTAAACTCCAATCCCTAAATTCTAGACCCTAAACTCTCAACACTAAACTCTAAATACTAATCCCTGAACACTAAACCCTAATCGATAAAAAGTAAATTCTAAACCCTAAATCCTAAACACTAAACTCTAAACCCTACACACCAAACTCTACACCCTAAACATGAAATCCTAAACTCCAATCCCTAAATTCTAAACCCTAAACCCTTAACCCTAAACTCTAAACCTTGAACACTCAACCTAAAACACTTAACTCTAATCTCTAAACAATAAACTCTAAACCCTAAACCCTAAACCCTAACCCCTAAACACTAAACTCTAAACTCTAAACCGTAAGTATTATACACAAAATCTTAAACTCTAAACCCCAAATCCTAAACCCTAAACCCTAAACCCTAAACTCTAAACCCTAAACCTAAACTCTAAACATTAAACACTAAACCCTAAACCTAATCTCTAAATATTAAACACTAAACCCTAAACCCAAACTCTAAACCATGAAAACTAAACCCAAACACTAAACCTTGAAAACTAAACCCAAACACTAAACTCTAATCTCTAAACACTAAACTCTAAACCCTAAACCCTAAACCCTAACCCCTAAACACTAAACTCTAAACTCTAAACCCTACGTATTATACACAAAATCTTAAACTCTAAACCCCAAATCCTAAACCCTAAACCCTAAACCCTAAACTCTAAACCCTAAACCTAAACTCGGAATATTAAACACTAAACCCTAAACCTACACTCTAAATATTAAACACTAAACCCTAAACCTAAACTCTAAATATTAAACCCTAAAATCTAAATCCTAAACACTAAACCGTAAAAAGAAAACTATAAAGCCTAAACCCTAAACCCTTACCACGAAATCCTAAACCCTAAACCCTAAACACTAAACTCTACATCCGAAACTCAATACACGAATCCTAAAATATAATCCCTAAATTCCAAATCCTAAACCCTAAACCCTGAACACTAAACCCTAAACACCAAACTCTATTAAACACTAAACCCTAAACCTAAACTCTAAATATTACACACTAAACCCTAAATCCACAACCCTAAAATCTAAATCCTGAACACTAAACCTTAAAAAGAAAACTATAAACCCTAAACCCGAAACCCTAAACACGAAATCCTAAAATTTAATCCCTAAATTCCAAATCCTAAACCCTAAACCCTAAACCCTAAACCCTAAACCCTAATCCCGAAACCCTAAACCCTAAACCCGAAATCCTAAACTCCAATACCTAAATTCTAGACCCTAAACCGTAAACCCTAATACTAATCCCTAAACACTAAATACTATACTCTAAACCGTAAACACCAAACTCTATACCCTAAACACGAAATCCTAAACTCCAATCCCTAAATTCTAGACCCTAAACTCTCAACCCTAAACACGAAATCCTAAACCCTAAACACTAAACCCTAAACCCTAAACACCAAACTCTACACCCTAAACACGAAATCCTAAACTCCAATACCAAAATTCTAGACCCTAAACTCTAAAAACCCTAATACTAATCTCTAAACACTAATCGCTAAACCATAAAACGTAAATTCTAAACCCTAAATCCTAAACACTTAACACTAAACTCTAAACCGTAAACACCAAACTCTACACCCTAAACATGAAATCCTAAACTCCAATACCTAAATTCTAGACCCTAAACCCTAAACCATAATACTAATCCCTAAACACTAATCCCTAAACCATAAAACGTAAATTCTAAACCCTAAATCCTAAACACCGAACACTAAACTCTAAACCGTAAACACCAAACTCTACACCCTAAACACGAAACCCTAAACCCTAAACTCCAAACCCTAAATTCTAAACCCTAAACCCTTAACCCTAAACTCTAAACCTTGAAAACTAAACCCGTACACTAAACTCTAATCTCTAAACACTAAACTCTAAACCGTAAACCCTAAACCCTAACCCCTGAAAACTAAACTCTAAACCCTCAGTATTATACACTAAATCTTAAACTCTAAACCCCAAATTCTAAACCCTAAACCCTAAACCCTAAACTCTAAACCCTAAACCTAAACTCGGAATATTAAACACTAAACCCTAAACCTACACTCTAAATATTAAACACTAAACCCTAAACCTAAACTCTAAATATTAAACCCTAAAATCTAAATCCTAAACACTAAACCGTAAAAAGAAAACTATAAAGCCTAAACCCTAAACCCTTACCACGAAATCCTAAACCCTAAACCCTAAACACCAAACTCTACATCCGAAACTCAATACACGAATCCTAAAATATAATCCCTAAATTCCAAATCCTAAACCCTAAACCCTAAACCCCGAACACTAAACCCTAAACACCAAACTCTATCAAACACTAAACTCTAAACCCTACACAAAGAAACTCTACACCCTAAACACGAAATCCTAAACTCCAATCCCTAAATTCTAAACCCTAAACCCTTAACCCTAAACTCTAAACCTTGAACACTCAACCTAAAACACTTAACTCTAATCTCTAAACAATAAACTCTAAACCCTAAACCCTAAACCCTAACCCCTAAACACTAAACTCTAAACTCTAAACCGTAAGTATTATACACAAAATCTTAAACTCTAAACCCCAAATCCTAAACCCTAAACCCTAAACCCTAAACTCTAAACCCTAAACCTAAACTCTAAATATTAAACACTAAACCCTAAACCTAATCTCTAAATATTAAACACTAAACCCTAAACCCAAACTCTAAACCATGAAAACTAAACCCAAACACTAAACCTTGAAAACTAAACCCAAACACTAAACTCTAACCCCTAAACACTAAACTCTAAACCCTAAACCCTAAACCCTAACCCCTAAACACTAAACTCTAAACTCTAAACCCTAAGTATTATACACAAAATCTTAAACTCTAAACCCCAAATCCTCAACCCTAAACCCTAAACCCTAAACTCTAAACCCTAAACCTAAACTCTAAATATTAAACACTAAACCCTAAACCTAATCTCTAAATATTAAACACTAAACCTTAAAAAGAAAACTATAAACCCTAAACCCTAAACCCTAAACACCAAACTCTACATCCGAAACTCTAAACACGAATCCTAAAATCTAATCCCTAAATTCAAAATCCTAAACCCTAAACCCTGACCCCTAAACCCTAAACACCAAACTCCACACCCTAAACACGAAATCCTAAACTCCAATCCCTAAATTCTAGACCCTAAACTCTCAACACTAAACTCTAAATACTAATCCCTGAACACTAAACCCTAATCGATAAAAAGTAAATTCTAAACCCTAAATCCTAAACACTAAACTCTAAACCCTACACACCAAACTCTACACCCTAAACATGAAATCCTAAACTCCAATCCCTAAATTCTAAACCCTAAACCCTTAACCCTAAACTCTAAACCTTGAACACTCAACCTAAAACACTTAACACTAATCTCTAAACAATAAACTCTAAACCCTAAACCCTAAACCCTAACCCCTAAACACTAAACTCTAAACTCTAAACCGTAAGTATTATACACAAAATCTTAAACTCTAAACCCCAAATCCTAAACCCTAAACCCTAAACCCTAAACTCTAAACCCTAAACCTAAACTCTAAACATTAAACACTAAACCCTAAACCTAATCTCTAAATATTAAACACTAAACCCTAAACCCAAACTCTAAACCATGAAAACTAAACCCAAACACTAAACCTTGAAAACTAAACCCAAACACTAAACTCTAATCTCTAAACACTAAACTCTAAACCCTAAACCCTAAACCCTAACCCCTAAACACTAAACTCTAAACTCTAAACCCTACGTATTATACACAAAATCTTAAACTCTAAACCCCAAATCCTAAACCCTAAACCCTAAACCCTAAACTCTAAACCCTAAACCTAAACTCGGAATATTAAACACTAAACCCTAAACCTACACTCTAAATATTAAACACTAAACCCTAAACCTAAACTCTAAATATTAAACCCTAAAATCTAAATCCTAAACACTAAACCGTAAAAAGAAAACTATAAAGCCTAAACCCTAAACCCTTACCACGAAATCCTAAACCCTAAACCCTAAACACTAAACTCTACATCCGAAACTCAATACACGAATCCTAAAATATAATCCCTAAATTCCAAATCCTAAACCCTAAACCCTAAATCCTAAACCCTGAACACTAAACCCTAAACACCAAACTCTATTAAACACTAAACCCTAAACCTAAACTCTAAATATTACACACTAAACCCTAAATCCACAACCCTAAAATCTAAATCCTGAACACTAAACCTTAAAAAGAAAACTATAAACCCTAAACCCGAAACCCTAAACACGAAATCCTAAAATTTAATCCCTAAATTCCAAATCCTAAACCCTAAACCCTAAACCCGAAACCCTAAACCCTAATCCCGAAACCCTAAACCCTAAACCCGAAATCCTAAACTCCAATACCTAAATTCTAGACTCTAAACCGTAAACCCTAATACTAATCCCTAAACACTAAATACTATACTCTAAACCGTAAACACCAAACTCTATACCCTAAACACGAAATCCTAAACTCCAATCCCTAAATTCTAGACCCTAAACTCTCAACCCTAAACACGAAATCCTAAACCCTAAACACTAAACCCTAAACCCTAAACACCAAACTCTACACCCTAAACACGAAATCCTAAACTCCAATACCAAAATTCTAGACCCTAAACTCTAAAAACCCTAATACTAATCTCTAAACACTAATCGCTAAACCATAAAACGTAAATTCTAAACCCTAAATCCTAAACACTTAACACTAAACTCTAAACCGTAAACACCAAACTCTACACCCTAAACATGAAATCCTAAACTCCAATACCTAAATTCTAGACCCTAAACCCTAAACCATAATACTAATCCCTAAACACTAATCCCTAAACCATAAAACGTAAATTCTAAACCCTAAATCCTAAACACCGAACACTAAACTCTAAACCGTAAACACCAAACTCTACACCCTAAACACGAAACCCTAAACCCTAAACTCCAAACCCTAAATTCTAAACCCTAAACCCTTAACCCTAAACTCTAAACCTTGAAAACTAAACCCGTACACTAAACTCTAATCTCTAAACACTAAACTCTAAACCGTAAACCCTAAACCCTAACCCCTGAAAACTAAACTCTAAACCCTCAGTATTATACACTAAATCTTAAACTCTAAACCCCAAATTCTAAACCCTAAACCCTAAACCCTAAACTCTAAACCCTAATACTAATCGCTAAACACTAAACCCTAATCCATAAAAACTAAATTCTAAACCCTAAATCCTAAACACTAAACACTAAACTCTAAACCCTACACACCAAACTCTACACCCTAAATACGAAATCCTAAACTCCAATACCTAAATTCTAGACCCTAAACCCTAATACTAATCCCTAAACATTAATCGCTAAACCATAAAACGTAAATTCTAAACCCTAAATCCTAAACACTTAACACTAAACTCTAAACCGTAAACACCAAACTTTACACCCTAAACACGGACTCCTAAACTCCAATCCCTAAATTCTAAACCCTAAACCCTTAACCCTAAATTCTAAACCTTGAACACTCAACCCAAAACACTTAACTCTAATCTCTAAACAATATACTCTAAACCCTAAACCCTAAACCCTAAACTCCAATACCTAAATTCTAGACCCTAAACCCTAATACTAATCCCTAAACCTAATACTAATCCCTAAACACTAATCCCTAAACCATAAAACGTGAATTCTAAACCATAAATCCTTAACCCTAAACTCTCAACACTAAACTCTAAATACTAATCCCTGAACACTAAACCCTAATCCATAAAAAGTAAATTCTAAACCCTAAATCCTAAACACTAAACTCTAAACCCTACACACCAAACTCTACACCCTAAACATGAAATCCTAAACTCCAATCCCTAAATTCTAAACCCTAAACCCTTAACCCTAAACTCTAAACCTTGAACACTCAACCTAAAACACTTAACTCTAATCTCTAAACAATAAACTCTAAACCCTAAACCCTAAACCCTAACCCCTAAACACTAAACTCTAAACTCTAAACCGTAAGTATTATACACAAAATCTTAAACTCTAAACCCCAAATCCTAAACCCTAAACCCTAAACCCTAAACTCTAAACCCTAAACCTAAACTCTAAACATTAAACACTAAACCCTAAACCTAATCTCTAAATATTAAACACTAAACCCTAAACCCAAACTCTAAACCATGAAAACTAAACCCAAACACTAAACCTTGAAAACTAAACCCAAACACTAAACTCTAATCTCTAAACACTAAACTCTAAACCCTAAACCCTAAACCCTAACCCCTAAACACTAAACTCTAAACTCTAAACCCTACGTATTATACACAAAATCTTAAACTCTAAACCCCAAATCCTAAACCCTAAACCCTAAACCCTAAACTCTAAACCCTAAACCTAAACTCGGAATATTAAACACTAAACCCTAAACCTACACTCTAAATATTAAACACTAAACCCTAAACCTAAACTCTAAATATTAAACCCTAAAATCTAAATCCTAAACACTAAACCGTAAAAAGAAAACTATAAAGCCTAAACCCTAAACCCTTACCACGAAATCCTAAACCCTAAACCCTAAACACCAAACTCTACATCCGAAACTCAATACACGAATCCTAAAATATAATCCCTAAATTCCAAATCCTAAACCCTAAACCCTAAACCCCGAACACTAAACCCTAAACACCAAACTCTATCAAACACTAAACTCTAAACCCTACACAAAGAAACTCTACACCCTAAACACGAAATCCTAAACTCCAATCCCTAAATTCTAAACCCTAAACCCTTAACCCTAAACTCTAAACCTTGAACACTCAACCTAAAACACTTAACTCTAATCTCTAAACAATAAACTCTAAACCCTAAACCCTAAACCCTAACCCCTAAATACTAAACTCTAAACTCTAAACCGTAAGTATTATACACAAAATCTTAAACTCTAATCCCCAAATCCTAAACCCTAAACCCTAAACCCTAAACTCTAAACCCTAAACCTAAACTCTAAATATTAAACACTAAACCCTAAACCTAATCTCTAAATATTAAACACTAAACCCTAAACCCAACTCTAAACCATGAAAACTAAACCCAAACACTAAACCTTGAAAACTAAACCCAAACACTAAACTCTAACCCCTAAACACTAAACTCTAAACCCTAAACCCTAAACCCTAACCCCTAAACACTAAACTCTAAACTCTAAACCCTAAGTATTATACACAAAATCTTAAACTCTAAACCCCAAATCCTCAACCCTAAACCCTAAACCCTAAACTCTAAACCCTAAACCTAAACTCTAAATATTAAACACTAAACCCTAAACCTAATCTCTAAATATTAAACACTAAACCTTAAAAAGAAAACTATAAACCCTAAACCCTAAACCCTAAACACCAAACTCTACATCCGAAACTCTAAACACGAATCCTAAAATCTAATCCCTAAATTCAAAATCCTAAACCCTAAACCCTGACCCCTAAACCCTAAACACCAAACTCCACACCCTAAACACGAAATCCTAAACTCCAATCCCTAAATTCTAGACCCTAAACTCTCAACACTAAACTCTAAATACTAATCCCTGAACACTAAACCCTAATCCATAAAAAGTAAATTCTAAACCCTAAATCCTAAACACTAAACTCTAAACCCTACACACCAAACTCTACACCCTAAACATGAAATCCTAAACTCCAATCCCTAAATTCTAAACCCTAAACCCTTAACCCTAAACTCTAAACCTTGAACACTCAACCTAAAACACTTAACTCTAATCTCTAAACAATAAACTCTAAACCCTAAACCCTAAACCCTAACCCCTAAACACTAAACTCTAAACTCTAAACCGTAAGTATTATACACAAAATCTTAAACTCTAAACCCCAAATCCTAAACCCTAAACCCTAAACCCTAAACTCTAAACCCTAAACCTAAACTCTAAACATTAAACACTAAACCCTAAACCTAATCTCTAAATATTAAACACTAAACCCTAAACCCAAACTCTAAACCATGAAAACTAAACCCAAACACTAAACCTTGAAAACTAAACCCAAACACTAAACTCTAATCTCTAAACACTAAACTCTAAACCCTAAACCCTAAACCCTAACCCCTAAACACTAAACTCTAAACTCTAAACCCTACGTATTATACACAAAATCTTAAACTCTAAACCCCAAATCCTAAACCCTAAACCCTAAACCCTAAACTCTAAACCCTAAACCTAAACTCGGAATATTAAACACTAAACCCTAAACCTACACTCTAAATATTAAACACTAAACCCTAAACCTAAACTCTAAATATTAAACCCTAAAATCTAAATCCTAAACACTAAACCGTAAAAAGAAAACTATAAAGCCTAAACCCTAAACCCTTACCACGAAATCCTAAACCCTAAACCCTAAACACCAAACTCTACATCCGAAACTCAATACACGAATCCTAAAATATAATCCCTCAATTCCAAATCCTAAACCCTAAACCCTGAACACTAAACCCTAAACACCAAACTCTATCAAACACTAAACTCTAAACCCTACACAGCAAACTCTACACCCTAAACACGAAATCCTAAACTCCAATCCCTAAATTCTAAACCCTAAACCCTTAACCCTAAACTCTAAACCTTGAACACTCAACCTAAAACACTTAACTCTAATCTCTAAACAATAAACTCTAAACCCTAAACCCTAAACCCTAACCCCTAAATACTAAACTCTAAACTCTAAACCGTAAGTATTATACACAAAATCTTAAACTCTAAACCCCAAATCCTAAACCCTAAACCCTAAACCCTAAACTCTAAACCCTAAACCTAAACTCTAAATATTAAACACTAAACCCTAAACCTAATCTCTAAATATTAAACACTAAACCCTAAACCCAACTCTAAACCATGAAAACTAAACCCAAACACTAAACCTTGAAAACTAAACCCAAACACTAAACTCTAACCCCTAAACACTAAACTCTAAACCCTAAACCCTAAACCCTAACCCCTAAACACTAAACTCTAAACTCTAAACCCTAAGTATTATACACAAAATCTTAAACTCTAAACCCCAAATCCTCAACCCTAAACCCTAAACCCTAAACTCTAAACCCTAAACCTAAACTCTAAATATTAAACACTAAACCCTAAACCTAATCTCTAAATATTAAACACTAAACCTTAAAAAGAAAACTATAAACCCTAAACCCTAAACCCTAAACACCAAACTCTACATCCGAAACTCTAAACACGAATCCTAAAATCTAATCCCTAAATTCAAAATCCTAAACCCTAAACCCCGACCCCTAAACCCTAAACACCAAACTCCACACCCTAAACACGAAATCCTAAACTCCAATCCCTAAATTCTAGACCCTAAACTCTCAACACTAAACTCTAAATACTAATCCCTGAACACTAAACCCTAATCCATAAAAAGTAAATTCTAAACCCTAAATCCTAAACACTAAACTCTAAACCCTACACACCAAACTCTACACCCTAAACATGAAATCCTAAACTCCAATCCCTAAATTCTAAACCCTAAACCCTTAACCCTAAACTCTAAACCTTGAACACTCAACCTAAAACACTTAACTCTAATCTCTAAACAATAAACTCTAAACCCTAAACCCTAAACCCTAACCCCTAAACACTAAACTCTAAACTCTAAACCGTAAGTATTATACACAAAATCTTAAACTCTAAACCCCAAATCCTAAACCCTAAACCCTAAACCCTAAACTCTAAACCCTAAACCTAAACTCTAAACATTAAACACTAAACCCTAAACCTAATCTCTAAATATTAAACACTAAACCCTAAACCCAAACTCTAAACCATGAAAACTAAACCCAAACACTAAACCTTGAAAACTAAACCCAAACACTAAACTCTAATCTCTAAACACTAAACTCTAAACCCTAAACCCTAAACCCTAACCCCTAAACACTAAACTCTAAACTCTAAACCCTACGTATTATACACAAAATCTTAAACTCTAAACCCCAAATCCTAAACCCTAAACCCTAAACCCTAAACTCTAAACCCTAAACCTAAACTCGGAATATTAAACACTAAACCCTAAACCTACACTCTAAATATTAAACACTAAACCCTAAACCTAAACTCTAAATATTAAACCCTAAAATCTAAATCCTAAACACTAAACCGTAAAAAGAAAACTATAAAGCCTAAACCCTAAACCCTTACCACGAAATCCTAAACCCTAAACCCTAAACACTAAACTCTACATCCGAAACTCAATACACGAATCCTAAAATATAATCCCTAAATTCCAAATCCTAAACCCTAAACCCTAAACCCTAAACCCTGAACACTAAACCCTAAACACCAAACTCTATTAAACACTAAACCCTAAACCTAAACTCTAAATATTACACACTAAACCCTAAATCCACAACCCTAAAATCTAAATCCTGAACACTAAACCTTAAAAAGAAAACTATAAACCCTAAACCCGAAACCCTAAACACGAAATCCTAAAATTTAATCCCTAAATTCCAAATCCTAAACCCTAAACCCTAAACCCGAAACCCTAAACCCTAATCCCGAAACCCTAAACCCTAAACCCGAAATCCTAAACTCCAATACCTAAATTCTAGACCCTAAACCGTAAACCCTAATACTAATCCCTAAACACTAAATACTATACTCTAAACCGTAAACACCAAACTCTATACCCTAAACACGAAATCCTAAACTCCAATCCCTAAATTCTAGACCCTAAACTCTCAACCCTAAACACGAAATCCTAAACCCTAAACACTAAACCCTAAACCCTAAACACCAAACTCTACACCCTAAACACGAAATCCTAAACTCCAATACCTAAATTCTAGACCCTAAACTCTAAAAACCCTAATACTAATCTCTAAACACTAATCGCTAAACCATAAAACGTAAATTCTAAACCCTAAATCCTAAACACTTAACACTAAACTCTAAACCGTAAACACCAAACTCTACACCCTAAACATGAAATCCTAAACTCCAATACCTAAATTCTAGACCCTAAGCCCTAAACCATAATACTAATCCCTAAACACTAATCCCTAAACCATAAAACGTAAATTCTAAACCCTAAATCCTAAACACTGAACACTAAACTCTAAACCGTAAACACCAAACTCTACACCCTAAACACGAAACCCTAAACCCTAAACTCCAAACCCTAAATTCTAAACCCTAAACCCTTAACCCTAAACTCTAAACCTTGAAAACTAAACCCGTACACTAAACTCTAATCTCTAAACACTAAACTCTAAACCGTAAACCCTAAACCCTAACCCCTGAAAACTAAACTCTAAACCCTCAGTATTATACACTAAATCTTAAACTCTAAACCCCAAATTCTAAACCCTAAACCCTAAACCCTAAACTCTAAACCCTAATACTAATCGCTAAACACTAAACCCTAATCCATAAAAACTAAATTCTAAACCCTAAATCCTAAACACTAAACACTAAACTCTAAACCCTACACACCAAACTCTACACCCTAAATACGAAATCCTAAACTCCAATACCTAAATTCTAGACCCTAAACCCTAATACTAATCCCTAAACATTAATCGCTAAACCATAAAACGTAAATTCTAAACCCTAAATCCTAAACACTTAACACTAAACTCTAAACCGTAAACACCAAACTTTACACCCTAAACACGGACTCCTAAACTCCAATCCCTAAATTCTAAACCCTAAACCCTTAACCCTAAATTCTAAACCTTGAACACTCAACCCAAAACACTTAACTCTAATCTCTAAACAATATACTCTAAACCCTAAACCCTAAACCCTAAACTCCAATACCTAAATTCTAGACCCTAAACCCTAATACTAATCCCTAAACCTAATACTAATCCCTAAACACTAATCCCTAAACCATAAAACGTGAATTCTAAACCATAAATCCTTAACCCTAAACTCTAAACCTTGAACACTCAACCTAAAACACTTAACTCTAATATCTAAACAATAAACTCTAAACCCTAAACCCTAAACCCTAACCCCTAAACACTAAACTCTAAACTCTAAACCCTAAGTATTATACACAAAATCTTAAACTCTAAACCCCAAATCCTCAACCCTAAACCCTAAACCCTAAACTCTAAACCCTAAACCTAAACTCTAAATATTAAACACTAAACCCTAAACCTAATCTCTAAATATTAAACACTAAACCCTAAACCTAAACTCTAAATATTAAACCCTAAAATCTAAATCCTAAACACTAAACCTTAAAAAGATAACTATAAACCCTAAACCCTAAACAATAAACACGAAATCCTAAACCCTAAACCCTAAACCCTAAACACCAAACTCTACATCCGAAACTCTAAACACGAATCCTAAAATCTAATCCCTAAATTCAAAATCCTAAACCCTAAACCCTAAACCCTGACCCCTAAACCCTAAACACCAAACTCTACACTCTAAACACGAAATCCTAAACTCCAATACCTAAATTCTAGACCCTAAACCGTAAACCCTAATACTAATCCCTAAACACTAAACACTATACTCTAAACCGTAAACACCAAACTCCACACCCTAAACACGAAATCCTAAACTCCAATCCCTAAATTCTAGACCCTAAACTCTCAACACTAAACTCTAAATACTAATCCCCGAACACTAAACCCTAATCCATAAAAAGTAAATTCTAAACCCTAAATCCTAAACACTAAACTCTAAACCCTACACAAAGAAACTCTACACCCTAAACACGAAATCCTAAACTCCAATCCCTAAATTCTAAACCCTAAACCCTTAACCCTAAACTCTAAACCTTGAACACTCAACCTAAAACACTTAACTCTAATCTCTAAACAATAAACTCTAAACCCTAAACCCTAAACCCTAACCCCTAAACACTAAACTCTAAACTCTAAACCGTAAGTATTATACACAAAATCTTAAACTCTAAACCCCAAATCCTAAACCCTAAACCCTAAACCCTAAACTCTAAACCCTAAACCTAAACTCTAAATATTAAACACTAAACCCTAAACCTAATCTCTAAATATTAAACACTAAACCCTAAACCCAAACTCTAAACCTTGAAAACTAAACCCAAACACTAAACCTTGAAAACTAAACCCAAACACTAAACTCTAATCTCTAAACACTAAACTCTAAACCCTAAACCCTAAACCCTAACCCCTAAACACTAAACTCTAAACTCTAAACCCTACGTATTATACACAAAATCTTAAACTCTAAACCCCAAATCCTAAACCCTAAACCCTAAACCCTAAACTCTAAACCCTAAACCTAAACTCGGAATATTAAACACTAAACCCTAAACCTACACTCTAAATATTAAACACTAAACCCTAAACCTAAACTCTAAATATTAAACCCTAAAATCTAAATCCTAAACACTAAACCGTAAAAAGAAAACTATAAAGCCTAAACCCTAAACCCTAACCACGAAATCCTAAACCCTAAACCCTAAACACCAAACTCTACATCCGAAACTCAATACACGAATCCTAAAATATAATCCCTAAATTCCAAATCCTAAACCCTAAACCCTAAACCCTAAACCCTGAACACTAAACCCTAAACACCAAACTCTATTAAACACTAAACCCTAAACCTAAACTCTAAATATTACACACTAAACCCTAAATCCACAACCCTAAAATCTAAATCCTGAACACTAAACCTTAAAAAGAAAACTATAAACCCTAAACCCGAAACCCTAAACACGAAATCCTAAAATTTAATCCGTAAATTCCAAATCCTAAACCCTAAACCCTAAACCCGAAACCCTAAACCCTAATCCCGAAACCCTAAACCCTAAACCCGAAATCCTAAACTCCAATACCTAAATTCTAGACCCTAAACCGTAAACCCTAATACTAATCCCTAAACACTAAATACTATACTCTAAACCGTAAACACCAAACTCTATACCCTAAACACGAAATCCTAAACTCCAATCCCTAAATTCTAGACCCTAAACTCTCAACCCTAAACACGAAATCCTAAACCCTAAACCCTAAACACCAAACTCTACACCCTAAACACGAAATCCTAAACTCCAATACCTAAATTCTAGACCCTAAACTCTAAAAACCCTAATACTAATCTCTAAACACTAATCGCTAAACCATAAAACGTAAATTCTAAACCCTAAATCCTAAACACTTAACACTAAACTCTAAACCGTAAACACCAAACTCTACACCCTAAACATGAAATCCTAAACTCCAATACCTAAATTCTAGACCCTAAACCCTAAACCATAATACTAATCCCTAAACACTAATCCCTAAACCATAAAACGTAAATTCTAAACCCTAAATCCTAAACACCGAACACTAAACTCTAAACCGTAAACACCAAACTCTACACCCTAAACACGAAACCCTAAACCCTAAACTCCAAACCCTAAATTCTAAACCCTAAACCCTTAACCCTAAACTCTAAACCTTGAAAACTAAACCCGTACACTAAACTCTAATCTCTAAACACTAAACTCTAAACCGTAAACCCTAAACCCTAACCCCCGAAAACTAAACTCTAAACCCTCGCATTATACACTAAATCTTAAACTCTAAACCCCAAATTCTAAACCCTAAACCCTAAACCCTAAACTCTAAACCCTAATACTAATCGCTAAACACTAAACCCTAATCCATAAAAACTAAATTCTAAACCCTAAATCCTAAACACTAAACACTAAACTCTAAACCCTACACACCAAACTCTACACCCTAAATACGAAATCCTAAACTCCAATACCTAAATTCTAGACCCTAAACCCTAATACTAATCCCTAAACATTAATCGCTAAACCATAAAACGTAAATTCTAAACCCTAAATCCTAAACACTTAACACTAAACTCTAAACCGTAAACACCAAACTTTACACCCTAAACACGGACTCCTAAACTCCAATCCCTAAATTCTAAACCCTAAACCCTTAACCCTAAACTCTAAACCTTGAACACTCAACCCAAAACACTTAACTCTAATCTCTAAACAATATACTCTAAACCCTAAACCCTAAACCCTAAACTCCAATACCTAAATTCTAGACCCTAAACCCTAATACTAATCCCTAAACCTAATACTAATCCCTAAACACTAATCCCTAAACCATAAAACGTGAATTCTAAACCATATATCCTTAACCCTAAACTCTAAACCTTGAACACTCAACCTAAAACACTTAACTCTAATATCTAAACAATAAACTCTAAACCCTAAACCCTAAACCCTAACCCCTAAACACTAAACTCTAAACTCTAAACCCTAAGTATTATACACAAAATCTTAAACTCTAAACCCCAAATCCTCAACCCTAAACCCTAAACCCTAAACTCTAAACCCTAAACCTAAACTCTAAATATTAAACACTAAACCCTAAACCTAATCTCTAAATATTAAACACTAAACCCTAAACCTAAACTCTAAATATTAAACCCTAAAATCTAAATCCTAAACACTAAACCTTAAAAAGAAAACTATAAACCCTAAACACTAAACCCTACACACGAAATCCTAAACCCTAAACCCTAAACCCTAAACACAAAACTCTACATCCGAAACTCTAAACACGAATCCTAAAATCTAATCCCTAAATTCAAAATCCTAAACCCTAAACCCTAAACCCTGACCCCTAAACCCTAAACACCAAACTCCACACTCTAAACACGAAATCCTAAACTCCAATACCTAAATTCTAGATCCTAAGCCGTAAACCCTAATACTAATCCCTAAACACTAAACACTATACTCTAAACCGTAAACACCAAACTCCACACCCTAAACACGAAATCCTAAACTCCAATCCCTAAATTCTAGACCCTAAACTCTCAACACTAAACTCTAAATACTAATCCCTGAACACTAAACCCTAATCCATAAAAAGTAAATTCTAAACCCTAAATCCTAAACACTAAACTCTAAACCCTACACAGCAAACTCTACACCCTAAACACGAAATCCTAAACTCCAATCCCTAAATTCTAAACCCTAAACCCTTAACCCTAAACTCTAAACCTTGAACACTCAACCTAAAACACTTAACTCTAATCTCTAAACAATAAACTCTAAACCCTAAACCCTAAACCCTAACCCCTAAACACTAAACTCTAAACTCTAAACCGTAAGTATTATACACAAAATCTTAAACTCTAAACCCCAAATCCTAAACCCTAAACCCTAAACTCTAAACCCTAAACCTAAACTCTAAATATTAAACACTAAACCCTAAACCTAATCTCTAAATATTAAACACTAAACCCTAAACCCAAACTCTAAACCTTGAAAACTAAACCCAAACACTAAACCTTGAAAACTAAACCCAAACACTAAACTCTAATCTCTAAACACTAAACTCTAAACCCTAAACCCTAAACCCTAACCCTAAACACTAAACTCTAAACTCTAAACCCTACGTATTATACACAAAATTTTAAACTCTAAACCCCAAATCCTAAACCCTAAACCCTAAACCCTAAACTCTAAACCCTAAACCTAAACTCGGAATATTAAACACTAAACCCTAAACCTACACTCTAAATATTAAACACTAAACCCTAAACCTAAACTCTAAATATTAAACCCTAAAATCTAAATCCTAAACACTAAACCGTAAAAAGAAAACTATAAAGCCTAAACCCTAAACCCTAACCACGAAATCCTAAACCCTAAACCCTAAACACCAAACTCTACATCCGAAACTCAATACACGTATCCTAAAATATAATCCCTAAATTCCAAATCCTAAACCCTAAACCCTAAACCCTGAACACTAAACCCTAAACACCAAACTCTATTAAACACTAAACCCTAAACCTAAACTCTAAATATTACACACTAAACCCTAAATCCACAACCCTAAAATCTAAATCCTGAACACTAAACCTTAAAAAGAAAACTATAAACCCTAAACCCGAAACGCTAAACACGAAATCCTAAAATTTAATCCTTAAATTCCAACTCCTAAACCCTAAACCCTAAACCCGAAACCCTAAACCCTAAACCCTAAACCCTAAACACCAAACTCTACACCCTAAACACGAAATCCTAAACTCCAATACCTAAATTCTAGACCCTAAACCGTAAACCCTAATACTAATCCCTAAACACTAAATACTATACTCTAAACCGTAAACACCAAACTCTATACCCTAAACACGAAATCCTAAACTCCAATCCCTAAATTCTAGACCCTAAACTCTCAACCCTAAACACGAAATCCTATACCCTAAACACTAAACCCTAAACCCTAAACACCAAACTCTACACCCTAAACACGAAATCCTAAACTCCAATACCTAAATTCTAGACCCTAAACTCTAAAAACCCTAATACTAATCTCTAAACACTAATCGCTAAACCATAAAACGTAAATTCTAAACCCTAAATCCTAAACACTTAACACTAAACTCTAAACCGTAAACACCAAACTCTACACCCTAAACATGAAATCCTAAACTCCAATACCTAAATTCTAGACCCTAAACCCTAAACCATAATACTAATCCCTAAACACTAATCCCTAAACCATAAAACGTAAATTCTAAACCCTAAATCCTAAACACTAAACACTAAACTCTAAACCGTAAACACCAAACTCTACACCCTAAACACGAAACCCTAAACCCTAAACTCCAAACCCTAAATTCTAAACCCTAAACCCTTAACCCTAAACTCTAAACCTTGAAAACTAAACCCAGACACTAAACTCTAATCTCTAAACACTAAACTCTAAACCGTAAACCCTAAACCCTAACCCCTGAAAACTAAACTCTAAACCCTCAGTATTATACACTAAATCTTAAACTCTAAACCCCAAATTCTAAACCCTAAACCCTAAACCCTAAACTCTAAACCCTAATACTAATCGCTAAACACTAAACCCTAATCCATAAAAACTAAATTCTAAACCCCAAATCCTAAACACTAAACACTAAACTCTAAACCCTACACACCAAACTCTACACCCTAAATACGAAATCCTAAACTCCAATACCTAAATTCTAGACCCTAAACCCTAATACTAATCCCTAAACATTAATCGCTAAACCATAAAACGTAAATTCTAAACCCTAAATCCTAAACACTTAACACTAAACTCTAAACCGTAAACACCAAACTTTACACCCTAAACACGGACTCCTAAACTCCAATCCCTAAATTCTAAACCCTAAACCCTTAACCCTAAACTCTAAACCTTGAACACTCAACCCAAAACACTTAACTCTAATCTCTAAACAATATACTCTAAACCCTAAACCCTAAACCCTAAACTCCAATACCTAAATTCTAGACCCTAAACCCTAATACTAATCCCTAAACCTAATACTAATCCTTAAACACTAATCCCTAAACCATAAAACGTGAATTCTAAACCATATATCCTTAACCCTAAACTCTAAACCTTGAACACTCAACCTAAAACACTTAACTCTAATATCTAAACAATAAACTCTAAACCCTAAACCCTAAACCCTAACCCCTAAACACTAAACTCTAAACTCTAAACCCTAAGTATTATACACAAAATCTTAAACTCTAAACCCCAAATCCTCAACCCTAAACCCTAAACCCTAAACTCTAAACCCTAAACCTAAACTCTAAATATTAAACACTAAACCCTAAACCTAATCTCTAAATATTAAACACTAAACCCTAAACCTAAACTCTAAATATTAAACCCTAAAATCTAAATCCTAAACACTAAACCTTAAAAAGAAAACTATAAACCCTAAACCCTAAACAATAAACACGAAATCCTAAACCCTAAACCCTAAACCCTAAACACCAAACTCTACATCCGAAACTCTAAACACGAATCCTAAAATCTAATCCCTAAATTCAAAATCCTAAACCCTAAACCCTAAACCCTGACCCCTAAACCCTAAACACCAAACTCTAAACCCTAAACACAAAATCCTAATCTCCAATCCCTAAATTCTAGACCCTAAACTCTCAACACTAAACTCTAAATACTAATCCCTGAACACTAAACCCTAATCCATAAAAAGTAAATTCTAAACCCTAAATCCTAAACACTAAACTCTAAACCCTACACAGCAAACTCTACACCCTAAACACGAAATCCTAAACTCCAATCCCTAAATTCTAAATCCTAAACCCTTAACCCTAAACTCTAAACCTTGAACACTCAACCTAAAACACTTAACTCTAATCTCTAAACAATAAACTCTAAACCCTAAACCCTAAACCCTAACCCCTAAACACTAAACTCTAAACTCTAAACCGTAAGTATTATACACAAAACCTTAAACTCTAAACCCCAAATCCTAAACCCTAAACCCAAAACCCTAAACCTAAACTCTAAATATTAAACACTAAACCCTAAACCTAATCTCTAAATATTAAACACTAAACCCTAAACCCAAACTCTAAATATTAAACCCTAAAATCTAAATCCTAAACACTAAACCCTACACACGAAATCCTAAACCCTAAACCCTAAACCCTAAACACCAAACTCTACATCCGAAACTCTAAACACGAATCCTAAAATCTAATCCCTAAATTCAAAATCCTAAACCCTAAACCCTAAACCCTAACCCCTAAACCCTAAACACCAAACTCTACACTCTAAACACGAAATCCTAAACTCCAATACCTAAATTCTAGACCCTAAACCGTAAACCCTAATACTAATCCCTAAACACTAAACACTATACTCTAAACCGTAAACACCAAACTCCACACCCTAAACACGAAATCCTAAACTCCAATCCCTAAATTCTAGACCCTAAACTCTCAACACTAAACTCTAAATACTAATCCCTGAACACTAAACCCTAATCCATAAAAAGTAAATTCTAAACCCTAAATCCTAAACACTAAACTCTAACCCCTACACAGCAAACTCTACACCCTAAACACGAAATCCTAAACTCCAATCCCTAAATTCTAAACCCTAAACCCTTAACCCTAAACTCTAAACCTTGAACACTCAACCTAAAACACTTAACTCTAATCTCTAAACAATAAACTCTAAACCCTAAACCCTAAACCCTAACCCCTAAACACTAAACTCTAAACTCTAAACCGTAAGTATTATACACAAAATCTTAAACTCTAAACCCCAAATCCTAAACCCTAAACCCTAAACCCTAAACTCTAAACCCTAAACCTAAACTCTAAATATTAAACACTAAACCCTAAACCTAATCTCTAAATATTAAACACTAAACCCTAAACCCAAACTCTAAACCTTGAAAACTAAACCCAAACACTAAACCTTGAAAACTAAACCCAAACACTAAACTCTAATCTCTAAACACTAAACTCTAAACCCTAAACCCTAAACCCTAACCCATAAACACTAAACTCTAAACTCTAAACCCTACGTATTATACACAAAATTTTAAACTCTAAACCCCAAATCCTAAACCCTAAACCCTAAACCCTAAACTCTAAACCCTAAACCTAAACTCGGAATATTAAACCCTAAACCCTAAACCGTAAACACCAAACTCTACACCCTAAACACGAAACCCTAAACCCTAAACTCCAAACCCTAAATTCTAAACCCTAAACCCTTAACCCTAAACTCTAAACCTTGAAAACTAAACCCAGACACTAAACTCTAATCTCTAAACACTAAACTCTAAACCGTAAACCCTAAACCCTAACCCCTGAAAACTAAACTCTAAACCCTCAGTATTATACACTAAATCTTAAACTCTAAACCCCAAATTCTAAACCCTAAACCCTAAACCCTAAACTCTAAACCCTAATACTAATCGCTAAACACTAAACCCTAATCCATAAAAACTAAATTCTAAACCCCAAATCCTAAACACTAAACACTAAACTCTAAACCCTACACACCAAACTCTACACCCTAAATACGAAATCCTAAACTCCAATACCTAAATTCTAGACCCTAAACCCTAATACTAATCCCTAAACATTAATCGCTAAACCATAAAACGTAAATTCTAAACCCTAAATCCTAAACACTTAACACTAAACTCTAAACCGTAAACACCAAACTTTACACCCTAAACACGGACTCCTAAACTCCAATCCCTAAATTCTAAACCCTAAACCCTTAACCCTAAACTCTAAACCTTGAACACTCAACCCAAAACACTTAACTCTAATCTCTAAACAATATACTCTAAACCCTAAACCCTAAACCCTAAACTCCAATACCTAAATTCTAGACCCTAAACCCTAATACTAATCCCTAAACCTAATACTAATCCCTAAACACTAATCCCTAAACCATAAAACGTGAATTCTAAACCATATATCCTTAACCCTAAACTCTAAACCTTGAACACTCAACCTAAAACACTTAACTCTAATATCTAAACAATAAACTCTAAACCCTAAACCCTAAACCCTAACCCCTAAACACTAAACTCTAAACTCTAAACCCTAAGTATTATACACAAAATCTTAAACTCTAAACCCCAAATCCTCAACCCTAAACCCTAAACCCTAAACTCTAAACCCTAAACCTAAACTCTAAATATTAAACACTAAACCCTAAACCTAATCTCTAAATATTAAACACTAAACCCTAAACCTAAACTCTAAATATTAAACCCTAAAATCTAAATCCTAAACACTAAACCTTAAAAAGAAAACTATAAACCCTAAACCCTAAACAATAAACACGAAATCCTAAACCCTAAACCCTAAACCCTAAACACCAAACTCTACATCCGAAACTCTAAACACGAATCCTAAAATCTAATCCCTAAATTCAAAATCCTAAACCCTAAACCCTAAACCCTGACCCCTAAACCCTAAACACCAAACTCTACACCCTAAACACAAAATCCTAATCTCCAATCCCTAAATTCTAGACCCTAAACTCTCAACACTAAACTCTAAATACTAATCCCTGAACACTAAACCCTAATCCATAAAAAGTAAATTCTAAACCCTAAATCCTAAACACTAAACTCTAAACCCTACACAAAGAAACTCTACACCCTAAACACGAAATCCTAAACTCCAATCCCTAAATTCTAAATCCTAAACCCTTAACCCTAAACTCTAAACCTTGAACACTCAACCTAAAACACTTAACTCTAATCTCTAAACAATAAACTCTAAACCCTAAACCCTAAACCCTAACCCCTAAACACTAAACTCTAAACTCTAAACCGTAAGTATTATACACAAAACCTTAAACTCTAAACCCCAAATCCTAAACCCTAAACCCAAAACCCTAAACCTAAACTCTAAATATTAAACACTAAACCCTAAACCTAATCTCTAAATATTAAACACTAAACCCTAAACCCAAACTCTAAATATTAAACCCTAAAATCTAAATCCTAAACACTAAACCCTACACACGAAATCCTAAACCCTAAACCCTAAACCCTAAACACCAAACTCTACATCCGAAACTCTAAACACGAATCCTAAAATCTAATCCCTAAATTCAAAATCCTAAACCCTAAACCCTAAACCCTAACCCCTAAACCCTAAACACCAAACTCTACACTCTAAACACGAAATCCTAAACTCCAATACCTAAATTCTAGACCCTAAACCGTAAACCCTAATACTAATCCCTAAACACTAAACACTATACTCTAAACCGTAAACACCAAACTCCACACCCTAAACACGAAATCCTAAACTCCAATCCCTAAATTCTAGACCCTAAACTCTCAACACTAAACTCTAAATACTAATCCCCGAACACTAAACCCTAATCCATAAAAAGTAAATTCTAAACCCTAAATCCTAAACACTAAACTCTAACCCCTACACAAGCAAACTCTACACCCTAAACACGAAATCCTAAACTCCAATCCCTAAATTCTAAACCCTAAACCCTTAACCCTAAACTCTAAACCTTGAACACTCAACCTAAAACACTTAACTCTAATCTCTAAACAATAAACTCTAAACCCTAAACCCTAAACCCTAACCCCTAAACACTAAACTCTAAACTCTAAACCGTAAGTATTATACACAAAATCTTAAACTCTAAACCCCAAATCCTAAACCCTAAACCCTAAACCCTAAACTCTAAACCCTAAACCTAAACTCTAAATATTAAACACTAAACCCTAAACCTAATCTCTAAATATTAAACACTAAACCCTAAACCCAAACTCTAAACCTTGAAAACTAAACCCAAACACTAAACCTTGAAAACTAAACCCAAACACTAAACTCTAATCTCTAAACACTAAACTCTAAACCCTAAACCCTAAACCCTAACCCATAAACACTAAACTCTAAACTCTAAACCCTACGTATTATACACAAAATTTTAAACTCTAAACCCCAAATCCTAAACCCTAAACCCTAAACCCTAAACTCTAAACCCTAAACCTAAACTCGGAATATTAAACACTAAACCCTAAACCTACACTCTAAATATTAAACACTAAACCCTAAACCTAAACTCTAAATATTAAACCCTAAAATCTAAATCCTAAACACTAAACCGTAAAAAGAAAACTATAAAGCCTAAACCCTAAACCCTAACCACGAAATCCTAAACCCTAAACCCTAAACACCAAACTCTACATCCGAAACTCAATACACGAATCCTAAAATATAATCCCTAAATTCCAAATCCTAAACCCTAAACCCTAAACCCTAAACACCAAACTCTATTAAACACTAAACCCTAAACCTAAACTCTAAATATTACACACTAAACCCTAAATCCACAACCCTAAAATCTAAATCCTGAACACTAAACCTTAAAAAGAAAACTATAAACCCTAAACCCGAAACGCTAAACACGAAATCCTAAAATTTCATCCCTAAATTCCAACTCCTAAACCCTAAACCCTAAACCCGAAACCCTAAACCCTAAACCCTAAACACCAAACTCTACACCCTAAACACGAAATCCTAAACTCCAATACCTAAATTCTAGACCCTAAACCGTAAACCCTAATACTAATCCCTAAACACTAAATACTATACTCTAAACCGTAAACACCAAACTCTATACCCTAAACACGAAATCCTAAACTCCAATCCCTAAATTCTAGACCCTAAACTCTCAACCCTAAACACGAAATCCTATACCCTAAACACTAAACCCTAAACCCTAAACACCAAACTCTACACCCTAAACACGAAATCCTAAACTCCAATACCTAAATTCTAGACCCTAAACTCTAAAAACCCTAATACTAATCTCTAAACACTAATCGCTAAACCATAAAACGTAAATTCTAAACCCTAAATCCTAAACACTTAACACTAAACTCTAAACCGTAAACACCAAACTCTACACCCTAAACATGAAATCCTAAACTCCAATACCTAAATTCTAGACCCTAAACCCTAAACCATAATACTAATCCCTAAACACTAATCCCTAAACCATAAAACGTAAATT
This sequence comes from Linum usitatissimum, assembly GCA_030674075.2. NCBI lineage: Eukaryota > Viridiplantae > Streptophyta > Magnoliopsida > Malpighiales > Linaceae > Linum > Linum usitatissimum. The sequence goes on along the minus strand of JAUJYP020000543.1, from coordinate 262,752 downwards.
CTAAACCCTAAATCCTAAACACTGAACACTAAACTCTAAACCGTAAACACCAAACTCTACACCCTAAACACGAAACCCTAAACCCTAAACTCCAAACCCTAAATTCTAAACCCTAAACCCTTAACCCTAAACTCTAAACCTTGAAAACTAAACCCAGACACTAAACTCTAATCTCTAAACACTAAACTCTAAACCGTAAACCCTAAACCCTAACCCCTGAAAACTAAACTCTAAACCCTCGCATTATACACTAAATCTTAAACTCTAAACCCCAAATTCTAAACCCTAAACCCTAAACCCTAAACTCTAAACCCTAATACTAATCGCTAAACACTAAACCCTAATCCATAAAAACTAAATTCTAAACCCTAAATCCTAAACACTAAACACTAAAATCTAAACCCTACACACCAAACTCTACACCCTAAATACGAAATCCTAAACTCCAATACCTAAATTCTAGACCCTAAACCCTAATACTAATCCCTAAACATTAATCGCTAAACCATAAAACGTAAATTCTAAACCCTAAATCCTAAACACTTAACACTAAACTCTAAACCGTAAACACCAAACTTTACACCCTAAACACGGACTCCTAAACTCCAATCCCTAAATTCTAAACCCTAAACCCTTAACCCTAAACTCTAAACCTTGAACACTCAACCCAAAACACTTAACTCTAATCTCTAAACAATATACTCTAAACCCTAAACCCTAAACCCTAAACTCCAATACCTAAATTCTAGACCCTAAACCCTAATACTAATCCCTAAACCTAATACTAATCCCTAAACACTAATCCCTAAACCATAAAACGTGAATTCTAAACCATATATCCTTAACCCTAAACTCTAAACCTCGAACACTCAACCTAAAACACTTAACTCTAATATCTAAACAATAAACTCTAAACCCTAAACCCTAAACCCTAACCCCTAAACACTAAACTCTAAACTCTAAACCCCAAGTATTATACACAAAATCTTAAACTCTAAACCCCAAATCCTCAACCCTAAACCCTAAACCCTAAACTCTAAAGCCTAAACCTAAACTCTAAATATTAAACACTAAACCCTAAACCTAATCTCTAAATATTAAACACTAAACCCTAAACCTAAACTCTAAATATTAAACCCTAAAATCTAAATCCTAAACACTAAACCTTAAAAAGAAAACTATAAACCCTAAACCCTAAACAATAAACACGAAATCCTAAACCCTAAACCCTAAACCCTAAACACCAAACTCTACATCCGAAACTCTAAACACGAATCCTAAAATCTAATCCCTAAATTCAAAATCCTAAACCCTAAACCCTAAACCCTGACCCCTAAACCCTAAACACCAAACTCTACACCCTAAACACAAAATCCTAATCTCCAATCCCTAAATTCTAGACCCTAAACTCTCAACACTAAACTCTAAATACTAATCCCTGAACACTAAACCCTAATCCATAAAAAGTAAATTCTAAACCCTAAATCCTAAACACTAAACTCTAAACCCTACACAAAAACTCTACACCCTAAACACGAAATCCTAAACTCCAATCCCTAAATTCTAAATCCTAAACCCTTAACCCTAAATTCTAAACCTTGAACACTCAACCTAAAACACTTAACTCTAATCTCTAAACAATAAACTCTAAACCCTAAACCCTAAACCCTAACCCCTAAACACTAAACTCTAAACTCTAAACCGTAAGTATTATACACAAAACCTTAAACTCTAAACCCCAAATCCTAAACCCTAAACCCAAAACCCTAAACCTAAACTCTAAATATTAAACACTAAACCCTAAACCTAATCTCTAAATATTAAACACTAAACCCTAAACCCAAACTCTAAATATTAAACCCTAAAATCTAAATCCTAAACACTAAACCCTACACACGAAATCCTAAACCCTAAACCCTAAACCCTAAACACCAAACTCTACATCCGAAACTCTAAACACGAATCCTAAAATCTAATCCCTAAATACAAAATCCTAAACCCTAAACCCTAAACCCTGACCCCTAAACCCTAAACACCAAACTCTACACTCTAAACACGAAATCCTAAACTCCAATACCTAAATTCTAGACCCTAAACCGTAAACCCTAATACTAATCCCTAAACACTAAACACTATACTCTAAACCGTAAACACCAAACTCCACACCCTAAACACGAAATCCTAAACTCCAATCCCTAAATTCTAGACCCTAAACTCTCAACACTAAACTCTAAATACTAATCCCCGAACACTAAACCCTAATCCATAAAAAGTAAATTCTAAACCCTAAATCCTAAACACTAAACTCTAAACCCTACACAAAGAAACTCTACACCCTAAACACGAAATCCTAAACTCCAATCCCTAAATTCTAAACCCTAAACCCTTAACCCTAAACTCTAAACCTTGAACACTCAACCTAAAACACTTAACTCTAATCTCTAAACAATAAACTCTAAACCCTAAACCCTAAACCCTAACCCCTAAACACTAAACTCTAAACCCTAAACCGTAAGTATTATACACAAAATCTTAAACTCTAAACCCCAAATCCTAAACCCTAAACCCTAAACCCTAAACTCTAAACCCTAAACCTAAACTCTAAATATTAAACACTAAACCCTAAACCTAATCTCTAAATATTAAACACTAAACCCTAAACCCAAACTCTAAACCTTGAAAACTAAACCCAAACACTAAACCTTGAAAACTAAACCCAAACACTAAACTCTAATCTCTAAACACTAAACTCTAAACCCTAAACCCTAAACCCTAACCCATAAACACTAAACTCTAAACTCTAAACCCTACGTATTATACACAAAATTTTAAACTCTAAACCCCAAATCCTAAACCCTAAACCCTAAACCCTAAACTCTAAACCCTAAACCTAAACTCGGAATATTAAACACTAAACCCTAAACCTACACTCTAAATATTAAACACTAAACCCTAAACCTAAACTCTAAATATTAAACCCTAAAATCTAAATCCTAAACACTAAACCGTAAAAAGAAAACTATAAAGCCTAAACCCTAAACCCTAAATTCTACACCGTAAACACGAAACCCTAAACCCTAAACTCCAAACCCTAAACCTAAACTCTAAATATTAAACACTAAACCCTAAACCTAATCTCTAAATATTAAACACTAAACCCTAAACCCAAACTCTAAACCTTGAAAACTAAACCCAAACACTAAACCTTGAAAACTAAACCCAAACACTAAACTCTAATCTCTAAACACTAAACTCTAAACCCTAAACCCTAAACCCTAACCCCTAAACACTAAACTCTAAACTCTAAACCCTACGTATTATACACAAAATTTTAAACTCTAAACCCCAAATCCTAAACCCTAAACCCTAAACCCTAAACTCTAAACCCTAAACCTAAACTCGGAATATTAAACACTAAACCCTAAACCTACACTCTAAATATTAAACCCTAAAATCTAAATCCTAAACACTAAACCGTAAAAAGAAAACTATAAAGCCTAAACCCTAAACCCTAACCACGAAATCCTAAACCCTAAACCCTAAACACCAAACTCTACATCCGAAACTCAATACACGAATCCTAAAATATAATCCCTAAATTCCAAATCCTAAACCCTAAACCCTAAACCCTGAACACTAAACCCTAAACACCAAACTCTATTAAACACTAAACCCTAAACCTAAACTCTAAATATTACACACTAAACCCTAAATCCACAACCCTAAAATCTAAATCCTGAACACTAAACCTTAAAAAGAAAACTATAAACCCTAAACCCGAAACGCTAAACACGAAATCCTAAAATTTAATCCCTAAATTCCAACTCCTAAACCCTAAACCCTAAACCCGAAACCCTAAACCCTAAACCCTAAACCCTAAACACCAAACTCTACACCCTAAACACGAAATCCTAAACTCCAATACCTAAATTCTAGACCCTAAACCGTAAACCCTAATACTAATCCCTAAACACTAAATACTATACTCTAAACCGTAAACACCAAACTCTATACCCTAAACACGAAATCCTAAACTCCAATCCCTAAATTCTAGACCCTACACTCTCAACCCTAAACACGAAATCCTATACCCTAAACACTAAACCCTAAACCCTAAACACCAAACTCTACACCCTAAACACGAAATCCTAAACTCCAATACCTAAATTCTAGACCCTAAACTCTAAAAACCCTAATACTAATCTCTAAACACTAATCGCTAAACCATAAAACGTAAATTCTAAACCCTAAATCCTAAGCACTTAACACTAAACTCTAAACCGTAAACACCAAACTCTACACCCTAAACATGAAATCCTAAACTCCAATACCTAAATTCTAGACCCTAAACCCTAACCCATAATACTAATCCCTAAACACTAATCCCTAAACCATAAAACGTAAATTCTAAACCCTAAATCCTAAACACTGAACACTAAACTCTAAACCGTAAACACCAAACTCTACACCGTAAACACGAAACCCTAAACCCTAAACTCCAAACCCTAAATTCTAAACCCTAAACCCTTAACCCTAAACTCTAAACCTTGAAAACTAAACCCAGTCACTAAACTCTAATCTCTAAACACTAAACTCTAAACCGTAAACCCTAAACCCTAACCCCCGAAAACTAAACTCTAAACCCTCGCATTATACACTAAATCTTAAACTCTAAACCCAAAATTCTAAACCCTAAACCCTAAACCCTAAACTCTAAACCCTAATACTAATCGCTAAACACTAAACCCTAATCCATAAAAACTAAATTCTAAACCCTAAATCCTAAACACTAAACACTAAACTCTAAACCCTACACACCAAACTCTACACCCTAAATACGAAATCCTAAACTCCAATACCTAAATTCTAGACCCTAAACCCTAATACTAATCCCTAAACATTAATCGCTAAACCATAAAACGTAAATTCTAAACCCTAAATCCTAAACACTTAACACTAAACTCTAAACCGTAAACACCAAACTTTACACCCTAAACACGGACTCCTAAACTCCAATCCCTAAATTCTAAACCCTAAACCCTTAACCCTAAACTCTAAACCTTGAACACTCAACCCAAAACACTTAACTCTAATCTCTAAACAATATACTCTAAACCCTAAACCCTAAACCCTAAACTCCAATACCTAAATTCTAGACCCTAAACCCTAATACTAATCCCTAAACCTAATACTAATCCCTAAACACTAATCCCTAAACCATAAAATGTGAATTCTAAACCATATATCCTTAACCCTAAACTCTAAACCTTGAACACTCAACCTAAAACACTTAATTCTAATATCTAAACAATAAACTCTAAACCCTAAACCCTAAACCCTAACCCCTAAACACTAAACTCTAAACTCTAAACCCTAAGTATTATACACAAAATCTTAAACTCTAAACCCCAAATCCTCAACCCTAAACCCTAAACCCTAAACTCTAAACCCTAAACCTAAACTCTAAATATTAAACACTAAACCCTAAACCTAATCTCTAAATATTAAACACTAAACCCTAAACCTAAACTCTAAATATTAAACCCTAAAATCTAAATCCTAAACACTAAACCTTAAAAAGAAAACTATAAACCCTAAACCCTAAACAATAAACACGAAATCCTAAACCCTAAACCCTAAACCCTAAACACCAAACTCTACATCCGAAACTCTAAACACGAATCCTAAAATCTAATCCCTAAATTCAAAATCCTAAACCCTAAACCCTAAACCCTGACCCCTAAACCCTAAACACCAAACTCTACACCCTAAACACAAAATCCTAATCTCCAATCCCTAAATTCTAGACCCTAAACTCTCAACACTAAACTCTAAATACTAATCCCTGAACACTAAACCCTAATCCATAAAAAGTAAATTCTAAACCCTAAATCCTAAACACTAAACTCTAAACCCTACACAAGAAACTCTACACCCTAAACACGAAATCCTAAACTCCAATCCCTAAATTCTAAATCCTAAACCCTTAACCCTAAACTCTAAACCTTGAACCCTCAACCTAAAACACTTAACTCTAATCTCTAAACAATAAACTCTAAATCCTAAACACTAAACCCTAACCCCTAAACACTAAACTCTAAACTCTAAACCGTAAGTATTATACACAAAACCTTAAACTCTAAACCCCAAATCCTAAACCCTAAACCCTAAACCCTAAACCTAAACTCTAAATATTAAACACTAAACCCTAAACCTAATCTCTAAATATTAAACACTAAACCCTAAACCCAAACTCTAAACCTTGAAAACTAAACCCAAACACTAAACCTTGAAAACTAAACCCAAACACTAAACTCTAATCTCTAAACACTAAACTCTAAACCCTAAACCCTAAACCCTAACCCCTAAACACTAAACTCTAAACTCTAAACCCTACGTATTATACACAAAATTTTAAACTCTAAACCCCAAATCCTAAACCCTAAACCCTAAACCCTAAACTCTAAACCCTAAACCTAAACTCGGAATATTAAACACTAAACCCTAAACCTACACTCTAAATATTAAACCCTAAAATCTAAATCCTAAACACTAAACCGTAAAAAGAAAACTATAAAGCCTAAACCCTAAACCCTAACCACGAAATCCTAAACCCTAAACCCTAAACACCAAACTCTACATCCGAAACTCAATACACGAATCCTAAAATATAATCCCTAAATTCCAAATCCTAAACCCTAAACCCTAAACCCTGAACACTAAACCCTAAACACCAAACTCTATTAAACACTAAACCCTAAACCTAAACTCTAAATATTACACACTAAACCCTAAATCCACAACCCTAAAATCTAAATCCTGAACACTAAACCTTAAAAAGAAAACTATAAACCCTAAACCCGAAACGCTAAACACGAAATCCTAAAATTTAATCCCTAAATTCCAACTCCTAAACCCTAAACCCTAAACCCGAAACCCTAAACCCTAAACCCTAAACCCTAAACACCAAACTCTACACCCTAAACACGAAATCCTAAACTCCAATACCTAAATTCTAGACCCTAAACCGTAAACCCTAATACTAATCCCTAAACACTAAATACTATACTCTAAACCATAAACACCAAACTCTATACCCTAAACACGAAATCCTAAACTCCAATCCCTAAATTCTAGACCCTACACTCTCAACCCTAAACACGAAATCCTATACCCTAAACACTAAACCCTAAACCCTAAACACCAAACTCTACACCCTAAACACGAAATCCTAAACTCCAATACCTAAATTCTAGACCCTAAACTCTAAAAACCCTAATACTAATCTCTAAACACTAATCGCTAAACCATAAAACGTAAATTCTAAACCCTAAATCCTAAACACTTAACACTAAACTCTAAACCGTAAACACCAAACTCTACACCCTAAACATGAAATCCTAAACTCCAATACCTAAATTCTAGACCCTAAACCCTAACCCATAATACTAATCCCTAAACACTAATCCCTAAACCATAAAACGTAAATTCTAAACCCTAAATCCTAAACACTGAACACTAAACTCTAAACCGTAAACACCAAACTCTACACCGTAAACACGAAACCCTAAACCCTAAACTCCAAACCCTAAATTCTAAACCCTAAACCCTTAACCCTAAACTCTAAACCTTGAAAACTAAACCCAGTCACTAAACTCTAATCTCTAAACACTAAACTCTAAACCGTAAACCCTAAACCCTAACCCCTGAAAACTAAACTCTAAACCCTCAGTATTATACACTAAATCTTAAACTCTAAACCCAAAATTCTAAACCCTAAACCCTAAACCCTAAACTCTAAACCCTAATACTAATCGCTAAACACTAAACCCTAATCCATAAAAACTAAATTCTAAACCCTAAATCCTAAACACTAAACACTAAACTCTAAACCCTACACACCAAACTCTACACCCTAAATACGAAATCCTAAACTCCAATACCTAAATTCTAGACCCTAAACCCTAATACTAATCCCTAAACATTAATCGCTAAACCATAAAACGTAAATTCTAAACCCTAAATCCTAAACACTTAACACTAAACTCTAAACCGTAAACACCAAACTTTACACCCTAAACACGGACTCCTAAACTCCAATCCCTAAATTCTAAACCCTAAACCCTTAACCCTAAACTCTAAACCTTGAACACTCAACCCAAAACACTTAACTCTAATCTCTAAACAATATACTCTAAACCCTAAACCCTAAACCCTAAACTCCAATACCTAAATTCTAGACCCTAAACCCTAATACTAATCCCTAAACCTAATACTAATCCCTAAACACTAATCCCTAAACCATAAAACGTGAATTCTAAACCATATATCCTTAACCCTAAACTCTAAACCTTGAACACTCAACCTAAAACACTTAACTCTAATATCTAAACAATAAACTCTAAACCCTAAACCCTAAACCCTAACCCCTAAACCCTAAACTCTAAACTCTAAACCCTAAGTATTATACACAAAATCTTAAACTCTAAACCCCAAATCCTCAACCCTAAACCCTAAACCCTAAACTCTAAACCCTAAACCTAAACTCTAAATATTAAACACTAAACCCTAAACCTAATCTCTAAATATTAAACACTAAACCCTAAACCTAAACTCTAAATATTAAACCCTAAAATCTAAATCCTAAACACTAAACCTTAAAAAGAAAACTATAAACCCTAAACCCTAAACAATAAACAAGAAATCATAAACCCTAAACCCTAAACCCTAAACACCAAACTCTACATCCGAAACTCTAAACACGAATCCTAAAATCTAATCCCTAAATTCAAAATCCTAAACCCTAAACCCTAAACCCTGACCCCTAAACCCTAAACACCAAACTCTACACCCTAAACACAAAATCCTAATCTCCAATCCCTAAATTCTAGACCCTAAACTCTCAACACTAAACTCTAAATACTAATCCCTGAACACTAAACCCTAATCCATAAAAAGTAAATTCTAAACCCTAAATCCTAAACACTAAACTCTAAACCCTACACAAAGAAACTCTACACACTAAACACGAAATCCTAAACTCCAATCCCTAAATTCTAATCCCTAAACCCTTAACCCTAAACTCTAAACCTTGAACACTCAACCTAAAACACTTAACTCTAATCTCTAAACCCTAAACCCTAAACCCTAAACCCTAACCCCTAAACACTAAACTCTAAACTCTAAACCGTAAGTATTATACACAAAATCTTAAACTCTAAACCCCAAATCCTAAACCCTAAACCCTAAACCCTAAACTCTAAACCCTAAACCTAAACTCTAAATATTAAACACTAAACCCTAAACCTACACTCTAAATATTAAACACTAAACCCTAAACCTAAACTCTAAATATTAAACCCTAAAATCTAAATCCTAAACACTAAACCGTAAAAAGAAAACTATAAAGCCTAAACCCTAACCACGAAATCTTAAACCCTAAACCCTAAACACCAAACTCTACATCCGAAACTCAATACACGAATCCTAAAATATAATCCCTAAATTCCAAATCCTAAACCCTAAACCCTAAACCCTGAACACTAAACCCTAAACACCAAACTCTATTAAACACTAAACCCTAAACCTAAACTCTAAATATTACACACTAAACCCTAAATCCACAACCCTAAAATCTAAATCCTGAACACTAAACCTTAAAAAGAAAACTATAAACCCTAAACCCGAAACGCTAAACACGAAATCCTAAAATTTAATCCCTAAATTCCAATTCCTAAACCCTAAACCCTAAACCCGAAACCCTAAACCCTAAACCCTAAACACCAAACTCTACACCCTAAACACAAAATCCTAATCTCCAATCCCTAAATTCTAGACCCTAAACTCTCAACACTAAACTCTAAATACTAATCCCTGAACACTAAACCCTAATCCATAAAAAGTAAATTCTAAACCCTAAATCCTAAACACTAAACTCTAAACCCTACACAAGAAACTCTACACACTAAACACGAAATCCTAAACTCCAATCCCTAAATTCTAATCCCTAAACCCTTAACCCTAAACTCTAAACCTTGAACACTCAACCTAAAACACTTAACTCTAATCTCTAAACCCTAAACCCTAAACCCTAAACCCTAACCCCTAAACACTAAACTCTAAACTCTAAACCGTAAGTATTATACACAAAATCTTAAACTCTAAACCCCAAATCCTAAACCCTAAACCCTAAACCCTAAACTCTAAACCCTAAACCTAAACTCTAAATATTAAACACTAAACCCTAAACCTACACTCTAAATATTAAACACTAAACCCTAAACCTAAACTCTAAATATTAAACCCTAAAATCTAAATCCTAAACACTAAACCGTAAAAAGAAAACTATAAAGCCTAAACCCTAACCACGAAATCTTAAACCCTAAACCCTAAACACCAAACTCTACATCCGAAACTCAATACACGAATCCTAAAATATAATCCCTAAATTCCAAATCCTAAACCCTAAACCCTAAACCCTGAACACTAAACCCTAAACACCAAACTCTATTAAACACTAAACCCTAAACCTAAACTCTAAATATTACACACTAAACCCTAAATCCACAACCCTAAAATCTAAATCCTGAACACTAAACCTTAAAAAGAAAACTATAAACCCTAAACCCGAAACGCTAAACACGAAATCCTAAAATTTAATCCCTAAATTCCAATTCCTAAACCCTAAACCCTAAACCCGAAACCCTAAACCCTAAACCCTAAACACCAAACTCTACACCCTAAACACGAAATCCTAAACTCCAATACCTAAATTCTAGACCCTAAACCGTAAACCCTAATACTAATCCCTAAACACTAAATACTATACTCTAAACCGTAAACACCAAACTCTATACCCTAAACACGAAATCCTAAACTCCAATCCCTAAATTCTAGACCCTAAACTCTCAACCCTAAACACGAAATCCTATACCCTAAACACTAAACCCTAAACCCTAAACACCAAACTCTACACCCTAAACACGAAATCCTAAACTCCAATACCTAAATTCTAGACCCTAAACTCTAAAAACCCTAATACTAATCTCTAAACACTAATCGCTAAACCATAAAACGTAAATTCTAAACCCTAAATCCTAAACACTTAACACTAAACTCTAAACCGTAAACACCAAACTCTACACCCTAAACATGAAATCCTAAACTCCAATACCTAAATTCTAGACCCTAAACCCTAAACCATAATACTAATCCCTAAACACTAATCCCTAAACCATAAAACGTAAATTCTAAACCCTAAATCCTAAACACCGAACACTAAACTCTAAACCGTAAACACCAAACTCTACACCCTAAACACGAAACCCTAAACCCTAAACTCCAAACCCTAAATTCTAAACCCTAAACCCTTAACCCTAAACTCTAAACCTTGAAAACTAAACCCGTACACTAAACTCTAATCTCTAAACACTAAACTCTAAACCGTAAACCCTAAACCCTAACCCCTGAAAACTAAACTCTAAACCCTCCGTATTATACACTAAATCTTAAACTCTAAACCCCAAATTCTAAACCCTAAACCCTAAACCCTAAACCCTAAACTCTAAACCCTAATACTAATCGCTAAACAGTAAACCCTAATCCATAAAAACTAAATTCTAAACCCTAAATCCTAAACACTAAACACTAAACTCTAAACCCTACACACCAAACTCTACACCCTAAATACGAAATCCTAAACTCCAATACCTAAATTCTTGACCCTAAACCCTAATACTAATCCCTAAACATTAATCGCTAAACCATAAAACGTAAATTCTAAACCCTAAATCCTAAACACTTAACACTAAACTCTAAACCGTAAACACCAAACTTTACACCCTAAACACGGACTCCTAAACTCCAATCCCTAAATTCTAAACCCTAAACCCTTAACCCTAAACTCTAAACCTTGAACACTCAACCCAAAACACTTAACTCTAATCTCTAAACAATATACTCTAAACCCTAAACCCTAAACCCTAAACCCTAAACGTGAATTCTAAACCATATATCCTTAACCCTACACTCTAAACCTTGAACACTCAACCTAAAACACTTAACTCTAATATCTAAACAATAAACTCTAAACCCTAAACCCTAAACCCTAACCCCTAAACACTAAACTCTAAACTCTAAACCCTAAGTATTATACACAAAATCTTAAACTCTAAACCCCAAATCCTCAACCCTAAACCCTAAACCCTAAACTCTAAACCCTAAACCTAAACTCTAAATATTAAACACTAAACCCTAAACCTAATCTCTAAATATTAAACACTAAACCCTAAACCTAAACTCTAAATATTAAACCCTAAAATCTAAATCCTAAACACTAAACCTTAAAAAGAAAACTATAAACCCTAAACCCTAAACAATAAACACGAAATCCTAAACCCTAAACCCTAAACCCTAAACACCAAACTCTACATCCGAAACTCTAAACACGAATCCTAAAATCTAATCCCTAAATTCAAAATCCTAAACCCTAAACCCTAAACCCTGACCCCTAAACCCTAAACACCAAACTCTACACCCTAAACACAAAATCCTAATCTCCAATCCCTAAATTCTAGACCCTAAACTCTCAACACTAAACTCTAAATACTAATCCCTGAACACTAAACCCTAATCCATAAAAAGTAAATTCTAAACCCTAAATCCTAAACACTAAACTCTAAACCCTACACAAGCAAACTCTACACCCTAAACACGAAATCCTAAACTCCAATCCCTAAATTCTAAATCCTAAACCCTTAACCCTAAACTCTAAACCTTGAACACTCAACCTAAAACACTTAACTCTAATCTCTAAACAATAAACTCTAAACCCTAAACCCTAAACCCTAACCCCTAAACACTAAACTCTAAACTCTAAACCGTAAGTATTATACACAAAACCTTAAACTCTAAACCCCAAATCCTAAACCCTAAACCCAAAACCCTAAACCTAAACTCTAAATATTAAACACTAAACCCTAAACCTAATCTCTAAATATTAAACACTAAACCCTAAACCCAAACTCTAAATATTAAACCCTAAAATCTAAATCCTAAACACTAAACCCTACACACGAAATCCTAAACCCTAAACCCTAAACCCTAAACACCAAACTCTACATCCGAAACTCTAAACACGAATCCTAAAATCTAATCCCTAAATACAAAATCCTAAACCCTAAACCCTAAACCCTGACCCCTAAACCCTAAACACCAAACTCTACACTCTAAACACGAAATCCTAAACTCCAATACCTAAATTCTAGACCCTAAACCGTAAACCCTAATACTAATCCCTAAACACTAAACACTATACTCTAAACCGTAAACACCAAACTCCACACCCTAAACACGAAATCCTAAACTCCAATCCCTAAATTCTAGACCCTAAACTCTCAACACTAAACTCTAAATACTAATCCCTCAACACTAAACCCTAATCCATAAAAAGTAAATTCTAAACCCTAAATCCTAAACACTAAACTCTAAACCCTACACAGCAAACTCTACACCCTAAACACGAAATCCTAAACTCCAATCCCTAAATTCTAAACCCTAAACCCTTAACCCAAAACTCTAAACCTTGAACACTCAACCTAAAACACTTAACTCTAATCTCTAAACAATAAACTCTAAACCCTAAACCCTAAACCCTAACCCCTAAACACTAAACTCTAAACTCTAAACCGTAAGTATTATACACAAAATCGTAAACTCTAAACCCCAAATCCTAAACCCTAAACCCTAAACCCTAAACTCTAAACCCTAAACCTAAACTCTAAATATTAAACACTAAACCCTAAACCTAATCTCTAAATATTAAACACTAAACCCTAAACCCAAACTCTAAACCTTGAAAACTAAACCCAAACACTAAACCTTGAAAACTAAACCCAAACACTAAACTCTAATCTCTAAACACTAAACTCTAAACCCTAAACCCTAAACCCTAACCCCTAAACACTAAACTCTAAACTCTAAACCCTACGTATTATACACAAAATTTTAAACTCTAAACCCCAAATCCTAAACCCTAAACCCTAAACCCTGAACTCTAAACCCTAAACCTAAACTCGGAATATTAAACACTAAACCCTAAACCTACACTCTAAATATTAAACCCTAAAATCTAAATCCTAAACACTAAACCGTAAAAAGAAAACTATAAAGCCTAAACCCTAAACCCTAACCACGAAATCCTAAACCCTAAACCCTAAACACCAAACTCTACATCCGAAACTCAATACACGAATCCTAAAATATAATCCCTAAATTCCAAATCCTAAACCCTAAACCCTAAACCCTGAACACTAAACCCTAAACACCAAACTCTATTAAACACTAAACCCTAAACCTAAACTCTAAATATTACACACTAAACCCTAAATCCACAACCCTAAAATCTAAATCCTGAACACTAAACCTTAAAAAGAAAACTATAAACCCTAAACCCGAAACGCTAAACACGAAATCCTAAAATTTAATCCCTAAATTCCAACTCCTAAACCCTAAACCCTAAACCCGAAACCCTAAACCCTAAACCCTAAACCCTAAACACCAAACTCTACACCCTAAACACGAAATCCTAAACTCCAATACCTAAATTCTAGACCCTAAACCGTAAACCCTAATACTAATCCCTAAACACTAAATACTATACTCTAAACCGTAAACACCAAACTCTATACCCTAAACACGAAATCCTAAACTCCAATCCCTAAATTCTAGACCCTAAACTCTCAACCCTAAACACGAAATCCTATACCCTAAACACTAAACCCTAAACCCTAAACACCAAACTCTACACCCTAAACACGAAATCCTAAACTCCAATACCTAAATTCTAGACCCTAAACTCTAAAAACCCTAATACTAATCTCTAAACACTAATCGCTAAACCATAAAACGTAAATTCTAAACCCTAAATCCTAAACACTTAACACTAAACTCTAAACCGTAAACACCAAACTCTACACCCTAAACATGAAATCCTAAACTCCAATACCTAAATTCTAGACCCTAAACCCTAACCCATAATACTAATCCCTAAACACTAATCCCTAAACCATAAAACGTAAATTCTAAACCCTAAATCCTAAACACTGAACACTAAACTCTAAACCGTAAACACCAAACTCTACACCGTAAACACGAAACCCTAAACCCTAAACTCCAAACCCTAAATTCTAAACCCTAAACCCTTAACCCTAAACTCTAAACCTTGAAAACTAAACCCAGTCATTAAACTCTAATCTCTAAACACTAAACTCTAAACCGTAAACCCTAAACCCTAACCCCTGAAAACTAAACTCTAAACCCTCAGTATTATACACTAAATCTTAAACTCTAAACCCAAAATTCTAAACCCTAAACCCTAAACCCTAAACTCTAAACCCTAATACTAATCGCTAAACACTAAACCCTAATCCATAAAAACTAAATTCTAAACCCTAAATCCTAAACACTAAACACTAAACTCTAAACCCTACACACCAAACTCTACACCCTAAATACGAAATCCTAAACTCCAATACCTAAATTCTAGACCCTAAACCCTAATACTAATCCCTAAACATTAATCGCTAAACCATAAAACGTAGATTCTAAACCCTAAATCCTAAACACTTAACACTAAACTCTAAACCGTAAACACCAAACTTTACACCCTAAACACGGACTCCTAAACTCCAATCCCTAAATTCTAAACCCTAAACCCTTAACCCTAAACTCTAAACCTTGAACACTCAACCCAAAACACTTAACTCTAATCTCTAAACAATATACTCTAAACCCTAAACCCTAAACCCTAAACTCCAATACCTAAATTCTAGACCCTAAACCCTAATACTAATCCCTAAACCTAATACTAATCCCTAAACACTAATCCCTAAACCATAAAACGTGAATTCTAAACCATATATCCTTAACCCTAAACTCTAAACCTTGAACACTCAACCTAAAACACTTAACTCTAATATCTAAACAATAAACTCTAAACCCTAAACGCTAAACCCTAACCCCTAAACACTAAACTCTAAACTCTAAACCCTAAGTATTATACACAAAATCTTAAACTCTAAACCCCAAATCCTCAACCCTAAACCCTAAACCCTAAACTCTAAACCCTAAACCTAAACTCTAAATATTAAACACTAAACCCTAAACCTAATCTCTAAATATTAAACACTAAACCCTAAACCTAAACTCTAAATATTAAACCCTAAAATCTAAATCCTAAACACTAAACCTTAAAAAGAAAACTATAAACCCTAAACCCTAAACAATAAACAAGAAATCATAAACCCTAAACCCTAAACCCTAAACACCAAACTCTACATCCGAAACTCTAAACACGAATCCTAAAATCTAATCCCTAAATTCAAAATCCTAAACCCTAAACCCTAAACCCTGACCCCTAAACCCTAAACACCAAACTCTACACCCTAAACACAAAATCCTAATCTCCAATCCCTAAATTCTAGACCCTAAACTCTCAACACTAAACTCTAAATACTAATCCCTGAACACTAAACCCTAATCCATAAAAAGTAAATTCTAAACCCTAAATCCTAAACACTAAACTCTAAACCCTACACAGCAAACTCTACACACTAAACACGAAATCCTAAACTCCAATCCCTAAATTCTAATCCCTAAACCCTTAACCCTAAACTCTAAACCTTGAACACTCAACCTAAAACACTTAACTCTAATCTCTAAACCCTAAACCCTAAACCCTAAACCCTAACCCCTAAACACTAAACTCTAAACTCTAAACCGTAAGTATTATACACAAAATCTTAAACTCTAAACCCCAAATCCTAAACCCTAAACCCTAAACCCTAAACTCTAAACCCTAAACCTAAACTCTAAATATTAAACACTAAACCCTAAACCTACACTCTAAATATTAAACACTAAACCCTAAACCTAAACTCTAAATATTAAACCCTAAAATCTAAATCCTAAACACTAAACCGTAAAAAGAAAACTATAAAGCCTAAACCCTAACCACGAAATCTTAAACCCTAAACCCTAAACACCAAACTCTACATCCGAAACTCAATACACGAATCCTAAAATATAATCCCTAAATTCCAAATCCTAAACCCTAAACCCTAAACCCTGAACACTAAACCCTAAACACCAAACTCTATTAAACACTAAACCCTAAACCTAAACTCTAAATATTACACACTAAACCCTAAATCCACAACCCTAAAATCTAAATCCTGAACACTAAACCTTAAAAAGAAAACTATAAACCCTAAACCCGAAACGCTAAACACGAAATCCTAAAATTTAATCCCTAAATTCCAATTCCTAAACCCTAAACCCTAAACCCGAAACCCTAAACCCTAAACCCTAAACACCAAACTCTACACCCTAAACACGAAATCCTAAACTCCAATACCTAAATTCTAGACCCTAAACCGTAAACCCTAATACTAATCCCTAAACACTAAATACTATACTCTAAACCGTAAACACCAAACTCTATACCCTAAACACGAAATCCTAAACTCCAATCCCTAAATTCTAGACCCTAAACTCTCAACCCTAAACACGAAATCCTATACCCTAAACACTAAACCCTAAACCCTAAACACCAAACTCTACACCCTAAACACGAAATCCTAAACTCCAATACCTAAATTCTAGACCCTAAACTCTAAAAACCCTAATACTAATCTCTAAACACTAATCGCTAAACCATAAAACGTAAATTCTAAACCCTAAATCCTAAACACTTAACACTAAACTCTAAACCGTAAACACCAAACTCTACACCCTAAACATGAAATCCTAAACTCCAATACCTAAATTCTAGACCCTAAACCCTAAACCATAATACTAATCCCTAAACACTAATCCCTAAACCATAAAACGTAAATTCTAAACCCTAAATCCTAAACACCGAACACTAAACTCTAAACCGTAAACACCAAACTCTACACCCTAAACACGAAACCCTAAACCCTAAACTCCAAACCCTAAATTCTAAACCCTAAACCCTTAACCCTAAACTCTAAACCTTGAAAACTAAACCCGTACACTAAACTCTAATCTCTAAACACTAAACTCTAAACCGTAAACCCTAAACCCTAACCCCTGAAAACTAAACTCTAAACCCTCAGTATTATACACTAAATCTTAAACTCTAAACCCCAAATTCTAAACCCTAAACCCTAAACCCTAAACCCTAAACTCTAAACCCTAATACTAATCGCTAAACACTAAACCCTAATCCATAAAAACTAAATTCTAAACCCTAAATCCTAAACACTAAACACTAAACTCTAAACCCTACACACCAAACTCTACACCCTAAATACGAAATCCTAAACTCCAATACCTAAATTCTAGACCCTAAACCCTAATACTAATCCCTAAACATTAATCGCTAAACCATAAAACGTAAATTCTAAACCCTAAATCCTAAACACTTAACACTAAACTCTAAACCGTAAACACCAAACTTTACACCCTAAACACGGACTCCTAAACTCCAATCCCTAAATTCTAAACCCTAAACCCTTAACCCTAAACTCTAAACCTTGAACACTCAACCCAAAACACTTAACTCTAATCTCTAAACAATATACTCTAAACCCTAAACCCTAAACCCTAAACTCCAATACCTAAATTCTAGACCCTAAACCCTAATACTAATCCCTAAACCTAATACTAATCCCTAAACACTAATCCCTAAACCATAAAACGTGAATTCTAAACCATATATCCTTAACCCTAAACTCTAAACCTTGAACACTCAACCTAAAACACTTAACTCTAATATCTAAACAATAAACTCTAAACCCTAAACCCTAAACCCTAACCCCTAAACACTAAACTCTAAACTCTAAACCCTAAGTATTATACACAAAATCTTAAACTCTAAACCCCAAATCCTCAACCCTAAACCCTAAACCCTAAACTCTAAACCCTAAACCTAAACTCTAAATATTAAACACTAAACCCTAAACCTAATCTCTAAATATTAAACACTAAACCCTAAACCTAAACTCTAAATATTAAACCCTAAAATCTAAATCCTAAACACTAAACCTTAAAAAGAAAACTATAAACCCTAAACCCTAAACAATAAACACGAAATCCTAAACCCTAAACCCTAAACCCTAAACACCAAACTCTACATCCGAAACTCTAAACACGAATCCTAAAATCTAATCCCTAAATTCAAAATCCTAAACCCTAAACCCTAAACCCTGACCCCTAAACCCTAAACACCAAACTCTACACCCTAAACACAAAATCCTAATCTCCAATCCCTAAATTCTAGACCCTAAACTCTCAACACTAAACTCTAAATACTAATCCCTGAACACTAAACCCTAATCCATAAAAAGTAAATTCTAAACCCTAAATCCTAAACACTAAACTCTAAACCCTACACAAAAACTCTACACCCTAAACACGAAATCCTAAACTCCAATCCCTAAATTCTAAATCCTAAACCCTTAACCCT
Source organism: Linum usitatissimum (assembly GCA_030674075.2). Lineage (NCBI taxonomy): Eukaryota > Viridiplantae > Streptophyta > Magnoliopsida > Malpighiales > Linaceae > Linum > Linum usitatissimum. Next base: position 243,263 of record JAUJYP020000543.1, on the reverse strand, counting down.
AAACTCTAAACCTTGAACACTCAACCTAAAACACTTAACTCTAATCTCTAAACAATAAACTCTAAACCCTAAACCCTAAACCCTAACCCCTAAACACTAAACTCTAAACTCTAAACCGTAAGTATTATACACAAAACCTTAAACTCTAAACCCCAAATCCTAAACCCTAAACCCAAAACCCTAAACCTAAACTCTAAATATTAAACACTAAACCCTAAACCTAATCTCTAAATATTAAACACTAAACCCTAAACCCAAACTCTAAATATTAAACCCTAAAATCTAAATCCTAAACACTAAACCCTACACACGAAATCCTAAACCCTAAACCCTAAACCCTAAACACCAAACTCTACATCCGAAACTCTAAACACGAATCCTAAAATCTAATCCCTAAATACAAAATCCTAAACCCTAAACCCTAAACCCTGACCCCTAAACCCTAAACACCAAACTCTACACTCTAAACACGAAATCCTAAACTCCAATACCTAAATTCTAGACCCTAAACCGTAAACCCTAATACTAATCCCTAAACACTAAACACTATACTCTAAACCGTAAACACCAAACTCCACACCCTAAACACGAAATCCTAAACTCCAATCCCTAAATTCTAGACCCTAAACTCTCAACACTAAACTCTAAATACTAATCCCTCAACACTAAACCCTAATCCATAAAAAGTAAATTCTAAACCCTAAATCCTAAACACTAAACTCTAAACCCTACACAAAAACTCTACACCCTAAACACGAAATCCTAAACTCCAATCCCTAAATTCTAAACCCTAAACCCTTAACCCTAAACTCTAAACCTTGAACACTCAACCTAAAACACTTAACTCTAATCTCTAAACAATAAACTCTAAACCCTAAACCCTAAACCCTAACCCCTAAACACTAAACTCTAAACTCTAAACCATAAGTATTATACACAAAATCTTAAACTCTAAACCCCAAATCCTAAACCCTAAACCCTAAACCCTAAACTCTAAACCCTAAACCTAAACTCTAAATATTAAACACTAAACCCTAAACCTAATCTCTAAATATTAAACACTAAACCCTAAACCCAAACTCTAAACCTTGAAAACTAAACCCAAACACTAAACCTTGAAAACTAAACCCAAACACTAAACTCTAATCTCTAAACACTAAACTCTAAACCCTAAACCCTAAACCCTAACCCCTAAACACTAAACTCTAAACTCTAAACCCTACGTATTATACACAAAATTTTAAACTCTAAACCCCAAATCCTAAACCCTAAACCCTAAACCCTAAACTCTAAACCCTAAACCTAAACTCGGAATATTAAACACTAAACCCTAAACCTACACTCTAAATATTAAACACTAAACCCTAAACCTAAACTCTAAATATTAAACCCTAAAATCTAAATCCTAAACACTAAACCGTAAAAAGAAAACTATAAAGCCTAAACCCTAAACCCTAACCACGAAATCCTAAACCCTAAACCCTAAACACCAAACTCTACATCCGAAACTCAATATACGAATCCTAAAATATAATCCCTAAATTCCAAATCCTAAACCCTAAACCCTAAACCCTGAACACTAAACCCTAAACACCAAACTCTATTAAACACTAAACCCTAAACCTAAACTCTAAATATTACACACTAAACCCTAAATCCACAACCCTAAAATCTAAATCCTGAACACTAAACCTTAAAAAGAAAACTATAAACCCTAAACCCGAAACGCTAAACACGAAATCCTAAAATTTAATCCCTAAATTCCAATTCCTAAACCCTAAACCCTAAACCCGAAACCCTAAACCCTAAACCCTAAACACCAAACTCTACACCCTAAACACGAAATCCTAAACTCCAATACCTAAATTCTAGACCCTAAACCGTAAACCCTAATACTAATCCCTAAACACTAAATACTATACTCTAAACCGTAAACACCAAACTCTATACCCTAAACACGAAATCCTAAACTCCAATCCCTAAATTCTAGACCCTAAACTCTCAACCCTAAACACGAAATCCTATACCCTAAACACTAAACCCTAAACCCTAAACACCAAACTCTACACCCTAAACACGAAATCCTAAACTCCAATACCTAAATTCTAGACCCTAAACTCTAAAAACCCTAATACTAATCTCTAAACACTAATCGCTAAACCATAAAACGTAAATTCTAAACCCTAAATCCTAAACACTTAACACTAAACTCTAAACCGTAAACACCAAACTCTACACCCTAAACATGAAATCCTAAACTCCAATACCTAAATTCTAGACCCTAAACCCTAACCCATAATACTAATCCCTAAACACTAATCCCTAAACCATAAAACGTAAATTCTAAACCCTAAATCCTAAACACTGAACACTAAACTCTAAACCGTAAACACCAAATTCTACACCGTAAACACGAAACCCTAAACCCTAAACTCCAAACCCTAAATTCTAAACCCTAAACCCTTAACCCTAAACTCTAAACCTTGAAAACTAAACCCAGTCACTAAACTCTAATCTCTAAACACTAAACTCTAAACCGTAAACCCTAAACCCTAACCCCTGAAAACTAAACTCTAAACCCTCAGTATTATACACTAAATCTTAAACTCTAAACCACAAATTCTAAACCCTAAACCCTAAACCCTAAACTCTAAACCCTAATACTAATCGCTAAACACTAAACCCTAATCCATAAAAACTAAATTCTAAACCCTAAATCCTAAACACTAAACACTAAACTCTAAACCCTACACACCAAACTCTACACCCTAAATACGAAATCCTAAACTCCAATACCTAAATTCTAGACCCTAAACCCTAATACTAATCCCTAAACATTAATCGCTAAACCATAAAACGTAAATTCTAAACCCTAAATCCTAAACACTTAACACTAAACTCTAAACCGTAAACACCAACCTTTACACCCTAAACACGGACTCCTAAACTCCAATCCCTAAATTCTAAACCCTAAACCCTTAACCCTAAACTCTAAACCTTGAACACTCAACCCAAAACACTTAACTCTAATCTCTAAACAATATACTCTAAACCCTAAACCCTAAACCCTAAACTCCAATACCTAAATTCTAGACCCTAAACCCTAATACTAATCCCTAAACCTAATACTAATCCCTAAACACTAATCCCTAAACCATAAAACGTGAATTCTAAACCATATATCCTTAACCCTAAACTCTAAACCTTGAACACTCAACCTAAAACACTTAACTCTAATATCTAAACAATAAACTCTAAACCCTAAACCCTAAACCCTAACCCCTAAACTCTAAACTCTAAACCGTAAGTATTATACACAAGATCTTAAACTCTAAACCCCAAATCCTAAACCCTAAACCCTAAACCCTAAACTCTAAACCCTAAACCTGAACTCTAAATATTAAACACTAAACCCTAAACCTAATCTCTCAATATTAAACACTAAACCCTAAACCCAAACTCTAAATATTAAACCCTAAAATCTAAATCCTAAACACTAAACCCTACACACGAAATCCTAAACCCTAAACCCTAAACCCTAAACACCAAACTCTACATCCGAAACTCTAAACACGAATCCTAAAATCAAAATCCCTAAATTCTAAACCCTAAACCCTGACCCCTAAACCCTAAACACCAAACTCTACACTCTAAACACGAAATCCTAAACTCCAATACCTAAATTCTAGACCCTAAACCGTAAACCCTAATACTAATCCCTAAACACTAAACACTAAACCCTAAATCCTAAACACTAAACAATAAACTCTAAACCGTAAACACCAAACTCCACACCCTAAACACGAAATCCTAAACTCCAATCCCTAAATTCTAGACCCTAAACTCTCAACCCTAAACACGAAATCCTAAACCCTAAACACAAAACCCTAAACCCTAAACACCAAACTCTACACCCTAAACACGAAATCCTAAACTCCAATACCTAAATTCTAGACCCTAAACTCTAAAAACCCTAATACTAATCCCTAAACACTAATCGCTAAACCATAAAACGTAAATTCTAAACCCTAAATCCTAAACCCTTAACACTAAACTCTAAACCGTAAACACCAAACTCTACACCCTAAACACGAAATCCTAAACTCCAATACCTAAATTCTAGACCCTAAACCCTAAACCCTAATACTAATCCCTAAACACTAATCCCTAAACCATAAAACGTAAATTCTAAACCCTAAATCCTAAACACTAAACACTAAACTCTAAACCATAAACACCAAACTCTACACCCTAAACACGAAACCCTAAACCCTAAACTCCAAACCCTAAATTCTAAACCGTAAACCCTTAACCCTAAACTCTAAACCTTGAAAACTAAACCCAAACACTAAACCTTGAAAACTAAACCCAAACACTAAACTCTAATCTCTAAACACTAAACTCTAAACCGTAAACCCTAAACCCTAACCCCTGAAAACTAAACTCTAAACTCTAAACCCTCAGTATTATACACTAAATCTTAAACTCTAAACCCTAAACCCTAAACTCTAAACCCTAATACTAATCCCTGAACACTAAACCCTAATCCATAAAAACTAAATTCTAAACCCTAAATCCTAAACACTAAACACTAAACTCTAAACCCTACACACCAAACTCTACACCCTAAATACGAAATCCTAAACTCCAATACCTAAATTCTAGACCCTAAACCCTAATACTAATCCCTAAACACTCATCGCTAAACCATAAAACGTAAATTCTAAACCCTAAATCCTAAACACTTAACACTAAACTCTAAACCGTAAACACCAAACTCTACACCCTAAACACGGACTCCTAAACTCCAATACCTAAATTCTAGACCCTAAACCCTAAACCCTAATACTAATCCCTAAACACTAATCCGTAAACCATAAAACGTGAATTCTAAACCCTAAACCCTTAACCCTAAACTCTAAACCTTGAACACTCAACCTAAAACACTTAACTCTAATCTATAAACAATAAACTCTAAACCCTAAACCCTAAACCCTAACCCTTAAACACTAAACTCTAAACTCTAAACCCTAAGTATTATACACAAAATCTTAAACTCTAAACCCCAAATCCTAAACCCTAAACCCTAAACCCTAAACTCTAAACCCTAAACCTAAACTCTAAATATTAAACACTAAACCCTAAACCTAATCTCTAAATATTAAACACTAAACCCTAAACCCAAACTTTAAATATTAAACCCTAAAATCTAAATCCTAAACACTAAACCCTACACACGAAATCCTAAACCCTAAACCCTAAACCCTAAACACCAAACTCTACATCCGAAACTCTAAACACGAATCCTAAAATCTAATCCCTAAATTCAAAATCCTAAACCCTAAACCCTGACTCCTAAACACTAAACACGAAACTCTACACTCTAAACACGAAATCCTAAACTCCAATACCTAAATTCTAGACCCTAAACCGTAAACCCTAATACTAATCCCTAAACACTAAACACTATACTCTAAACCGTAAACACCAAACTCTACACCCTAAACACGAAATCCTAAACTCCAATCCCTATATTCTAGACCCTAAACTCTCAACCCTAAACACGAAATCCTAAACCCTAAACACTAAACCCTAAACCCTAAAAACGAAACTCTACACCCTAAACACGAAATCCTAAACTCCAATACCTAAATTCTAGACCCTAAACTCTAAAAACCCTAATACTAATCCCTAAACACTAATCGCTAAACCATAAAACGTAAATTCTAAACCCTAAATCATAAACAGTTAACACTAAACTCTAAACCGTAAACACCAAACTCTACACCCTAAACACGAAATCCTAAACTCCAATACCTAAATTCTAGACCCTAAACCCTAAACCCTAATACTAATCCCTAAACACTAATCCCTAAACCATAAAACGTAAATTCTAAACCCTAAATCCTAAACACTAAACATTAAACTCTAAACCATAAACACCAAACTCTACACCCTAAACACGAAACCTTAAACCCTAAACTCCAAACCCTAAATTCTAAACCCTAAGCCCTTAACCCTAAACTCTAAACCTTGAAAACTAAACCCAAACACTAAACCTTGAAAACTAAACCCAAACACTAAACTCTAATCTCTAAACACTAAACTCTAAACCGTAAACCCTAAACCCTAACCCCTGAAAACTAAACTCTAAACTCTAAACCCTCAGTATTATACACTAAGTCTTAAACTCTAAACCCCAAATTCTAAACCCTAAACCCTAAACCCTAAACCCTAAACTCTAAACCATAATACTAATCCCTGAACACTAAACCCTAATCCATAAAAACTAAATTCTAAACCCTAAATCCTAAACACTAAACACTAAACTCTAAACCCTACACACCAAACTCTACACCCTAAATACGAAATCCTAAACTCCAATACCTAAATTCTAGACCCTAAACCCTAATACTAATCCCTAAACACTAAACCCTAAACACTAAACCCTAAACCATAAAACGTAAATTCTAAACCCTAAATCCTAAACACTTAACACTAAACTCTAAACCCTAAACCCTAAACCCTAAACCCTAAACACGGACTCCTAAACTCCAATACCTAAATTCTAGACCCTAAACCCTAAACCCTAATACTAATCCCTAAACACTAATCCCTAAACCATAAAACATGAATTCTAAACCCTAAACCCTTAACCCTAAACTCTAAACCTTGAACACTCAACCTAAAACACTTTACTCTAATCTATAAACAATAAACTCTTAACCCTAAACCCTAAACCCTAACCCCTAAACACTAAACTCTAAACTCTAAACCCTAAGTATTATACACAAAATCTTAAACTCTAAACCCCAAATCCTAAACCCTAAAACCTAAACCCTAAACTCTAAACCCTAAACCTAAACTCTAAATATTAAACACTAAACCCTAAACCTAATCTCTAAATATTAAACACTAAACCCTAAACCCAAACTCTAAATATTAAACCCTAAAATCTAAATCCTAAACACTAAACCCTACACACGAAATCCTAAACCCTAAACCCTAAACCCTAAACACCAAACTCTACATCCGAAACTCTAAACACGAATCCTAAAATCTAATCCCTAAATTCAAAATCCTAAACCCTAAACCCTAAACCCTGACCCCTAAACCCTAAACACCAAACTCTACACTCTAAACACGAAATCCTAAACTCCAATACCTAAATTCTAGACCCTAAACCGTAAACCCTAATACTAATCCCTAAACACTAAACACTATACTCTAAACCGTAAACACCAAACTCCACACCCTAAACACGAAATCCTAAACTCCGATCCCTAAATTCTAGACCCTAAACTCTCAACCCTAAACACGAAATCCTAAACCCTAAACACAAAACCCTAAACCCTAAACACCAAACTCTACACCCTAAACACGAAATCCTAAACTCCAATACCTAAATTCTAGACCCTAAACTCTAAAAACCGTAATACTAATCCCTAAACACTAATCGCTAAACCATAAAACGTAAATTCTAAACCCTAAATCCTAAACAGTTAACACTAAACTCTAAACTGTAAACACCAAACTCTACACCCTAAACACGAAATCCTAAACTCCAATACCTAAATTCTAGACCCTAAACCCTAAACCCTAATACTAATCCCTAAACACTAATCCCTAAACCATAAAACGTAAATTCTAAACCCTAAATCCTAAACACTAAACACTAAACTCTAAACCATAAACACCAAACTCTACACCCTAAACACGAAACCCTAAACCCTAAACTCCAAACCCTAAATTCTAAACCCTAAACCCTTAACCCTAAACTCTAAACCTTGAAAACTAAACCCAAACACTAAACCTTGAAAACTAAACCCAAACACTAAACTCTAATCTCTAAACACTAAACTCTAAACCGTAAACCCTAAACCCTAACCCCCGAAAACTAAACTCTAAACTCTAAACCCTCGCATTATACACTAAATCTTAAACTCTAAACCCCAAATTCTAAACCCTAAACCCTAAACCCTAAACTCTAAACCCTAATACTAATCCCCGAACACTAAACCCTAATCCATAAAAACTAAATTCTAAACCCTAAATCCTAAACACTAAACACTAAACTCTAAACCCTACACACCAAACTCTACACCCTAAATACGAAATCCTAAACTCCAATACCTAAATTCTAGACCCTAAACCCTAATACTAATCCCTAAACACTAAACCCTAAACACTAAACCCTAAACCATAAAACGTAAATTCTAAACCCTAAATCCTAAACACTTAACACTAAACTCTAAACCCTAAACCCTAAACCCTAAACCCTAAACACGGACTCCTAAACTCCAATACCTAAATTCTAGACCCTAAACCCTAAACCCTAATACTAATCCCTAAACACTAATCCCTAAACCATAAAACATGAATTCTAAACCCTAAACCCTTAACCCTAAACTCTAAACCTTGAACACTCAACCTAAAACACTTTACTCTAATCTATAAACAATAAACTCTTAACCCTAAACCCTAAACCCTAACCCCTAAACACTAAACTCTAAACTCTAAACCCTAAGTATTATACACAAAATCTTAAACTCTAAACCCCAAATCCTAAACCCTAAACCCTAAACCCTAAACTCTAAACCCTAAACCTAAACTCTAAATATTAAACACTAAACCCTAAACCTAATCTCTAAATATTAAACACTAAACCCTAAACCCAAACTCTAAATATTAAACCCTAAAATCTAAATCCTAAACACTAAACCCTACACACGAAATCCTAAACCCTAAACCCTAAACCCTAAACACCAAACTCTACATCCGAAACTCTAAACACGAATCCTAAAATCTAATCCCTAAATTCAAAATCCTAAACCCTAAACCCTAAACCCTGACCCCTAAACCCTAAACACCAAACTCTACACTCTAAACACGAAATCCTAAACTCCAATACCTAAATTCTAGACCCTAAACCATAAACCCTAATACTAATCCCTAAACACTAAACAATACACTCTAAACCGTAAACACCAAACTCCACACCCTAAACACGAAATCCTAAACTCCGATCCCTAAATTCTAGACCCTAAACTCTCAACCGTAAACACGAAATCCTAAACCCTAAACACAAAACCCTAAACCCTAAACACCAAACTCTACACCCTAAACACGAAATCCTAAACTCCAATACCTAAATTCTAGACCCTAAACTCTAAAAACCCTAATACTAATCCCTAAACACTAATCGCTAAACCATAAAACGTAAATTCTAAACCCTAAATCCTAAACAGTTAACACTAAACTCTAAACTGTAAACACCAAACTCTACACCCTAAACACGAAATCCTAAACTCCAATACCTAAATTCTAGACCCTAAACCCTAAACCCTAATACTAATCCCTAAACACTAATCCCTAAACCATAAAACGTAAATTCTAAACCCTAAATCCTAAACACTAAACACTAAACTCTAAACCATAAACACCAAACTCTACACCCTAAACACGAAACCCTAAACCCTAAACTCCAAACCCTAAATTCTAAACCCTAAACCCTTAACCCTAAACTCTAAACCTTGAAAACTAAACCCAAACACTAAACCTTGAAAACTAAAGCCAAACACTAAACTCTAATCTCTAAACACTAAACTCTAAACCGTAAACCCTAAACCCTAACCCCTGAAAACTAAACTCTAAACTCTAAACCCTCGCATTATACACTAAATCTTAAACTTTAAACCCCAAATTCTAAACCCTAAACCCTAAACCCTAAACTCTAAACCCTAATACTAATCCCTGAACACTAAACCCTAATCCATAAAAACTAAATTCTAAACCCTAAATCCTAAACACTAAACACTAAACTCTAAACCCTACACACCAAACTCTACACCCTAAATACGAAATCCTAAACTCCAATACCTAAATTCTAGACCCTAAACCCTAATACTAATCCCTAAACACTAAACCCTAAACCATAAAGCATAAATTCTAAACCCTAAATCCTAAACACTTAACACTAAACTCTAAACCCTAAACCCTAAACCCTAAACCCTAAACCCTAAACACGGACTCCTAAACTCCAATACCTAAACCCTAAACCCTAAACCCGAAACCCTAAACCCTAAACCCTAAACACTAAACTCTAAACCATAAACACCAAACTCTACACCCTAAACACGAAACCCTAAACCCTAAACTCCAAACCCTAAATTCTAAACCCTAAACCCTTAACCCTAAACTCTAAACCTTGAAAACTAAACCCAAACACTAAACCTTGAAAACTAAACCCAAACACTAAACTCTAATCTCTAAACACTAAACTCTAAACCGTAAACCCTAAACCCTAACCCCTGAAAACTAAACTCTAAACTCTAAACCCTCGTATTATACACTAAATCTTAAACTCTAAACCCCAAATTCTAAACCCTAAACCCTAAACCCTAAACTCTAAACCCTAATACTAATCCCTGAACACTAAACCCTAATCCATAAAAACTAAATTCTAAACCCTAAATCCTAAACACTAAACACTAAACTCTAAACCCTACACACCAAACTCTACACCCTAAATACGAAATCCTAAACTCCAATACCTAAATTCTAGACCCTAAACCCTAATACTAATCCCTAAACACTAAACCCTAAACACTAAACCCTAAACCATAAAACGTAAATTCTAAACCCTAAATCCTAAACACTTAACACTAAACTCTAAACCCTAAACCCTAAACCCTAAACCCTAAACACGGACTCCTAAACTCCAATACCTAAATTCTAGACCCTAAACCCTAAACCCTAATACTAATCCCTAAACACTAATCCCTAAACCATAAAACATGAATTCTAAACCCTAAACCCTTAACCCTAAACTCTAAACCTTGAACACTCAACCTAAAACACTTTACTCTAATCTATAAACAATAAACTCTTAACCCTAAACCCTAAACCCTAACCCCTAAACACTAAACTCTAAACTCTAAACCCTAAGTATTATACACAAAATCTTAAACTCTAAACCCCAAATCCTAAACCCTAAACCCTAAACCCTAAACTCTAAACCCTAAACCTAAACTCTAAATATTAAACACTAAACCCTAAACCTAATCTCTAAATATTAAACACTAAACCCTAAACCCAAACTCTAAATATTAAACCCTAAAATCTAAATCCTAAACACTAAACCCTACACACGAAATCCTAAACCCTAAACCCTAAACCCTAAACACCAAACTCTACATCCGAAACTCTAAACACGAATCCTAAAATCTAATCCCTAAATTCAAAATCCTAAACCCTAAACCCTAAACCCTGACCCCTAAACCCTAAACACCAAACTCTACACTCTAAACACGAAATCCTAAACTCCAATACCTAAATTCTAGACCCTAAACCATAAACCCTAATACTAATCCCTAAACACTAAACAATACACTCTAAACCGTAAACACCAAACTCCACACCCTAAACACGAAATCCTAAACTCCGATCCCTAAATTCTAGACCCTAAACTCTCAACCGTAAACACGAAATCCTAAACCCTAAACACAAAACCCTAAACCCTAAACACCAAACTCTACACCCTAAACACGAAATCCTAAACTCCAATACCTAAATTCTAGACCCTAAACTCTAAAAACCCTAATACTAATCCCTAAACACTAATCGCTAAACCATAAAACGTAAATTCTAAACCCTAAATCCTAAACAGTTAACACTAAACTCTAAACTGTAAACACCAAACTCTACACCCTAAACACGAAATCCTAAACTCCAATACCTAAATTCTAGACCCTAAACCCTAAACCCTAATACTAATCCCTAAACACTAATCCCTAAACCATAAAACGTAAATTCTAAACCCTAAATCCTAAACACTAAACACTAAACTCTAAACCATAAACACCAAACTCTACACCCTAAACACGAAACCCTAAACCCTAAACTCCAAACCCTAAATTCTAAACCCTAAACCCTTAACCCTAAACTCTAAACCTTGAAAACTAAACCCAAACACTAAACCTTGAAAACTAAAGCCAAACACTAAACTCTAATCTCTAAACACTAAACTCTAAACCGTAAACCCTAAACCCTAACCCCTGAAAACAAAACTCTAAACTCTAAACCCTCAGTATTATACACTAAATCTTAAACTTTAAACCCCAAATTCTAAACCCTAAACCCTAAACCCTAAACTCTAAACCCTAATACTAATCCCTGAACACTAAACCCTAATCCATAAAAACTAAATTCTAAACCCTAAATCCTAAACACTAAACACTAAACTCTAAACCCTACACACCAAACTCTACACCCTAAATACGAAATCCTAAACTCCAATACCTAAATTCTAGACCCTAAACCCTAATACTAATCCCTAAACACTAAACCCTAAACCATAAAGCATAAATTCTAAACCCTAAATCCTAAACACTTAACACTAAACTCTAAACCCTAAACCCTAAACCCTAAACCCTAAACCCTAAACACGGACTCCTAAACTCCAATACCTAAACCCTAAACCCTAAACCCGAAACCCTAAACCCTAAACCCTAAACACTAAACTCTAAACCATAAACACCAAACTCTACACCCTAAACACGAAACCCTAAACCCTAAACTCCAAACCCTAAATTCTAAACCCTAAACCCTTAACCCTAAACTCTAAACCTTGAAAACTAAACCCAAACACTAAACCTTGAAAACTAAACCCAAACACTAAACTCTAATCTCTAAACACTAAACTCTAAACCGTAAACCCTAAACCCTAACCCCCGAAAACTAAACTCTAAACTCTAAACCCTCGCTATTATACACTAAATCTTAAACTCTAAACCCCAAATTCTAAACCCTAAACCCTAAACCCTAAACTCTAAACCCTAATACTAATCCCCGAACACTAAACCCTAATCCATAAAAACTAAATTCTAAACCCTAAATCCTAAACACTAAACACTAAACTCTAAACCCTACACACCAAACTCTACACCCTAAATACGAAATCCTAAACTCCAATACCTAAATTCTAGACCCTAAACCCTAATACTAATCCCTAAACACTAAACCCTAAACACTAAACCCTAAACCATAAAACGTAAATTCTAAACCCTAAATCCTAAACACTTAACACTAAACTCTAAACCCTAAACCCTAAACCCTAAACCCTAAACACGGACTCCTAAACTCCAATACCTAAATTCTAGACCCTAAACCCTAAACCCTAATACTAATCCCTAAACACTAATCCCTAAACCATAAAACATGAATTCTAAACCCTAAACCCTTAACCCTAAACTCTAAACCTTGAACACTCAACCTAAAACACTTTACTCTAATCTATAAACAATAAACTCTTAACCCTAAACCCTAAACCCTAACCCCTAAACACTAAACTCTAAACTCTAAACCCTAAGTATTATACACAAAATCTTAAACTCTAAACCCCAAATCCTAAACCCTAAACCCTAAACCCTAAACTCTAAACCCTAAACCTAAACTCTAAATATTAAACACTAAACCCTAAACCTAATCTCTAAATATTAAACACTAAACCCTAAACCCAAACTCTAAATATTAAACCCTAAAATCTAAATCCTAAACACTAAACCCTACACACGAAATCCTAAACCCTAAACCCTAAACCCTAAACACCAAACTCTACATCCGAAACTCTAAACACGAATCCTAAAATCTAATCCCTAAATTCAAAATCCTAAACCCTAAACCCTAAACCCTGACCCCTAAACCCTAAACACCAAACTCTACACTCTAAACACGAAATCCTAAACTCCAATACCTAAATTCTAGACCCTAAACCGTAAACCCTAATACTAATCCCTAAACACTAAACAATACACTCTAAACCGTAAACACCAAACTCCACACCCTAAACACGAAATCCTAAACTCCGATCCCTAAATTCTAGACCCTAAACTCTCAACCGTAAACACGAAATCCTAAACCCTAAACACAAAACCCTAAACCCTAAACACCAAACTCTACACCCTAAACACGAAATCCTAAACTCCAATACCTAAATTCTAGACCCTAAACTCTAAAAACCCTAATACTAATCCCTAAACACTAATCGCTAAACCATAAAACGTAAATTCTAAACCCTAAATCCTAAACAAGCTAACACTAAACTCTAAACTGTAAACACCAAACTCTACACCCTAAACACGAACTCCTAAACTCCAATACCTAAATTCTAGACCCTAAACCCTAAACCCTAATACTAATCCCTAAACACTAATCCCTAAACCATAAAACGTAAATTCTAAACCCTAAATCCTAAACACTAAACACTAAACTCTAAACCATAAACACCAAACTCTACACCCTAAACACGAAACCCTAAACCCTAAACTCCAAACCCTAAATTCTAAACCCTAAACCCTTAACCCTAAACTCTAAACCTTGAAAACTAAACCCAAACACTAAACCTTGAAAACTAAACCCAAACACTAAACTCTAATCTCTAAACACTAAACTCTAAACCGTAAACCCTAAACCCTAACCCCCGAAAACTAAACTCTAAACTCTAAACCCTCGCATTATACACTAAATCTTAAACTTTAAACCCCATATTCTAAACCCTAAACCCTAAACCCTAAACTCTAAACCCTAATACTAATCCCTGAACACTAAACCCTAATCCATAAAAACTAAATTCTAAACCCTAAATCCTAAACACCAAACACTAAACTCTAAACCCTACACACCAAACTCTACACCCTAAATACGAAATCCTAAACTCCAATACCTAAATTCTAGACCCTAAACCCTAATACTAATCCCTAAACACTAAACCCTAAACCATAAAACATAAATTCTAAACCCTAAATCCTAAACACTTAACACTAAACTCTAAACCCTAAACCCTAAACCCTAAACCCTAAACACGGACTCCTAAACTCCAATACCTAAACCCTAAACCCTAAACCCTAAACCCTAAACCCTAAACCCTAAACACTAAACTCTAAACCATAAACACCAAACTCTACACCCTAAACACGAAACCTTAAACCCTAAACTCCAAACCCTAAATTCTAAACCCTAAGCCCTTAACCCTAAACTCTAAACCTTGAAAACTAAACCCAAACACTAAACCTTGAAAACTAAACCCAAACACTAAACTCTAATCTCTAAACACTAAACTCTAAACCGTAAACCCTAAACCCTAACCCCCGAAAACTAAACTCTAAACTCTAAACCCTCGCTATTATACACTAAATCTTAAACTCTAAACCCCAAATTCTAAACCCTAAACCCTAAACCCTAAACTCTAAACCCTAATACTAATCCCCGAACACTAAACCCTAATCCATAAAAACTAAATTCTAAACCCAAAATCCTAAACACTAAACACTAAACTCTAAACCCTACACACCAAACTCTACACCCTAAATACGAAATCCTAAACTCCAATACCTAAATTCTAGACCCTAAACCCTAATACTAATCCCTAAACACTAAACCCTAAACACTAAACCCTAAACCATAAAATGTAAATTCTAAACCCTAAATCCTAAACACTTAACACTAAACTCTAAACCCTAAACCCTAAACCCTAAACCCTAAACACGGACTCCTAAACTCCAATACCTAAATTCTAGACCCTAAACCCTAAACCCTAATACTAATCCCTAAACACTAATCCCTAAACCATAAAACATGAATTCTAAACCCTAAACCCTTAACCCTAAACTCTAAACCTTGAACACTCAACCTAAAACACTTTACTCTAATCTATAAACAATACTCTTAACCCTAAACCCTAAACCCTAACCCCTAAACACTAAACTCTAAACTCTAAACCCTAAGTATTATACACAAAATCTTAAACTCTAAACCCCAAATCCTAAACCCTAAACCCTAAACCCTAAACTCTAAACCCTAAACCTAAACTCTAAATATTAAACACTAAACCCTAAACCTAATCTCTAAATATTAAACACTAAACCCTAAACCCAAACTCTAAATATTAAACCCTAAAATCTAAATCCTAAACACTAAACCCTACACACGAAATCCTAAACCCTAAACCCTAAACCCTAAACACCAAACTCTACATCCGAAACTCTAAACACGAATCCTAAAATCTAATCCCTAAATTCAAAATCCTAAACCCTAAACCCTAAACCCTGACCCCTAAACCCTAAACACCAAACTCTACACTCTAAACACGAAATCCTAAACTCCAATACCTAAATTCTAGACCCTAAACCGTAAACCCTAATACTAATCCCTAAACACTAAACAATATACTCTAAACCGTAAACACCAAACTCCACACCCTAAACACGAAATCCTAAACTCCGATCCCTAAATTCTAGACCCTAAACTCTCAACCGTAAACACGAAATCCTAAACCCTAAACACAAAACCCTAAACCCTAAACACCAAACTCTACACCCTAAACACGAAATCCTAAACTCCAATACCTAAATTCTAGACCCTAAACTCTAAAAACCCTAATACTATAATCCCTAAACACTAATCGCTAAACCATAAAACGTAAATTCTAAACCCTAAATCCTAAACAGTTAACACTAAACTCTAAACTGTAAACACCAAACTCTACACCCTAAACACGAAATCCTAAACTCCAATACCTAAATTCTAGACCCTAAACCCTAAACCCTAATACTAATCCCTAAACACTAATCCCTAAACCATAAAACGTAAATTCTAAACCCTAAATCCTAAACACTAAACACTAAACTCTAAACCATAAACACCAAACTCTACACCCTAAACACGAAACCCTAAACCCTAAACTCCAAACCCTAAATTCTAAACCCTAAACCCTTAACCCTAAACTCTAAACCTTGAAAACTAAACCCAAACACTAAACCTTGAAAACTAAACCCAAACACTAAACTCTAATCTCTAAACACTAAACTCTAAACCGTAAACCCTAAACCCTAACCCCTGAAAACTAAACTCTAAACTCTAAACCCTCAGTATTATACACTAAATCTTAAACTTTAAACCCCAAATTCTAAACCCTAAACCCTAAACCCTAAACTCTAAACCCTAATACTAATCACTGAACACTAAACCCTAATCCATAAAAACTAAATTCTAAACCCTAAATCCTAAACACTAAACACTAAACTCTAAACCCTACACACCAAACTCTACACCCTAAATACGAAATCCTAAACTCCAATACCTAAATTCTAGACCCTAAACCCTAATACTAATCCCTAAACACTAAACCCTAAACCATAAAACATAAATTCTAAACCCTAAATCCTAAACACTTAACACTAAACTCTAAACCCTAAACCCTAAACCCTAAACCCTAAACCCTAAACACGGACTCCTAAACTCCAATACCTAAACCCTAAACCCTAAACCCTAAACCCTAAACCCTAAACCCTAAACACTAAACTCTAAACCATAAACACCAAATTCTACACCCTAAACACGAAACCTTAAACCCTAAACTCCAAACCCTAAATTCTAAACCCTAAGCCCTTAACCCTAAACTCTAAACCTTGAAAACTAAACCCAAACACTAAACCTTGAAAACTAAACCCAAACACTAAACTCTAATCTCTAAACACTAAACTCTAAACCGTAAACCCTAAACCCTAACCCCCGAAAACTAAACTCTAAACTCTAAACCCTCGCATTATACACTAAATCTTAAACTCTAAACCCCAAATTCTAAACCCTAAACCCTAAACCCTAAACTCTAAACCCTAATACTAATCCCCGAACACTAAACCCTAATCCATAAAAACTATATTCTAAACCCTAAATCCTAAACACTAAACACTAAACTCTAAACCCTACACACCAAACTCTACACCCTAAATACGAAATCCTAAACTCCAATACCTAAATTCTAGACCCTAAACCCTAATACTAATCCCTAAACACTAAACCCTAAACACTAAACCCTAAACCATAAAACGTAAATTCTAAACCCTAAATCCTAAACACTTAACACTAAACTCTAAACCCTAAACCCTAAACCCTAAACCCTAAACACGGACTCCTAAACTCCAATACCTAAATTCTAGACCCTAAACCCTAAACCCTAATACTAATCCCTAAACACTAATCCCTAAACCATAAAACATGAATTGTAAACCCTAAACCCTTAACCCTAAACTCTAAACCTTGAACACTCAACCTAAAACACTTTACTCTAATCTATAAACAATAAACTCTTAACCCTAAACCCTAAACCCTAACCCCTAAACACTAAACTCTAAACTCTAAACCCTAAGTATTATACACAAAATCTTAAACTCTAAACCCCAAATCCTAAACCCTAAACCCTAAACCCTAAACTCTAAACCCTAAACCTAAACTCTAAATATTAAACACTAAACCCTAAACCTAATCTCTAAATATTAAACACTAAACCCTAAACCCAAACTCTAAATATTAAACCCTAAAATCTAAATCCTAAACACTAAACCCTACACACGAAATCCTAAACCCTAAACCCTAAACCCTAAACACCAAACTCTACATCCGAAACTCTAAACACGAATCCTAAAATCTAATCCCTAAATTCAAAATCCTAAACCCTAAACCCTAAACCCTGACCCCTAAACCCTAAACACCAAACTCTACACTCTAAACACGAAATCCTAAACTCCAATACCTAAATTCTAGACCCTAAACCGTAAACCCTAATACTAATCCCTAAACACTAAACAATATACTCTAAACCGTAAACACCAAACTCCACACCCTAAACACGAAATCCTAAACTCCGATCCCTAAATTCTAGACCCTAAACTCTCAACCGTAAACACGAAATCCTAAACCCTAAACACAAAACCCTAAACCCTAAACACCAAACTCTACACCCTAAACACGAAATCCTAAACTCCAATACCTAAATTCTAGACCCTAAACTCTAAAAACCCTAATACTAATCCCTAAACACTAATCGCTAAACCATAAAACGTAAATTCTAAACCCTAAATCCTAAACAGCTTAACACTAAACTCTAAACCGTAAACACCAAACTCTACACCCTAAACACGAAATCCTAAACTCCAATACCTAAATTCTAGACCCTAAACCCTAAACCCTAATACTAATCCCTAAACACTAATCCCTAAACCATAAAACGTAAATTCTAAACCCTAAATCCTAAACACTAAACACTAAACTCTAAACCATAAACACCAAACTCTACACCCTAAACACGAAACCCTAAACCCTAAACTCCAAACCCTAAATTCTAAACCCTAAACCCTTAACCCTAAACTCTAAACCTTGAAAACTAAACCCAAACACTAAACCTTGAAAACTAAACCCAAACACTAAACTCTAATCTCTAAACACTAAACTCTAAACCGTAAACCCTAAACCCTAACCCCTGAAAACTAAACTCTAAACTCTAAACCCTCAGTATTATACACTAAATCTTAAACTTTAAACCCCAAATTCTAAACCCTAAACCCTAAACCCTAAACTCTAAACCCTAATACTAATCCCTGAACACTAAACCCTAATCCATAAAAACTAAATTCTAAACCCTAAATCCTAAACACTAAACACTAAACTCTAAACCCTACACACCAAACTCTACACCCTAAATACGAAATCCTAAACTCCAATACCTAAATTCTAGACCCTAAACCCTAATACTAATCCCTAAACACTAAACCCTAAACACTAAACCCTAAACCATAAAACGTAAATTCTAAACCCTAAATCCTAAACACTTAACACTAAACTCTAAACCCTAAACCCTAAACCCTAAACCCTAAACCTAAACCCTAAACACGGACTCCTAAACTCCAATACCTAAATTCTAGACCCTAAACCCTAAACCCTAATACTAATCCCTAAACACTAATCCCTAAACCATAAAACATGAATTGTAAACCCTAAACCCTTAACCCTAAACTCTAAACCTTGAACACTCAACCTAAAACACTTTACTCTAATCTATAAACAATAAACTCTTAACCCTAAACCCTAAACCCTAACCCCTAAACACTAAACTCTAAACTCTAAACCCTAAGTATTATACACAAAATCTTAAACTCTAAACCCCAAATCCTAAACCCTAAACCCTAAACCCTAAACTCTAAACCCTAAACCTAAACTCTAAATATTAAACACTAAACCCTAAACCTAATCTCTAAATATTAAACACTAAACCCTAAACCCAAACTCTAAATATTAAACCCTAAAATCTAAATCCTAAACACTAAACCCTACACACGAAATCCTAAACCCTAAACCCTAAACCCTAAACACCAAACTCTACATCCGAAACTCTAAACACGAATCCTAAAATCTAATCCCTAAATTCAAAATCCTAAACCCTAAACCCTAAACCCTGACCCCTAAACCCTAAACACCAAACTCTACACTCTAAACACGAAATCCTAAACTCCAATACCTAAATTCTAGACCCTAAACCGTAAACCCTAATACTAATCCCTAAACACTAAACAATATACTCTAAACCGTAAACACCAAACTCCACACCCTAAACACGAAATCCTAAACTCCGATCCCTAAATTCTAGACCCTAAACTCTCAACCGTAAACACGAAATCCTAAACCCTAAACACAAAACCCTAAACCCTAAACACCAAACTCTACACCCTAAACACGAAATCCTAAACTCCAATACCTAAATTCTAGACCCTAAACTCTAAAAACCCTAATACTAATCCCTAAACACTAATCGCTAAACCATAAAACGTAAATTCTAAACCCTAAATCCTAAACAGCTTAACACTAAACTCTAAACTGTAAACACCAAACTCTACACCCTAAACACGAAATCCTAAACTCCAATACCTAAATTCTAGACCCTAAACCCTAAACCCTAATACTAATCCCTAAACACTAATCCCTAAACCATAAAACGTAAATTCTAAACCCTAAATCCTAAACACTAAACACTAAACTCTAAACCATAAACACCAAACTCTACACCCTAAACACGAAACCCTAAACCCTAAACTCCAAACCCTAAATTCTAAACCCTAAACCCTTAACCCTAAACTCTAAACCTTGAAAACTAAACCCAAACACTAAACCTTGAAAACTAAACCCAAACACTAAACTCTAATCTCTAAACACTAAACTCTAAACCGTAAACCCTAAACCCTAACCCCTGAAAACTAAACTCTAAACTCTAAACCCTCAGTATTATACACTAAATCTTAAACTTTAAACCCCAAATTCTAAACCCTAAACCCTAAACCCTAAACTCTAAACCCTAATACTAATCCCCGAACACTAAACCCTAATCCATAAAAACTAAATTCTAAACCCTAAATCCTAAACACCAAACACTAAACTCTAAACCCTACACACCAAACTCTACACCCTAAATACGAAATCCTAAACTCCAATACCTAAATTCTGGACCCTAAACCCTAATACTAATCCCTAAACACTAAACCCTAAACCATAAAACATAAATTCTAAACCCTAAATCCTAAACACTTAACACTAAACTCTAAACCCTAAACCCTAAACCCCTAAACCCTAAACACGGACTCCTAAACTCCAATACCTAAACCCTAAACCCTAAACCCTAAACCCTAAACCCTAAACCCTAAACACTAAACTCTAAACCATAAACACCAAACTCTACACCCTAAACACGAAACCTTAAACCCTAAACTCCAAACCCTAAATTCTAAACCCTAAGCCCTTAACCCTAAACTCTAAACCTTGAAAACTAAACCCAAACACTAAACCTTGAAAACTAAACCCAAACACTAAACTCTAATCTCTAAACACTAAACTCTAAACCGTAAACCCTAAACCCTAACCCCCGAAAACTAAACTCTAAACTCTAAACCCTCAGTATTATACACTAAATCTTAAACTCTAAACCCCAAATTCTAAACCCTAAACCCTAAACCCTAAACTCTAAACCCTAATACTAATCCCTGAACACTAAACCCTAATCCATAAAAACTAAATTCTAAACCCAAAATCCTAAACACTAAACACTAAACTCTAAACCCTACACACCAAACTCTACACCCTAAATACGAAATCCTAAACTCCAATACCTAAATTCTAGACCCTAAACCCTAATACTAATCCCTAAACACTAAACCCTAAACACTAAACCCTAAACCATAAAATGTAAATTCTAAACCCTAAATCCTAAACACTTAACACTAAACTCTAAACCCTAAACCCTAAACCCTAAACCCTAAACACGGACTCCTAAACTCCAATACCTAAATTCTAGACCCTAAACCCTAAACCCTAATACTAATCCCTAAACACTAATCCCTAAACCATAAAACATGAATTCTAAACCCTAAACCCTTAACCCTAAACTCTAAACCTTGAACACTCAACCTAAAACACTTTACTCTAATCTATAAACAATAAACTCTTAACCCTAAACCCTAAACCCTAACCCCTAAACACTAAACTCTAAACTCTAAACCCTAAGTATTATACACAAAATCTTAAACTCTAAACCCCAAATCCTAAACCCTAAACCCTAAACCCTAAACTCTAAACCCTAAACCTAAACTCTAAATATTAAACACTAAACCCTAAACCTAATCTCTAAATATTAAACACTAAACCCTAAACCCAAACTCTAAATATTAAACCCTAAAATCTAAATCCTAAACACTAAACCCTACACACGAAATCCTAAACCCTAAACCCTAAACCCTAAACACCAAACTCTACATCCGAAACTCTAAACACGAATCCTAAAATCTAATCCCTAAATTCAAAATCCTAAACCCTAAACCCTAAACCCTGACCCCTAAACCCTAAACACCAAACTCTACACTCTAAACACGAAATCCTAAACTCCAATACCTAAATTCTAGACCCTAAACCGTAAACCCTAATACTAATCCCTAAACACTAAACAATATACTCTAAACCGTAAACACCAAACTCCACACCCTAAACACGAAATCCTAAACTCCGATCCCTAAATTCTAGACCCTAAACTCTCAACCGTAAACACGAAATCCTAAACCCTAAACACAAAACCCTAAACCCTAAACACCAAACTCTACACCCTAAACACGAAATCCTAAACTCCAATACCTAAATTCTAGACCCTAAACTCTAAAAACCCTAATACTATAATCCCTAAACACTAATCGCTAAACCATAAAACGTAAATTCTAAACCCTAAATCCTAAACAGCTTAACACTAAACTCTAAACCGTAAACACCAAACTCTACACCCTAAACACGAAATCCTAAACTCCAATACCTAAATTCTAGACCCTAAACCCTAAACCCTAATACTAATCCCTAAACACTAATCCCTAAACCATAAAACGTAAATTCTAAACCCTAAATCCTAAACACTAAACACTAAACTCTAAACCATAAACACCAAACTCTACACCCTAAACACGAAACCCTAAACCCTAAACTCCAAACCCTAAATTCTAAACCCTAAACCCTTAACCCTAAACTCTAAACCTTGAAAACTAAACCCAAACACTAAACCTTGAAAACTAAACCCAAACACTAAACTCTAATCTCTAAACACTAAACTCTAAACCGTAAACCCTAAACCCTAACCCCTGAAAACTAAACTCTAAACTCTAAACCCTCGCTATTATACACTAAATCTTAAACTTTAAACCCCAAATTCTAAACCCTAAACCCTAAACCCTAAACTCTAAACCCTAATACTAATCACCGAACACTAAACCCTAATCCATAAAAACTAAATTCTAAACCCTAAATCCTAAACACTAAACACTAAACTCTAAACCCTACACACCAAACTCTACACCCTAAATACGAAATCCTAAACTCCAATACCTAAATTCTAGACCCTAAACCCTAATACTAATCCCTAAACACTAAACCCTAAACCATAAAACATAAATTCTAAACCCTAAATCCTAAACACTTAACACTAAACTCTAAACCCTAAACCCTAAACCCTAAACCCTAAACCCTAAACACGGACTCCTAAACTCCAATACCTAAACCCTAAACCCTAAACCCTAAACCCTAAACCCTAAACC
This sequence comes from Linum usitatissimum, assembly GCA_030674075.2. Taxonomy (NCBI): domain Eukaryota; kingdom Viridiplantae; phylum Streptophyta; class Magnoliopsida; order Malpighiales; family Linaceae; genus Linum; species Linum usitatissimum. The sequence goes on along the minus strand of JAUJYP020000543.1, from coordinate 219,315 downwards.
CTAAACACTAAACTCTAAACCATAAACACCAAATTCTACACCCTAAACACGAAACCTTAAACCCTAAACTCCAAACCCTAAATTCTAAACCCTAAGCCCTTAACCCTAAACTCTAAACCTTGAAAACTAAACCCAAACACTAAACCTTGAAAACTAAACCCAAACACTAAACTCTAATCTCTAAACACTAAACTCTAAACCGTAAACCCTAAACCCTAACCCCTGAAAACTAAACTCTAAACTCTAAACCCTCAGTATTATACACTAAATCTTAAACTCTAAACCCCAAATTCTAAACCCTAAACCCTAAACCCTAAACTCTAAACCCTAATACTAATCCCTGAACACTAAACCCTAATCCATAAAAACTATATTCTAAACCCTAAATCCTAAACACTAAACACTAAACTCTAAACCCTACACACCAAACTCTACACCCTAAATACGAAATCCTAAACTCCAATACCTAAATTCTAGACCCTAAACCCTAATACTAATCCCTAAACACTAAACCCTAAACACTAAACCCTAAACCATAAAACGTAAATTCTAAACCCTAAATCCTAAACACTTAACACTAAACTCTAAACCCTAAACCCTAAACCCTAAACCCTAAACACGGACTCCTAAACTCCAATACCTAAATTCTAGACCCTAAACCCTAAACCCTAATACTAATCCCTAAACACTAATCCCTAAACCATAAAACATGAATTGTAAACCCTAAACCCTTAACCCTAAACTCTAAACCTTGAACACTCAACCTAAAACACTTTACTCTAATCTATAAACAATAAACTCTTAACCCTAAACCCTAAACCCTAACCCCTAAACACTAAACTCTAAACTCTAAACCCTAAGTATTATACACAAAATCTTAAACTCTAAACCCCAAATCCTAAACCCTAAACCCTAAACCCTAAACTCTAAACCCTAAACCTAAACTCTAAATATTAAACACTAAACCCTAAACCTAATCTCTAAATATTAAACACTAAACCCTAAACCCAAACTCTAAATATTAAACCCTAAAATCTAAATCCTAAACACTAAACCCTACACACGAAATCCTAAACCCTAAACCCTAAACCCTAAACACCAAACTCTACATCCGAAACTCTAAACACGAATCCTAAAATCTAATCCCTAAATTCAAAATCCTAAACCCTAAACCCTAAACCCTGACCCCTAAACCCTAAACACCAAACTCTACACTCTAAACACGAAATCCTAAACTCCAATACCTAAATTCTAGACCCTAAACCGTAAACCCTAATACTAATCCCTAAACACTAAACAATATACTCTAAACCGTAAACACCAAACTCCACACCCTAAACACGAAATCCTAAACTCCGATCCCTAAATTCTAGACCCTAAACTCTCAACCGTAAACACGAAATCCTAAACCCTAAACACAAAACCCTAAACCCTAAACACCAAACTCTACACCCTAAACACGAAATCCTAAACTCCAATACCTAAATTCTAGACCCTAAACTCTAAAAACCCTAATACTAATCCCTAAACACTAATCGCTAAACCATAAAACGTAAATTCTAAACCCTAAATCCTAAACAGTTAACACTAAACTCTAAACTGTAAACACCAAACTCTACACCCTAAACACGAAATCCTAAACTCCAATACCTAAATTCTAGACCCTAAACCCTAAACCCTAATACTAATCCCTAAACACTAATCCCTAAACCATAAAACGTAAATTCTAAACCCTAAATCCTAAACACTAAACACTAAACTCTAAACCATAAACACCAAACTCTACACCCTAAACACGAAACCCTAAACCCTAAACTCCAAACCCTAAATTCTAAACCCTAAACCCTTAACCCTAAACTCTAAACCTTGAAAACTAAACCCAAACACTAAACCTTGAAAACTAAACCCAAACACTAAACTCTAATCTCTAAACACTAAACTCTAAACCGTAAACCCTAAACCCTAACCCCTGAAAACTAAACTCTAAACTCTAAACCCTCAGTATTATACACTAAATCTTAAACTTTAAACCCCAAATTCTAAACCCTAAACCCTAAACCCTAAACTCTAAACCCTAATACTAATCCCTGAACACTAAACCCTAATCCATAAAAACTAAATTCTAAACCCTAAATCCTAAACACCAAACACTAAACTCTAAACCCTACACACCAAACTCTACACCCTAAATACGAAATCCTAAACTCCAATACCTAAATTCTAGACCCTAAACCCTAATACTAATCCCTAAACACTAAACCCTAAACCATAAAACATAAATTCTAAACCCTAAATCCTAAACACTTAACACTAAACTCTAAACCCTAAACCCTAAACCCTAAACCCTAAACACGGACTCCTAAACTCCAATACCTAAACCCTAAACCCTAAACCCTAAACCCTAAACCCTAAACCCTAAACACTAAACTCTAAACCATAAACACCAAACTCTACACCCTAAACACGAAACCTTAAACCCTAAACTCCAAACCCTAAATTCTAAACCCTAAGCCCTTAACCCTAAACTCTAAACCTTGAAAACTAAACCCAAACACTAAACCTTGAAAACTAAACCCAAACACTAAACTCTAATCTCTAAACACTAAACTCTAAACCGTAAACCCTAAACCCTAACCCCTGAAAACTAAACTCTAAACTCTAAACCCTCAGTATTATACACTAAATCTTAAACTCTAAACCCCAAATTCTAAACCCTAAACCCTAAACCCTAAACTCTAAACCCTAATACTAATCCCTGAACACTAAACCCTAATCCATAAAAACTAAATTCTAAACCCAAAATCCTAAACACTAAACACTAAACTCTAAACCCTACACACCAAACTCTACACCCTAAATACGAAATCCTAAACTCCAATACCTAAATTCTAGACCCTAAACCCTAATACTAATCCCTAAACACTAAACCCTAAACACTAAACCCTAAACCATAAAATGTAAATTCTAAACCCTAAATCCTAAACACTTAACACTAAACTCTAAACCCTAAACCCTAAACCCTAAACCCTAAACACGGACTCCTAAACTCCAATACCTAAATTCTAGACCCTAAACCCTAAACCCTAATACTAATCCCTAAACACTAATCCCTAAACCATAAAACATGAATTCTAAACCCTAAACCCTTAACCCTAAACTCTAAACCTTGAACACTCAACCTAAAACACTTTACTCTAATCTATAAACAATACTCTTAACCCTAAACCCTAAACCCTAACCCCTAAACACTAAACTCTAAACTCTAAACCCTAAGTATTATACACAAAATCTTAAACTCTAAACCCCAAATCCTAAACCCTAAACCCTAAACCCTAAACTCTAAACCCTAAACCTAAACTCTAAATATTAAACACTAAACCCTAAACCTAATCTCTAAATATTAAACACTAAACCCTAAACCCAAACTCTAAATATTAAACCCTAAAATCTAAATCCTAAACACTAAACCCTACACACGAAATCCTAAACCCTAAACCCTAAACCCTAAACACCAAACTCTACATCCGAAACTCTAAACACGAATCCTAAAATCTAATCCCTAAATTCAAAATCCTAAACCCTAAACCCTAAACCCTGACCCCTAAACCCTAAACACCAAACTCTACACTCTAAACACGAAATCCTAAACTCCAATACCTAAATTCTAGACCCTAAACCGTAAACCCTAATACTAATCCCTAAACACTAAACAATATACTCTAAACCGTAAACACCAAACTCCACACCCTAAACACGAAATCCTAAACTCCGATCCCTAAATTCTAGACCCTAAACTCTCAACCGTAAACACGAAATCCTAAACCCTAAACACAAAACCCTAAACCCTAAACACCAAACTCTACACCCTAAACACGAAATCCTAAACTCCAATACCTAAATTCTAGACCCTAAACTCTAAAAACCCTAATACTATAATCCCTAAACACTAATCGCTAAACCATAAAACGTAAATTCTAAACCCTAAATCCTAAACGATTAACACTAAACTCTAAACCGTAAACACCAAACTCTACACCCTAAACACGAAATCCTAAACTCCAATACCTAAATTCTAGACCCTAAACCCTAAACCCTAATACTAATCCCTAAACACTAATCCCTAAACCATAAAACGTAAATTCTAAACCCTAAATCCTAAACACTAAACACTAAACTCTAAACCATAAACACCAAACTCTACACCCTAAACACGAAACCCTAAACCCTAAACTCCAAACCCTAAATTCTAAACCCTAAACCCTTAACCCTAAACTCTAAACCTTGAAAACTAAACCCAAACACTAAACCTTGAAAACTAAACCCAAACACTAAACTCTAATCTCTAAACACTAAACTCTAAACCGTAAACCCTAAACCCTAACCCCCGAAAACTAAACTCTAAACTCTAAACCCTCGCTATTATACACTAAATCTTAAACTTTAAACCCCAAATTCTAAACCCTAAACCCTAAACCCTAAACTCTAAACCCTAATACTAATCCCGAACACTAAACCCTAATCCATAAAAACTAAATTCTAAACCCTAAATCCTAAACACTAAACACTAAACTCTAAACCCTACACACCAAACTCTACACCCTAAATACGAAATCCTAAACTCCAATACCTAAATTCTAGACCCTAAACCCTAATACTAATCCCTAAACACTAAACCCTAAACCATAAAACATAAATTCTAAACCCTAAATCCTAAACACTTAACACTAAACTCTAAACCCTAAACCCTAAACCCTAAACCCTAAACCCTAAACACGGACTCCTAAACTCCAATACCTAAACCCTAAACCCTAAACCCTAAACCCTAAACCCTAAACCCTAAACCCTAAACACTAAACTCTAAACCATAAACACCAAATTCTACACCCTAAACACGAAACCTTAAACCCTAAACTCCAAACCCTAAATTCTAAACCCTAAGCCCTTAACCCTAAACTCTAAACCTTGAAAACTAAACCCAAACACTAAACCTTGAAAACTAAACCCAAACACTAAACTCTAATCTCTAAACACTAAACTCTAAACCGTAAACCCTAAACCCTAACCCCTGAAAACTAAACTCTAAACTCTAAACCCTCAGTATTATACACTAAATCTTAAACTCTAAACCCCAAATTCTAAACCCTAAACCCTAAACCCTAAACTCTAAACCCTAATACTAATCCCTGAACACTAAACCCTAATCCATAAAAACTATATTCTAAACCCTAAATCCTAAACACTAAACACTAAACTCTAAACCCTACACACCAAACTCTACACCCTAAATACGAAATCCTAAACTCCAATACCTAAATTCTAGACCCTAAACCCTAATACTAATCCCTAAACACTAAACCCTAAACACTAAACCCTAAACCATAAAACGTAAATTCTAAACCCTAAATCCTAAACACTTAACACTAAACTCTAAACCCTAAACCCTAAACCCTAAACCCTAAACACGGACTCCTAAACTCCAATACCTAAATTCTAGACCCTAAACCCTAAACCCTAATACTAATCCCTAAACACTAATCCCTAAACCATAAAACATGAATTCTAAACCCTAAACCCTTAACCCTAAACTCTAAACCTTGAACACTCAACCTAAAACACTTTACTCTAATCTATAAACAATAAACTCTTAACCCTAAACCCTAAACCCTAACCCCTAAACACTAAACTCTAAACTCTAAACCCTAAGTATTATACACAAAATCTTAAACTCTAAACCCCAAATCCTAAACCCTAAACCCTAAACCCTAAACTCTAAACCCTAAACCTAAACTCTAAATATTAAACACTAAACCCTAAACCTAATCTCTAAATATTAAACACTAAACCCTAAACCCAAACTCTAAATATTAAACCCTAAAATCTAAATCCTAAACACTAAACCCTACACACGAAATCCTAAACCCTAAACCCTAAACCCTAAACACCAAACTCTACATCCGAAACTCTAAACACGAATCCTAAAATCTAATCCCTAAATTCAAAATCCTAAACCCTAAACCCTAAACCCTGACCCCTAAACCCTAAACACCAAACTCTACACTCTAAACACGAAATCCTAAACTCCAATACCTAAATTCTAGACCCTAAACCGTAAACCCTAATACTAATCCCTAAACACTAAACAATATACTCTAAACCGTAAACACCAAACTCCACACCCTAAACACGAAATCCTAAACTCCGATCCCTAAATTCTAGACCCTAAACTCTCAACCGTAAACACGAAATCCTAAACCCTAAACACAAAACCCTAAACCCTAAACACCAAACTCTACACCCTAAACACGAAATCCTAAACTCCAATACCTAAATTCTAGACCCTAAACTCTAAAAACCCTAATACTAATCCCTAAACACTAATCGCTAAACCATAAAACGTAAATTCTAAACCCTAAATCCTAAACAGCTTAACACTAAACTCTAAACCGTAAACACCAAACTCTACACCCTAAACACGAAATCCTAAACTCCAATACCTAAATTCTAGACCCTAAACCCTAAACCCTAATACTAATCCCTAAACACTAATCCCTAAACCATAAAACGTAAATTCTAAACCCTAAATCCTAAACACTAAACACTAAACTCTAAACCATAAACACCAAACTCTACACCCTAAACACGAAACCCTAAACCCTAAACTCCAAACCCTAAATTCTAAACCCTAAACCCTTAACCCTAAACTCTAAACCTTGAAAACTAAACCCAAACACTAAACCTTGAAAACTAAACCCAAACACTAAACTCTAATCTCTAAACACTAAACTCTAAACCGTAAACCCTAAACCCTAACCCCTGAAAACTAAACTCTAAACTCTAAACCCTCGCATTATACACTAAATCTTAAACTTTAAACCCCAAATTCTAAACCCTAAACCCTAAACCCTAAACTCTAAACCCTAATACTAATCACTGAACACTAAACCCTAATCCATAAAAACTAAATTCTAAACCCTAAATCCTAAACACTAAACACTAAACTCTAAACCCTACACACCAAACTCTACACCCTAAATACGAAATCCTAAACTCCAATACCTAAATTCTAGACCCTAAACCCTAATACTAATCCCTAAACACTAAACCCTAAACCATAAAACATAAATTCTAAACCCTAAATCCTAAACACTTAACACTAAACTCTAAACCCTAAACCCTAAACCCTAAACCCTAAACCCTAAACACGGACTCCTAAACTCCAATACCTAAACCCTAAACCCTAAACCCTAAACCCTAAACCCTAAACCCTAAACCCTAAACACTAAACTCTAAACCATAAACACCAAACTCTACACCCTAAACACGAAACCTTAAACCCTAAACTCCAAACCCTAAATTCTAAACCCTAAGCCCTTAACCCTAAACTCTAAACCTTGAAAACTAAACCCAAACACTAAACCTTGAAAACTAAACCCAAACACTAAACTCTAATCTCTAAACACTAAACTCTAAACCGTAAACCCTAAACCCTAACCCCCGAAAACTAAACTCTAAACTCTAAACCCTCAGTATTATACACTAAATCTTAAACTCTAAACCCCAAATTCTAAACCCTAAACCCTAAACCCTAAACTCTAAACCCTAATACTAATCCCTGAACACTAAACCCTAATCCATAAAAACTATATTCTAAACCCTAAATCCTAAACACTAAACACTAAACTCTAAACCCTACACACCAAACTCTACACCCTAAATACGAAATCCTAAACTCCAATACCTAAATTCTAGACCCTAAACCCTAATACTAATCCCTAAACACTAAACCCTAAACACTAAACCCTAAACCATAAAACGTAAATTCTAAACCCTAAATCCTAAACACTTAACACTAAACTCTAAACCCTAAACCCTAAACCCTAAACCCTAAACACGGACTCCTAAACTCCAATACCTAAATTCTAGACCCTAAACCCTAAACCCTAATACTAATCCCTAAACACTAATCCCTAAACCATAAAACATGAATTCTAAACCCTAAACCCTTAACCCTAAACTCTAAACCTTGAACACTCAACCTAAAACACTTTACTCTAATCTATAAACAATAAACTCTTAACCCTAAACCCTAAACCCTAACCCCTAAACACTAAACTCTAAACTCTAAACCCTAAGTATTATACACAAAATCTTAAACTCTAAACCCCAAATCCTAAACCCTAAACCCTAAACCCTAAACTCTAAACCCTAAACCTAAACTCTAAATATTAAACACTAAACCCTAAACCTAATCTCTAAATATTAAACACTAAACCCTAAACCCAAACTCTAAATATTAAACCCTAAAATCTAAATCCTAAACACTAAACCCTACACACGAAATCCTAAACCCTAAACCCTAAACCCTAAACACCAAACTCTACATCCGAAACTCTAAACACGAATCCTAAAATCTAATCCCTAAATTCAAAATCCTAAACCCTAAACCCTAAACCCTGACCCCTAAACCCTAAACACCAAACTCTACACTCTAAACACGAAATCCTAAACTCCAATACCTAAATTCTAGACCCTAAACCGTAAACCCTAATACTAATCCCTAAACACTAAACAATATACTCTAAACCGTAAACACCAAACTCCACACCCTAAACACGAAATCCTAAACTCCGATCCCTAAATTCTAGACCCTAAACTCTCAACCGTAAACACGAAATCCTAAACCCTAAACACAAAACCCTAAACCCTAAACACCAAACTCTACACCCTAAACACGAAATCCTAAACTCCAATACCTAAATTCTAGACCCTAAACTCTAAAAACCCTAATACTAATCCCTAAACACTAATCGCTAAACAATAAAACGTAAATTCTAAACCCTAAATCCTAAACAGTTAACACTAAACTCTAAACTGTAAACACCAAACTCTACACCCTAAACACGAAATCCTAAACTCCAATACCTAAATTCTAGACCCTAAACCCTAAACCCTAATACTAATCCCTAAACACTAATCCCTAAACCATAAAACGTAAATTCTAAACCCTAAATCCTTAGCACTAAACACTAAACTCTAAACCATAAACACCAAACTCTACACCCTAAACACGAAACCCTAAACCCTAAACTCCAAACCCTAAATTCTAAACCCTAAACCCTTAACCCTAAACTCTAAACCTTGAAAACTAAACCCAAACACTAAACCTTGAAAACTAAACCCAAACACTAAACTCTAATCTCTAAACACTAAACTCTAAACCGTAAACCCTAAACCCTAACCCCCGAAAACTAAACTCTAAACTCTAAACCCTCGCGTATTATACACTAAATCTTAAACTCTAAACCCCAAATTCTAAACCCTAAACCCTAAACCCTAAACTCTAAACCCTAATACTAATCCCTGAACACTAAACCCTAATCCATAAAAACTAAATTCTAAACCCTAAATCCTAAACACTAAACACTAAACTCTACACACCAAACTCTACACCCTAAATACGAAATCCTAAACTCCAATACCTAAATTCTAGACCCTAAACCCTAATACTAATCCCTAAACACTAAACCCTAAACCATAAAACGTAAATTCTAAACCCTAAATCCTAAACACTTAACACTAAACTCTAAACCCTAAACCCTAAACCCTAAACCCTAAACACGGACTCCTAAACTCCAATACCTAAATTCTAGACCCTAAACCCTAAACCCTAATACTAATCCCTAAACACTAATCCCTAAACCATAAAACATGAATTCTAAACCCTAAACCCTTAACCCTAAACTCTAAACCTTGAACACTCAACCTAAAACACTTTACTCTAATCTATAAACAATAAACTCTTAACCCTAAACCCTAAACCCTAACCCCTAAACACTAAACTCTAAACTCTAAACCCTAAGTATTATACACAAAATCTTAAACTCTAAACCCCAAATCCTAAACCCTAAACCCTAAACCCTAAACTCTAAACCCTAAACCTAAACTCTAAATATTAAACACTAAACCCTAAACCTAATCTCTAAATATTAAACATTAAACCCTAAACCCAAACTCTAAATATTAAACCCTAAAATCTAAATCCTAAACACTAAACCCTACACACGAAATCCTAAACCCTAAACCCTAAACCCTAAACACCTAACTCTACATCTGAAACTCTAAACACGAATCCTAAAATCTAATCCCTAAATTCAAAATCCTAAACCCTAAACCCTAAACCCTGACCCCTAAACCCTAAACACCAAACTCTACACTCTAAACACGAAATCCTAAACTCCAATACCTAAATTCTAGACCCTAAACCGTAAACCCTAATACTAATCCCTAAACACTAAACACTATACTCTAAACCGTAAACACCAAACTCCACACCCTAAACACGAAATCCTAAACTCCGATCCCTAAATTCTAGACCCTAAACTCTCAACCCTAAACACGAAATCCTAAACCCTAAACACAAAACCCTAAACCCTAAACACCAAACTCTACACCCTAAACACGAAATCCTAAACTCCAATACCTAAATTCTAGACCCTAAACTCTAAAAACCGTAATACTAATCCCTAAACACTAATCGCTAAACCATAAAACGTAAATTCTAAACCCTAAATCCTAAACAGCTAACACTAAACTCTAAACCGTAAACACCAAACTCTACACCCTAAACACGAAATCCTAAACTCCAATACCTAAATTCCAGACCCTAAACCCTAAACCCTAATACTAATCCCTAAACACTAATCCCTAAACCATAAAACGTAAATTCTAAACCCTAAATCCTAAACACTAAACACTAAACTCTAAACCATAAACACCAAACTCTACACCCTAAACACGAAACCCTAAACCCTAAACTCCAAACCCTAAATTCTAAACCCTAAACCCTTAACCCTAAACTCTAAACCTTGAAAACTAAACCCAAACACTAAACCTTGAAAACTAAACCCAAACACTAAACTCTAATCTCTAAACACTAAACTCTAAACCGTAAACCCTAAACCCTAACCCCTGAAAACTAAACTCTAAACTCTAAACCCTCAAGCATTATACACTAAATCTTAAACTCTAAACCCCAAATTCTAAACCCTAAACCCTAAACTCTAAACCCTAATACTAATCCCTGATTACTAAACCCTAATCCATAAAAACCAAATTCTAAACCCTAAATCCTAAACACTAAACACTAAACTCTAAACCCTACACACCAAACTCTACACCCTAAATACGAAATCCTAAACTCCAATACCTAAATTCTAGACCCTAAACCCTAATACTAATCCCTAAACACTAATCGCTAAACCATAAAACGTAAATTCTAAACCCTAAATCCTAAACACTTAACACTAAACTCTAAACCGTAAACACCAAACTCTACACCCTAAACACGGACTCCTAAACTCCAATACCTAAATTCTAGACCCTAAATCCTAAACCCTAATACTAATCCCTAAACACTAATCCCTAAACCATAAAACGTGAATTCTAAACCCTAAACCCTTAACCCTAAACTCTAAACCTTGAACACTCAACCTAAAACACTTAACTGTAATCTATAAACAATAAACTCTAAACCCTAAACCCTAAACCCTAACCCCTAAACACTAAACTCTAAACTCTAAACCCTAAGTATTATACACAAAATCTTAAACTCTAAACCCAAAATCCTAAACCCTAAACCCTAAACCCTAAACTCTAAACCCTAAACCTAAACTCTAAATATTAAACACTAAACCCTAAACCTAATCTCTAAATATTAAACACTAAACCCTTAACACAAACTCTAAATATTAAACCCTAAAATCTAAATCTAAACACTAAACCCTACACACGAAATCCTAAACCCTAAACCCTAAACCCTAAACACCAAACTCTACATCCGAAACTCTAAACACGAATCCTAAAATCTAATCCCTAAATTCAAAATCCGAAACCCTAAACCCTAAACCCTGACTCCTAAACACTAAACACGAAACTCTACACTCTAAACACGAAATCCTAAACTCCAATACCTAAATTCTAGACCCTAAACCGTAAACCCTAATACTAATCCCTAAACACTAAACACTATACTCTAAACCGTAAACACCAATCTCTACACCCTAAACACGAAATCCTAAACTCCAATTCCTAAATTCTAGACCCTAAACTCTCAACCCTAAACACGAAATCCTAAACCCTAAACACTAAACCCTAAACCCTAAATACCAAACTCTACACCCTAAACACGAAATCCTAAACTCCAATACCTAAATTCTAGACCCTAAACTCTAAAAACCCTAATACTAATCCCTAAACACTAATCGCTAAACCATAAAACGTAAATTCTAAACCCTAAATCCTAAACAAGCTAACACTAAACTCTAAACCGTAAACACCAAACTCTACACCCAAAACACGAAATCCTAAACTCCAATACCTAAATTCTAGACCCTAAACCCTAAACCCTAATACTAATCCCTAAACACTAATCCCTAAACCATAAAACGTAAATTCTAAACCCTAAATCCTAAACACTAAACACTAAACTCTAAACCATAAACACCAAACTCTACACCCTAAACACGAAACCCTAAACTCCAAACCCTAAATTATAAACCCTAAACCCTTAACCCTAAACTCTAAACCTTGAAAACTAAACCCAAACACTAAACCTTGAAAACAAACCCAAACACTAAACTCTAATCTCTAAACACTAAACTCTAAACCGTAAACCCTAAACCCTAACCCCTGAAAACTAAACTCTAAACTCTAAACCCTCAGTATTATACACTAAATCTTAAACTCTAAACCCCAAATTCTAAACCCTAAACCCTAAACTCTAAACCCTAATACTAATCCCTGATTACTAAACCCTAATCCATAAAAACCAAATTCTAAACCCTATTACTAATCCCTAAACACTAATCGCTAAACCATAAAACGTAAATTCTAAACCCTAAATCCTAAACACTTAACACTAAACTCTAAACCGTAAACACCAAACTCTACACCCTAAACATGAAATCCTAAACTCCAATACCTAAATTCTAGACCCTAAACCCTAAACCATAATACTAATCCCTAAACACTAATCCCTAAACCATAAAACGTAAATTCTAAACCCTAAATCCTAAACACTGAACACTAAACTCTAAACCGTAAACACCAAACTCTACACCCTAAACACGAAACCCTAAACCCTAAACTCCAAACCCTAAATTCTAAACCCTAAACCCTTAACCCTAAACTCTAAACCTTGAAAACTAAACCCAGACACTAAACTCTAATCTCTAAACACTAAACTCTAAACCGTAAACCCTAAACCCTAACCCCTAAAAACTAAACTCTAAACTCTAAACCCTCAGTATTATATACTAAATCTTAAACTCTAAACCCCAAATTCTAAACCCTAAACCCTAAACCCTAAACTCTAAACCCTAATACTAATCCCTGAACACTAAACCCTAATCCATAAAAAATAAATTCTAAACCCTAAATCCTAAACACTTAACACTAAACTCTAAACCCTAAATACGAAATCCTAAACTCCAATACCTAAATTCTAGACCCTAAACCCTAATACTAATCCCTAAACACTAATCGCTAAACCATAAAACGTAAATTCTAAACCCTAAATCCTAAACACTTAACACTAAACTCTAAACCGTAAACACCAAACTCTACACCCTAAACACGGACTCCTAAACTCCAATACCTAAATTCTAGACCCTAAACCCTAAACCCTAATACTAATCCCTAAACACTAATCCCTAAACCATAAAACATGAATTCTAAACCCTAAACCCTTAACCCTAAACTCTAAACCTTGAACACACAACCTAAAACACTTTACTCTAATCTATAAACAATAAACTCTTAACCCTAAACCCTAAACCCTAACCCCTAAACACTAAACTCTAAACTCTAAACCCTAAGTATTATACACAAAATCTTAAACTCTAAACCCCAAATCCTAAACCCTAAACCCTAAACCCTAAACTCTAAACCCTAAACCTAAACTCTAAATATTAAACACTAAACCCTAAACCTAATCTCTAAATATTAAACACTAAACCCTAAACCCAAACTCTAAATATTAAACCCTAAAATCTAAATCCTAAACACTAAACCCTACACACGAAATCCTAAACCCTAAACCCTAAACACCAAACTCTACATCCGAAACTCTAAACACGAATCCTAAAATCTAATCCCTAAATTCAAAATCCTAAACCCTAAACCCTAAACCCTGACCCCTAAACACTAAACACGAAACTCTACACTCTAAACACGAAATCCTAAACTCCAATACCTAAATTCTAGACCCTAAACCGTAAACCCTAATACTAATCCCTAAACACTAAACACTATACTCTAAACCGTAAACACCAAACTCTACACCCTAAACACGAAATCCTAAACTCCAATCCCTAAATTATAGACCCTAAACTCTCAACCCTAAACACGAAATCCTAAACCCTAAACCCTAAACACCAAACTCTACACCCTAAACACGAAATCCTAAACTCCAATACCTAAATTCTAGACCCTAAACTCTAAAAACCCTAATACTAATCCCTAAACACTAATCGCTAAACCATAAAATGTAAATTCTAAACCCTAAATCCTAAACACTTAACACTAAACTCTAAACCGTAAACACCAAACTCTACACCCTAAACACGAAATCCTAAACTCCAATACCTAAATTCTAGACCCTAAACCCTAAACCCTAATACTAATACCTAAACACTAATCCCTAAACCATAAAACGTAAATTCTAAACCCTAAATCCTAAACACTAAACACTAAACTCTAAACCATAAACACCAAACTTTACACCCTAAACACGAAACCCTAAACCCTAAACTCCAAACCCTAAATTCTAAACCCTAATACTATTCCTTGAACACTAAACCCTAATCCCTAAAAACTAAATTCTAAACCCTAAATCCTAAACACTAAACACTAAACTCTAAACCCTACACACCAAACTCTACACCCTAAATACGAAATCCTAAACTCCAATACCTAAATTCTAGACCCTAAACCCTAATACTAATCCCTAAACACTAATCGCTAAACCATCAAAGGTAAATTCTAAACCCTAAATCCTAAACACTTAACACTATACTCTAAACCATAAACACCAAACTCTACACCCTAAACACGGACTCCTAAACTCCAATACCTAAATTCTAGACCCTAAACCCTAAACCCTAATACTAATCCCTAAACACTAATCCCTAAACCATAAAACGTGAATTCTAAACCCTAAACCCTTAACCCTATACTCTAAACCTTGAACACTCAACCTAAAACACTTAACTCTAATCTCTAAACAATAAACTCTAAACCCTCAACCCTAAACCCTAACCCCTAAACACTAAACTCTAAACTCTAAACCCTAAGTATTATACACAAAATCTTAAACTCTAAACCCCAAATCCTAAACCCTAAACCCTAAACCCTAAACTCTAAACCCTAAAACTAAACTCTAAATATTAAACACTAAACCCTAAACCTAATCTCTAAATATTAAACACTAAACCCTAAACCCAAACTCTAAATATTAAACCCTAAAATCTAAATCCTAAACACTAAACCCTACACACGAAATCCTAAACCCTAAACCCTAAACCCTAAACACCAAACTCTACATCCGAAACTCTAAACACGAATCCTAAAATCTAATCCCTAAATTCAAAATCCTAAACCCTAAACCCTAAACCCTGACCCCTAAACCCTAAACACCAAACTCTACACTCTAAACACGAAATCCTAAACTCCAATACCTAAATT
This sequence comes from Linum usitatissimum, assembly GCA_030674075.2. Taxonomy (NCBI): domain Eukaryota; kingdom Viridiplantae; phylum Streptophyta; class Magnoliopsida; order Malpighiales; family Linaceae; genus Linum; species Linum usitatissimum. Next base: position 203,574 of record JAUJYP020000543.1, on the reverse strand, counting down.
CTAGACCCTAAACCGTAAACCCTAATACTAATCCCTAAACACTAATCCCTAAACCATAAAACGTGAATTCTAAACCCTAAACCCTTAACCCTAAACTCTAAACCTTGAACACTCAACCTAAAACACTTAACTCTAATCTATAAACAATAAACACTAAACCATAAACGCTAAACCCTAACCCCTAAACATTAAACTCTAAACTCTAAACCCTAAGTATTATACACAAAATCTTAAACTCTAAACCCCAAATCCTAAACCCTAAACCCTAAACCCTAAACTCTAAACCCTAAACCTAAACTCTAAATATTAAACACTAAACCCTAAACCTAATCTCTAAATATTAAACACTAAACCCTAAACCCAAACTCTAAATATTAAACCCTAAAATCTAAATCCTAAACACTAAACCCTACACACGAAATCCTAAACCCTAAACCCTAAACCCTAAACACCAAACTCTACATCCGAAACTCTAAACACGAATCCTAAAATCTAATCCCTAAATTCAAAATCCTAAACCCTAAACCCTAAACCATGACCCCTAAACACTAAACACCAAACTCTACACTCTAAACACGAAATCCTAAACTCCAATACCTAAATTCTAGTCCCTAAACCGTAAACCCTAATACTAATCCCTAAACACTAAACACTATACTCTAAACCGTAAACACCAAACTCTACACCCTAAACACGAAATCCTAAACTCCAATCCCTAAATTCTAGACCCTAAACTCTCAACCCTAAACACGAAATCCTAAACCCTAAACCCTAAACACCAAACTCTACACCCTAAACACGAAATCCTAAACTCCAATACCTAAATTCTAGACTCTAAACTCTAAAAACCCTAATACTAATCCCTAAACACTAATCGCTAAACCATAAAACGTAAATTCTAAACCCTAAATCCTAAACAATTAACACTAAACTCTAAACCGTAAACACCAAACTCTACACCCTAAACACGAAATCCTAAACTCCAATACCTAAATTCTAGACCCTAAACCCTAAACCCTAATACTAATACCTAATCACTAATCCCTAAACCATAAAACGTAAATTCTAAACCCTAAATCCTAAAGTAAACACTAAACTCAAAACCATAAACACCAAACTTTACACCCTAAACACGAAACCCTAAACTCTAAACTCCAAACCCTAAATTCTAAATCCTAAACCCTTAACCCTAAACTCTAAACCTTCAAAACTAAACCCAAACACTAAACTCTAATCTCTAAACACTAAACTCTAAACCGTAAACCCTAAACCCTAACCCCTGAAAACTAAACTCTAAACTCTAAACCCTCAGTATTATACACTAAATCTTAAACTCTAAACCCCAAATTCTAAACCCTAAACCCTAAACCCTAAACTCTAAACCCTAATACTAATCCCTGAACACTAAACCCTAATCCATAAAAACTAAATTCTAAACCCTAAATCCTAAACACTAAACACTAAACTCTAAACCCTACACACCAATCTCTACACCCTAAATACGAAATCCTAAACTCCAATACCTAAATTCTAGACCCTAAACCCTAATACAAATCCCTAAACACTAATCGCTAAACCATCAAAGGTAAATTCTAAACCCTAAATCCTAAACACTTAACACTAAACTTTAAACCGTAAACACCAAACTCTACACCCTAAACACGGACTCCTAAATTCCAATACCTAAATTCTAGACCCTAAACCCTAAACCCTAATACTAATCCCTAAACACTAATCCCTAAACCATTAAACGTGAATTCTAAACCCTAAACCCTTAACGTTAAACTCTAAACCTTGAACACTCAACCTAAAACACTTAACTCTAATCTCTAAACAATAAACTCTAAACCCTAAACCCTAAACCCTAACCCCTAAACACTAAACTCTAAACTCTAAAACCTAAGTTTTATACACAAAATCTTAAACTCTAAACCCCAAATCCTAAACCCTAAACCCTAAACTCAAAACCCTAAACCTAAACTCTAAATTTTAAACACTAAACCCTAAACCTAATCTCTAAATATTAAACACTAAACCCTAAACCTAAACTCTAAATATTAAACTCTAAAATCTAAATCCTAAACACTAAACCTTAAAAAGAAAACTATAAACCCTAAACCCTAAACCCTAAACACGAAATCCTAAACCCTAAACCCTAAACCCTAAACACCAAACTCTACATCCGAAACTCTAAACACGAATCCTAAAATCTAATCCCTAAATTCAAAATCCTAAACCCTAAACCCTAAACCCTGACCCCAAAACCCTAAACACCAAACTCTACACCCTAAACACAAAATCCTAATCTCCAATCCCTAAATTCTAAACCCTAAACCCTTAACCCTAAACTCTAAACCTTGAACACTCAACCCAAAACACTTAACTCTAATCCGAAACAATAAACTCTAAACCCTAAACCCTAAACCCTAACCCCTAAACACTCGACTCTAAACTCTAAACCCTAAGTATTATACACAAAATCTTAAACTCTAAACCCCAAATCCTAAACCCTAAACCCTAAACCCTAAACTCTAAACCCTAAACCTAAACTCGGAATATTAAACACTAAACCCTAAACCTAAACTCTAAAATTAAACACTAAACCCTAAACCTAAACTCTAAATATTAAACCCTAAAATCTAAATCCTAAACACTAAACCGTAAAAAGAAAACTATAAATCCTAAACCCTAAACCCTAACCACGAAATCCTAAACCCTAAACCCTAAACCCTGACCCCTAAACACTAAACACGAAACTCTACACTCTAAACACGAAATCCTAAACTCCAATACCTAAATTCTAGACCCTAAACCGTAAACCCTAATACTAATCCCTAAACACTAAACACTATACTCTAAACCGTAAACACCAAACTCTACACCCTAAACACGAAATCCTAAACTCCAATCCCTAAATTCTAGACCCTAAACTCTCAACCCTAAACACGAAATCCTAAACCCTAAACCCTAAACACCAAACTCTACACCCTAAACACGAAATCCTAAACTCCAATACCTAAATTCTAGACCCTAAACTCTAAAAACCCTAATACTAATCCCTAAACACTAATCGCTAAACCATAAAATGTAAATTCTAAACCCTAAATCCTAAACACTTAACACTAAACTCTAAACCGTAAACACCAAACTCTACACCCTAAACACGAAATCCTAAACTCCAATACCTAAATTCTAGACCCTAAACCCTAAACCCTAATACTAATACCTAAACACTAATCCCTAAACCATAAAACGTAAATTCTAAACCCTAAATCCTAAACACTAAACACTAAACTCTAAACCATAAACACCAAACTTTACACCCTAAACACGAAACCCTAAACCCTAAACTCCAAACCCTAAATTCTAAACCCTAAACCCTTAACCCTAAACTCTAAACCTTCAAAACTAAACCCAAACACTAAACTCTAATCTCTAAACACTAAACTCTAAACCGTAAACCCTAAACCCTAACCCCTGAAAACTAAACTCTAAACTCTAAACCCTCAGTATTATACACTAAATCTTAAACTCTAAACCCCAAATTCTAAACCTTAAACCCTAAACCCTAAACTCTAAACCCTAATACTATTCCCTGAACACTAAACCCTAATCCCTAAAAACTAAATTCTAAACCCTAAATCCTAAACACTAAACACTAAACTCTAAACCCTACACACCAAACTCTACACCCTAAATACGAAATCCTAAACTCCAATACCTAAATTCTAGACCCTAAACCCTAATACTAATCCCTAAACACTAATCGCTAAACCATCAAAGGTAAATTCTAAACCCTAAATCCTATAAACTTAACACTATACTCTAAACCATAAACACCAAACTCTACACCCTAAACACGGACTCCTAAACTCCAATACCTAAATTCTAGACCCTAAACCGTAAACCCTAATACTAATCCCTAAACACTAATCCCTAAACCATAAAACGTGAATTCTAAACCCTAAACCCTTAACCCTATACTCTAAACCTTGAACACTCAACCTAAAACACTTAACTCTAATCCCTAAACAATAAACTCTAAACCCTCAACCCTAAACCCTAACCACTAAACACTAAACTCTAAACTCTAAACCCTAAGTATTATACACAAAATCTTAAACTCTAAACCCCAAATCCTAAACCCTAAACCCTAAACCCTAAACTCTAAACCCTAAAACTAAACTCTAAATATTAAACAATAAACCCTAAACCTAATCTCTAAATATTAAACACTAAACCCTAAACCCAAACTCTAAATATTAAACCCTAAAATCTAAATCCTAAACACTAAACCCTACACACGAAATCCTAAACCCTAAACCCTAAACCCTAAACACCAAACTCTACATCCGAAACTCTAAACACGAATCCTAAAATCTAATCCCTAAATTCAAAATCCTAAACCCTAAACCCTAAACCCTGACCCCTAAACCCTAAACACCAAACTCTACACTCTAAACACGAAATCCTAAACTCCAATACCTAAATTCTAGACCCTAAACCGTAAACCCTAATACTAATCCCTAAACACTAATCCCTAAACCATAAAACGTGAATTCTAAACCCTAAACCCTTAACCCTAAACTCTAAACCTTGAACACTCAACCTAAAACACTTAACTCTAATCTATAAACAATAAACTCTAAACCATAAACGCTAAACCCTAACCCCTAAACATTAAACTCTAAACTCTAAACCCTAAGTATTATACACAAAATCTTAAACTCTAAACCCCAAATCCTAAACCCTAAACCCTAAACCCTAAACTCTAAACCCTAAACCTAAACTCTAAATATTAAACACTAAACCCTAAACCTAATCTCTAAATATTAAACACTAAACCCTAAACCCAAACTCTAAATATTAAACCCTAAAATCTAAATCCTAAACACTAAACCCTACACACGAAATCCTAAACCCTAAACCCTAAACCCTAAACACCAAACTCTACATCCGAAACTCTAAACACGAATCCTAAAATCTAATCCCTAAATTCAAAATCCTAAACCCTAAACCCTAAACCCTGACCCCTAAACCCTAAACACCAAACTCTACACTCTAAACACGAAATCCTAAACTCCAATACCTAAATTCTAGACCCTAAACCGTAAACCCTAATACTAATCCCTAAACACTAATCCCTAAACCATAAAACGTGAATTCTAAACCCTAAACCCTTAACCCTAAACTCTTAACCTTGAACACTCAACCTAAAACACTTAACTCTAATCTATAAACAATAAACTCTAAACCATAAACGCTAAACCCTAACCCCTAAACATTAAACTCTAAACTCTAAACCCTAAGTATTATACAAAAAATCTTAAACTCTAAACCCCAAATCCTAAACCCTAAACCCTAAACCCTTAACTCTAAACCCTAAACCTAAACTCTAAATTTTAAACACTAAACCCTAAACCTAATCTCTAAATATTAAACACTAAACCCTAAACCCAAACTCTAAATATTAAACCCTAAAATCTAAATCCTAAACACTAAACCCTACACACGAAATCCTAAACCCTAAACCCTAAACCCTAAACACCAAACTCTACATCCGAAACTCTAAACACGAATCCTAAAATCTAATCCCTAAATTCAAAATCCTAAACCCTAAACCCTAAACCATGACCCCTAAACACTAAACACCAAACTCTACACTCTAAACACGAAATCCTAAACTCCAATACCTAAATTCTAGACCCTAAACCGTAAACCCTAATACTAATCCCTAAACACTAAACACTATACACTAAACCGTAAACACCAAACTCTACACCCTAAACACGAAATCCTAAACTCCAATCCCTAAATTCTAGACCCTAAACTCTCAACCCTAAACACGAAATCCTAAACCCTAAACACTAAACCCTAAACACTAAACACCAAACTCTACACCCTAAACACGAAATCCTAAACTCCAATACCAAAATTCTAGACCCTAAACTCTAAAAACCCTAATACTAATCCCTAAACACTAATCGCTAAACCATAAAACGTAAATTCTAAACCCTAAATCCTAAACAATTAACACTAAACTCTAAACCGTAAACACCAAGCCCTACACCCTAAACACGAAATCCTAAACTCCAATACCTAAATTCTAGACCCTAAACCCTAAACCCTAATACTAATACCTAATCACTAATCCCTAAACCATAAAACGTAAATTCTAAACCCTAAATCCTAAACTAAACACTAAACTCTAAACCATAAACACCAAACTTTACACCCTAAACATGAAACCCTAAACCCTAAACTCCAAACCCTAAATTCTAAACCCTAAACCCTTAACCCTAAACTCTAAACCTTCAAAACTAAACCCAAACACTAAACTCTAATCTCTAAACACTAAACTCTAAACCGTAAACCCTAAAACCTAACCCCTGAAAACTAAACTCTAAACTCTAAACCCTCAGTATTATACACTAAATCTTAAACTCTAAACCCCTAATTCTAAACCCTAAACCCTAAACCCTAAACTCTAAACCCTAATACTAATCCCTAAACACTAAACCCTAATCCATAAAAACTAAATTCTAAACCCTAAATCCTAAACACTAAACACTAAACTCTAAACCCTACACACCAATCTCTACACCCTAAATACGAAATCCTAAACTCCAATACCTAAATTCTAGACCCTAAACCCTAATACTAATCCCTAAACACTAATCGCTAAACCATCAAAGGTAAATTCTAAACCCTAAATCCTAAACACTTAACACTAAACTTTAAACCGTAAACACCAAACTCTACACCCTAAACACGGACTCCTAAATTCCAATACCTAAATTCTAGACCCTAAACCCTAAACCCTAATACTAATCCCTAAACCATTAAACGTGAATTCTAAACCCTAAACCCTTAACGTTAAACTCTAAACCTTGAACACTCAACCTAAAACACTTAACTCTAATCTCTAAACAATAAACTCTAAACCCTAAACCCTAAACCCTAACCCCTAAACACTAAACTCTAAACTCTAAAACCTAAGTTTTATACACAAAATCTTAAACTCTAAACCCCAAATCATAAACCCTAAACTCTAAACCCTAAACCTAAACTCTAAATATTAAACACTAAACCCTAAACCTAATCTCTAAATATTAAACACTAAACCCTAAACCTAAACTCTAAATATTAAACTCTAAAATCTAAATCCTAAACACTAAACCTTAAAAAGAAAACTATAAACCCTAAACCCTAAACACGAAATCCTAAACCCTAAACCCTAAACCCTAAACACCAAACTCTACATCCGAAACTCTAAACACGAATCCTAAAATCTAATCCCTAAATTCAAAATCCTAAACCCTAAACCCTAAACCCTGACCCCAAAACCCTAAACACCAAACTCTACACCCTAAACACAAAATCCTAATCTCCAATCCCTAAATTCTAAACCCTAAACCCTTAACCCTAAACTCTAAACCTTGAACACTCAACCCAAAACACTTAACTCTAATCTGTAAACAATAAACTCTAAACCCTAAACCCTAAACCCTAACCCCTAAACACTCGACTCTAAACTCTAAACCCTAAGTATTATACACAAAATCTTAAACTCTAAACCCCAAATCCTAAACCCTAAACCCTAAACCCTAAACTCTAAACCCTAAACCTAAACTCGGAATATTAAACACTAAACCCTAAACCTAAACTCTAAAATTAAACACTAAACCCTAAACCTAAACTCTAAATATTAAACCCTAAAATCTAAATCCTAAACACTACACCGTAAAAAGAAAACTATAAAGCCTAAACCCTAAACCCTAACCACGAAATCCTAAACCCTAAACCCTAAACACCAAACTCTACATCCGAAACTCTATACACGAATCCTAAAATATAATCCCTAACTTCCAAATCCTAAACCCTAAACCCTAAACCCTAAACCCTGAACCCTAAACCCTAAACACCACACACTATTAAACACTAAACCCTAAACCTAAACTCTAAATATTAAACACTAAACCCTAAATCCACAACCCTAAAATCTAAATCTGGAACACTAAACCTTAAAAAGAAAACTATAAACCCTAAACCCTAAACCCTAAACACGAAATCCTAAAATCTAATCCCTAAATTCCAAATCCTAAACCCTAAACCCTAAACCCGAAACCCTAAACCCTAAACCCTAAACACCAAACTCTACACCCTAAACACGAAATCCTAAACTCCAATACCTAAATTCTAGACCCTAAACCGTAAACCCTAATACTAATCCCTAAACACTAAACACTATACTCTAAACCGTAAACACCAAACTCAACATCCTAAACACGAAATCCTAAACTCCAATCCCTAAATTCTAGACCCTAAACTCTCAACCCTAAACCCTAAACACGAAATCCTAAACTCTAAATACTAAACCCTAAACCCTAAACACCAAACTCTACACCCTAAACACGAAATCCTAAACTCCAATACCTAAATTCTTGACCCTAAACTCTAAAAACCCTAATACTAATCCCTAAACACTAATCGCTAAACCATAAAATGTAAATTCTAAACCCTAAATCCTAAACACTTAACACTAAACTCTAAACCGTAAACACCAAACTCTACACCCTAAACACGAACTCCTAAACTCCAATACCTAAATTCTAGACCCTAAACCCTAAACCATAATACTAATCCCTAAACACTAATCCCTAAACCATAAAACGTGAATTCTAAACCCTATATCCTAAACACTAAACTCTAAACCGTAAACACCAAACTCTACACCCTAAACACGAAACCCTAAACCCTAAACTCCAAACCCTAAATTCTAAACCCTAAACCCTTAACCCTAAACTCTAAACCTTGAAAACTAAACCCAAAGACTAAACTCTATTCTCTAAACACTAAACTCTTAACCGTAAACCCTAAACCCTAACCCCTGAAAACTAAACTCTAAACTCTAAACCCTCAGTATTATACACTAAATCTTAAACTCTAAACCCCAAATTCTAAACCCTAAACCCTAAACCCTAAACTCTAAACCCTAATACTATTCCCTGAACACTAAACCCTAATCCATAAAAACTAAATTCTAAACCCTAAATCCTAAACACTAAACACTAAACTCTAAACCCTACACACCAAACTCTACACCCTAAATACGAAATCCTAAACTCCAATACCTAAATTCTAGACCCTAAACCCTGATACTAATCCCTAAACACTAATCGCTAAACCATAAAACGTAAATTCTAAACCCTAAATCCTAAACACTTAACACTAAACTCTAAACCGTAAACACCAAACTCTACACCCTAAACACGGACTCCTAAACTCCAATACCTAAATTCTAGACCCTAAACCCTAAACCCTAATACTAATCCCTAAACACTAATCCCTAAACCATAAAACGTGAATTCTAAACCCTAAACCCTTAACCCTAAACTCTAAACCTTGAACACTCAACCTAAAACACTTAACTCTAATCTCTAAACAATAAACTCTAAACCTTAAACCCTAAACCCTAACCCCTAAACACTAAACTCTAAACTCTAAAACCTAAGTATTATACACAAAATCTTAAACTCTAAACTCCAAATCCTAAACCCTAAACCCTAAACCCTAAACTCTAAACCCTAAACCTAAACTCTAAATATTAAACACTAAACCCTAAACCTAATCTCTAAATATTAAACACTAAACCCTAAACCTAAACTCTAAATATTAAACCCTAAAATCTAAATCCTAAACAAGAAACCTTAAAAAGAAAACTATAAACCCTAAACCCTAAACCCTAAACAATAAACCCTAAACACCAAACTCTACATCCGAAACTCTAAACACGAATCCTAAAATCTAATCCCTTAATTCAAAATCCTAAACCCTAAACTCTAAACCCTGACCCCTAAACCCTAAACACCAAACTCTACACCCTAAACACAAAATCCTAATCTCCAATCACTATATTCTAGACCCTAAACTCTCAACCCTAAACTCTAAATACTAATCCCTAAACACTAAACACTATACACTAAACCGTAAACACCAAACTCTACACCCTAAACACGAAATCCTAAACTCCAATCCCTAAATTCTAGACCCTAAACTCTCAACCCTAAACACGAAATCCTAAACCCTAAACACTAAACCCTAAACACTAAACACCAAATTCTACACCCTAAACACGAAATCCTAAACTCCAATACCAAAATTCTAGACCCTAAACTCTAAAAACCCTAATACTAATCCCTAAACACTAATCGCTAAACCATAAAACGTAAATTCTAAACCCTAAATCCTAAACAATTAACACTAAACTCTAAACCGTAAACACCAAGCTCTACACCCTAAACACGAAATCCTAAACTCCAATACCTAAATTCTAGACCCTAAACCCTAAACCCTAATACTAATACCTAATCACTAATCCCTAAACCATAAAACGTAAATTCTAAACCCTAAATCCTAAACTAAACACTAAACTCTAAACCATAAACACCAAACTTTACACCCTAAACACGAAACCCTAAACCCTAAACTCCAAACCCTAAATTCTAAACCCTAAACCCTTAACCCTAAACTCTAAACCTTCAAAACTAAACCCAAACACTAAACTCTAATCTCTAAACACTAAACTCTAAACCGTAAACCCTAAACCCTAACCCCTGAAAACTAAACTCTAAACTCTAAACCCTCAGTATTATACACTAAATCTTAAACTCTAAACCCCTAATTCTAAACCCTAAACCCTAAACCCTAAACTCTAAACCCTAATACTAATCCCTGAACACTAAACCCTAATCCATAAAAACTAAATTCTAAACCCTAAATCCTAAACACTAAACACTAAACTCTAAACCCTACACACCAATCTCTACACCCTAAATACGAAATCCTAAACTCCAATACCTAAATTCTAGACCCTAAACCCTAATACTAATCCCTAAACACTAATCGCTAAACCATCAAAGGTAAATTCTAAACCCTAAATCCTAAACACTTAACACTAAACTTTAAACCGTAAACACCAAACTCTACACCCTAAACACGGACTCCTAAATTCCAATACCTAAATTCTAGACCCTAAACCCTAAACCCTAATACTAATCCCTAAACCATTAAACGTGAATTCTAAACCCTAAACCCTTAACGTTAAACTCTAAACCTTGAACACTCAACCTAAAACACTTAACTCTAATCTCTAAACAATAAACTCTAAACCCTAAACCCTAAACCCTAACCCCTAAACACTAAACTCTAAACTCTAAAACCTAAGTTTTATACACAAAATCTTAAACTCTAAACCCCAAATCATAAACCCTAAACCCTAAACTCTAAACCCTAAACCTAAACTCTAAATATTAAACACTAAACCCTAAACCTAATCTCTAAATATTAAACACTAAACCCTAAACCTAAACTCTAAATATTAAACTCTAAAATCTAAATCCTAAACACTAAACCTTAAAAAGAAAACTATAAACCCTAAACCCTAAACACGAAATCCTAAACCCTAAACCCTAAACCCTAAACACCAAACTCTACATCCGAAACTCTAAACACGAATCCTAAAATCTAATCCCTAAATTCAAAATCCTAAACCCTAAACCCTAAACCCTGACCCCAAAACCCTAAACACCAAACTCTACACCCTAAACACAAAATCCTAATCTCCAATCCCTAAATTCTAAACCCTAAACCCTTAACCCTAAACTCTAAACCTTGAACACTCAACCCAAAACACTTAACTCTAATCTGTAAACAATAAACTCTAAACCCTAAACCCTAAACCCTAACCCCTAAACACTCGACTCTAAACTCTAAACCCTTAGTATTATACACAAAATCTTAAACTCTAAACCCCAAATCCTAAACCCTAAACCCTAAACCCTAAACTCTAAACCCTAAACCTAAACTCGGAATATTAAACACTAAACCCTAAACCTAAACTCTAAAATTAAACACTAAACCCTAAACCTAAACTCTAAATATTAAACCCTAAAATCTAAATCCTAAACACTACACCGTAAAAAGAAAACTATAAAGCCTAAACCCTAAACCCTAACCACGAAATCCTAAACCCTAAACCCTAAACACCAAACTCTACATCCGAAACTCTATACACGAATCCTAAAATATAATCCCTAACTTCCAAATCCTAAACCCTAAACCCTAAACCCTAAACCCTGAACCCTAAACCCTAAACACCACACACTATTAAACACTAAACCCTAAACCTAAACTCTAAATATTAAACACTAAACCCTAAATCCACAACCCTAAAATCTAAATCCTGAACACTAAACCTTAAAAAGAAAACTATAAACCCTAAACCCTAAACCCTAAACACGAAATCCTAAAATCTAATCCCTAAATTCCAAATCCTAAACCCTAAACCCTAAACCCGAAACCCTAAACCCTAAACCCTAAACACCAAACTCTACACCCTAAACACGAAATCCTAAACTCCAATACCTAAATTCTAGACCCTAAACCGTAAACCCTAATACTAATCCCTAAACACTAAACACTATACTCTAAACCGTAAACACCAAACTCAACATCCTAAACACGAAATCCTAAACTCCAATCCCTAAATTCTAGACCCTAAACTCTCAACCCTAAACCCTAAACACGAAATCCTAAACTCTAAATACTAAACCCTAAACCCTAAACACCAAACTCTACACCCTAAACACGAAATCCTAAACTCCAATACCTAAATTCTTGACCCTAAACTCTAAAAACCCTAATACTAATCCCTAAACACTAATCGCTAAACCATAAAATGTAAATTCTAAACCCTAAATCCTAAACACTTAACACTAAACTCTAAACCGTAAACACCAAACTCTACACCCTAAACACGAACTCCTAAACTCCAATACCTAAATTCTAGACCCTAAACCCTAAACCATAATACTAATCCCTAAACACTAATCCCTAAACCATAAAACGTGAATTCTAAACCCTATATCCTAAACACTAAACTCTAAACCGTAAACACCAAACTCTACACCCTAAACACGAAACCCTAAACCCTAAACTCCAAACCCTAAATTCTAAACCCTAAACCCTTAACCCTAAACTCTAAACCTTGAAAACTAAACCCAAACACTAAACTCTATTCTCTAAACACTAAACTCTAAACCGTAAACCCTAAACCCTAACCCCTGAAAACTAAACTCTAAACTCTAAACCCTCGCATTATACACTAAATCTTAAACTCTAAACCCCAAATTCTAAACCCTAAACCCTAAACCCTAAACTCTAAACCCTAATACTATTCCCTGAACACTAAACCCTAATCCATAAAAACTAAATTCTAAACCCTAAATCCTAAACACTAAACTCTAAACCCTACACACCAAACTCTACACCCTAAATACGAAATCCTAAACTCCAATACCTAAATTCTAGACCCTAAACCCTGATACTAATCCCTAAACACTAATCGCTAAACCATAAAACGTAAATTCTAAACCCTAAATCCTAAACACTTAACACTAAACTCTAAACCGTAAACACCAAACTCTACACCCTAAACACGGACTCCTAAACTCCAATACCTAAATTCTAGACCCTAAACCCTAAACCCTAATACTAATCCCTAAACACTAATCCCTAAACCATAAAACGTGAATTCTAAACCCTAAACCCTTAACCCTAAACTCTAAACCTTGAACACTCAACCTAAAACACTTAACTCTAATCTCTAAACAATAAACTCTAAACCTTAAACCCTAAACCCTAACCCCTAAACACTAAACTCTAAACTCTAAAACCTAAGTACTATACACAAAATCTTAAACTCTAAACTCCAAATCCTAAACCCTAAACCCTAAACCCTAAACTCTAAACCCTAAACCTAAACTCTAAATATTAAACACTAAACCCTAAACCTAATCTCTAAATATTAAACACTAAACCCTAAACCTAAACTCTAAATATTAAACCCTAAAATCTAAATCCTAAACAAGAAACCTTAAAAAGAAAACTATAAACCCTAAACCCTAAACCCTAAACAATAAACCCTAAACACCAAACTCTACATCCGAAACTCTAAACACGAATCCTAAAATCTAATCCCTTAATTCAAAATCCTAAACCCTAAACTCTAAACCCCGACCCCTAAACCCTAAACACCAAACTCTACACCCTAAACACAAAATCCTAATCTCCAATCACTATATTCTAGACCCTAAACTCTCAACCCTAAACTCTAAATACTAATCCCTGAACACTAAACCCTAATCCATAAAATGTAAATTCTAAACTCTAAATCCTAAATACTAAACTCTAAACCCTACACACCAAAGTCTACACCCTAAACACGAAATCCTAAACTCCAATCCCTAAATTCTAAACCCTAAACCCTTAATCCTAAACTCTAAACCTTGAACACTCAACCCAAAAAAATTAACTCTAATCTCTAAACAATAAACTCTAAACCCTAAACCCTAAACCCTAACCCCTAAACACTAAAATCTAAACTCTAAACCCCTAAGTATTATACACACAATCTTAAACTCTAAACCCCAAATCCTAAACCCTAAACCCTCAACCCTAAACTCTAAACCCTAAACCTAAACTCGGAATATTAAACTCTAAACCCTAAACCTAAACTCTATATATTAAACACTAAACCCTAAACCTAAACTCTAAATATTAAAGCCTAAAATCTAAATCCTAAACACTAAACCGTAAAAAGAAAACTATAAAGCCTAAACCCTAAACCCTAACCACGAAATCCTAAACCCTAAACCCTAAACACCAAACTCTACATCCGAATCTCTAAACACAAATCCTAAAATCTAATCCCTTAATTCAAAATCCTAAACCCTAAACTCTAAACCCTAACCCCTAAACCCTAAACACCAAACTCTACACCCTAAACACAAAAACCTAATCTCCAATCCCTAAATTCTAGACCCTAAACTCTCAACCCTAAACTCTAAATACAAATCCCTGAACACTAAACCCTAATCCATAAAAAGTAAATTCTAAACCCTAAATCCTAAACACTAAACTCTAAACCCTACACACTAAAGTCTACACCCTAAACACGAAGTCCTAAACTCCAATCCCTAAATTCTAAACCCTAAACCCTTAATCTTAAACTCTAAACCTTGAACACTCAACCCAAAACACTTACCTCTAATCTCTAACAATAAACTCTAAACCCTAAACCCTAAACCCTAACCCCTAAACACTAAACTCTAAACTCTAAACCCTAAGTATTATACACAAAATCTTAAACTCTAAACCCCAAATCCTAAACCCTAAACCATCAACCCTAAACTCTAAACCCTAAACCTAAACTCGGAATATTAAACACTAAACCCTAAACCTAAACTCTAAATATTAAACACTAAACCCTAAACCTAAACTCTAAATATTAAAGCCTAAAATCTAAATCCTAAACACTAAACCGTAAAAAGAAAACTATAAAGCCTAAACCCTAAACCCTAACCACGAAATCCTAAACCCTAAACCCTAAACACCAAACTCTACATCCGAAACTCTATACACGAATCCTAAAATCTAATCCCTAAATTCCAAATCCTAAACCCTAAACCCTAAACCCTAAACCCTAAACCCTAAACCCTAAACCCTAAACCCTAAACCCTAAACACCAAACTCTATTAAACACTAAACCCTAAACCTAAACTCTAAATATTAAACTCTAAACCCTAAATCCACAACCCTAAAATCTAAATCCTGAACACTAAACCTTAAAAAGAAAACTATAAACCCTAAACCCTAAACCCTAAACACGAAATCCTAAAATCTAATCCCTAAATTCCAAATCCTAAACCCTAAACCCTAAACCCGAAACCCTAAACCCTAAACACCAAACTCTACACCCTAAACACGAAATCCTAAACTCCAATACCTAAATTCTAGACCCTAAACCGTAAACCCTAATACTAATCCCTAAACACTAAACACTATACTCTAAACCGTAAACACCAAACTCTACACCCTAAACACGAAATCCTAAACTCCAATCCCTAAATTCTAGACCCTAAACTCTCAACCCTAAACCCTAAACAAGAAATCCTAAACCCTAAACACTAAACCCTAAACCCTAAACACCAAACTCTACACCCTAAACACGAAATCCTAAACTCCAATACCTAAATTCTAGACCCTAAACTCTAAAAATCCTAATACTAATCCCTAAACACTAATCGCTTAACCATAAAACGTAAATTCTAAACCCTAAATCCTAAACACTTAACACTAAACTCTAAACCGTAAACACCAAACTCTACACCCTAAACACGGACTCCTAAACTCCAATACCTAAATTCTAGACCCTAAACCCTAAACCCTAATACTAATCCCTAAACACTAATCCCTAAACCATAAAACGTAAATTCTAAACCCTAAATCCTAAACACTAAACTCTAAACCGTAAACACCAAACTCTACACCCTAAACACGAAATCCTAAACTCCAATACCTAAATTCTAGACCCTAAACCCTAAACCCTAATACTAATCCCTAAACACTAATCCCTAAACCATAAAACGTAAATTCTAAACCCTAAATCCTAAACACTAAACTCTAAACCGTAAACACCAAACTCTACACCCTAAACACGAAATCCTAAACTCCAATACCTAAATTCTAGACCCTAAACCCTGATACTAATCCCTAAACACTAATCGCTAAACCATAAAACGTAAATTCTAAACCCTAAATCCTAAACACTTAACACTAAACTCTAAACCGTAAACACCAAACTCTACACCCTAAACACGGACTCCTAAACTCCAATACCTAAATTCTAGACCCTAAACCCTAAACCCTAATACTAATCCCTAAACACTAATCCCTAAACCATAAAACGTGAATTCTAAACCCTAAACCCTTAACCCTAAACTCTAAACCTTGAACACTCAACCTAAAACACTTAACTCTAATCTCTAAACAATAAACTCTAAACCTTAAACCCTAAACCCTAACCCCTAAACACTAAACTCTAAACTCTAAAACCTAAGTACTATACACAAAATCTTAAACTCTAAACTCCAAATCCTAAACCCTAAACCCTAAACCCTAAACTCTAAACCCTAAACCTAAACTCTAAATATTAAACACTAAACCCTAAACCTAATCTCTAAATATTAAACACTAAACCCTAAACCTAAACTCTAAATATTAAACCCTAAAATCTAAATCCTAAACAGTAAACCTTAAAAAGAAAACTATAAACCCTAAACCCTAAACCCTAAACAATAAACCCTAAACACCAAACTCTACATCCGAAACTCTAAACACGAATCCTAAAATCTAATCCCTTAATTCAAAATCCTAAACCCTAAACTCTAAACCCTGACCCCTAAACCCTAAACACCAAACTCTACACCCTAAACACAAAATCCTAATCTCCAATCACTATATTCTAGACCCTAAACTCTCAACCCTAAACTCTAAATACTAATCCCTGAACACTAAACCCTAATCCATAAAATGTAAATTCTAAACTCTAAATCCTAAATACTAAACTCTAAACCCTACACACCAAAGTCTACACCCTAAACACGAAATCCTAAACTCCAATCCCTAAATTCTAAACCCTAAACCCTTAATCCTAAACTCTAAACCTTGAACACTCAACCCAAAAAAATTAACTCTAATCTCTAAACAATAAACTCTAAACCCTAAACCCTAAACCCTAACCCCTAAACACTAAAATCTAAACTCTAAACCCCTAAGTATTATACACACAATCTTAAACTCTAAACCCCAAATCCTAAACCCTAAACCCTCAACCCTAAACTCTAAACCCTAAACCTAAACTCGGAATATTAAACTCTAAACCCTAAACCTAAACTCTATATATTAAACACTAAACCCTAAACCTAAACTCTAAATATTAAAGCCTAAAATCTAAATCCTAAACACTAAACCGTAAAAAGAAAACTATAAAGCCTAAACCCTAAACCCTAACCACGAAATCCTAAACCCTAAACCCTAAACACCAAACTCTACATCTGAATCTCTAAACACAAATCCTAAAATCTAATCCCTTAATTCAAAATCCTAAACCCTAAACTCTAAACCCTAACCCCTAAACCCTAAACACCAAACTCTACACCCTAAACACAAAAACCTAATCTCCAATCCCTAAATTCTAGACCCTAAACTCTCAACCCTAAACTCTAAATACAAATCCCTGAACACTAAACCCTAATCCATAAAAAGTAAATTCTAAACCCTAAATCCTAAACACTAAACTCTAAACCCTACACACTAAAGTCTACACCCTAAACACGAAGTCCTAAACTCCAATCCCTAAATTCTAAACCCTAAACCCTTAATCTTAAACTCTAAACCTTGAACACTCAACCCAAAACACTTACCTCTAATCTCTAACAATAAACTCTAAACCCTAAACCCTAAACCCTAACCCCTAAACACTAAACTCTAAACTCTAAACCCTAAGTATTATACACAAAATCTTAAACTCTAAACCCCAAATCCTAAACCCTAAACCATCAACCCTAAACTCTAAACCCTAAACCTAAACTCGGAATATTAAACACTAAACCCTAAACCTAAACTCTAAATATTAAACACTAAACCCTAAACCTAAACTCTAAATATTAAAGCCTAAAATCTAAATCCTAAACACTAAACCGTAAAAAGAAAACTATAAAGCCTAAACCCTAAACCCTAACCACGAAATCCTAAACCCTAAACCCTAAACACCAAACTCTACATCCGAAACTCTATACACGAATCCTAAAATCTAATCCCTAAATTCCAAATCCTAAACCCTAAACCCTAAACCCTAAACCCTAAACCCTAAACCCTAAACCCTAAACACCAAACTCTATTAAACACTAAACCCTAAACCTAAACTCTAAATATTAAACTCTAAACCCTAAATCCACAACCCTAAAATCTAAATCCTGAACACTAAACCTTAAAAAGAAAACTATAAACCCTAAACCCTAAACCCTAAACACGAAATCCTAAAATCTAATCCCTAAATTCCAAATCCTAAACCCTAAACCCTAAACCCGAAACCCTAAACCCTAAACACCAAACTCTACACCCTAAACACGAAATCCTAAACTCCAATACCTAAATTCTAGACCCTAAACCGTAAACCCTAATACTAATCCCTAAACACTAAACACTATACTCTAAACCGTAAACACCAAACTCTACACCCTAAACACGAAATCCTAAACTCCAATCCCTAAATTCTAGACCCTAAACTCTCAACCCTAAACCCTAAACAAGAAATCCTAAACCCTAAACACTAAACCCTAAACCCTAAACACCAAACTCTACACCCTAAACACGAAATCCTAAACTCCAATACCTAAATTCTAGACCCTAAACTCTAAAAATCCTAATACTAATCCCTAAACACTAATCGCTTAACCATAAAACGTAAATTCTAAACCCTAAATCCTAAACACTTAACACTAAACTCTAAACCGTAAACACCAAACTCTACACCCTAAACACGGACTCCTAAACTCCAATACCTAAATTCTAGACCCTAAACCCTAAACCCTAATACTAATCCCTAAACACTAATCCCTAAACCATAAAACGTAAATTCTAAACCCTAAATCCTAAACACTAAACTCTAAACCGTAAACACCAAACTCTACACCCTAAACACGAAATCCTAAACTCCAATACCTAAATTCTAGACCCTAAACCCTAAACCCTAATAGTAATCCCTAAACACTAATCCCTAAACCATAAAACGTAAATTCTAAACCCTAAATCCTAAACACTAAACACTAAACTCTAAACCGTAAACTCCAAACTCTACACCCTAAACACGAAACCCTAAACCCTAAACTCCAAACCCTAAATTCTAAACCCTAAACCCTAAACCCTAAACCCTAATACTAATCCCTAAACACTAATCCCTAAACCATACAACGTAAATTCTAAACCCTAAATCCTAAACACTAAACACTAAACTCTAAACCGTAAACACCAAACTCTACACCCTAAACACGAAACCCTAAACCCTAAACCCTAAACTCCAAACCCTAAATTCTAAACCCTAAACCCTTAACCCTAAACTCTAAACCTTGAAAACTAAACCCAAACACTAAACCTTGAAAACTAAACCCAAACACTAAACTCTAATCTCTAAACACTAAACTCTAAACCGTAAACCCTAAACCCTAACCCCTGAAAACTAAACTCTAAACTTTAAACCCTCAGTATTATACACTAAATCTTAAACTCTAAACCCAAAATTCTAAACCCTAAACCCTAAACTCTAAACCCTAATACTAATCCCTGAACACTAAACCCTAATCCATAAAAAGTAAATTCTAAACCCTAAATCCTAAACACTATACTCTAAACCCTACACACCAAAGTCTACACCCTAAACACGAAATCCTAAACTCCAATCCCTAAATTCTAAACCCTAAACCCTTAACCCTGAACTCTAAACCTTGAACACTCAACCTAAAACACTTAACTCTAATCTCTAAACAATAAACTCTAAACCCTAAACCCTAAACCCTAACCCCTAAACACTAAACTCTAAACTCTAAACCCTAAGTATTATACACAAAATCGTAAACTCTAAACCCCAAATCCTAAACCCTAAACCCTAAACCCTAAACTCTAAACCCTAAACCTAAACTCTAAATATTAAACACTAAACCCTAAACCTAATCTCTAAATATTAAACACTAACCCCTAAACCTAAACTCTAAATATTAAACCCTAAAATCTAAATCCTAAACACTAAAACTTAAAAAGAAAACTATAAACCCTAAACCCTAAACCCTAAACACGAAATCCTAAACCCTAAACCCTAAACCCTAAACACCAAACTCTACATTCGAAACTCTAAACACGAATCCTAAAATCTAATCCCTAAATTCAAAATCCTAAACCCTAAACCCTAAACCCCGACCCCTAAACCCTAAACACCAAACTCTAAAACCTAAACACAAAATCCTAATCTCCAATCCCTAAATTCTAGACCCTAAACTCTCAACCCTAAACTCTAAATACGAATCCCTGAACACTAAACCCTAATCCATAAAAAGTAAATTCTAAACCCTAAATCCTAAACACTATACTCTAAACCCTACACACCAAAGTCTACACCCTAAACACGAAATCCTAAACTCCAATCCCTAAATTCTAAACCCTAAACCCTTAACCCTAAACTCTAAACCTTGAACACTCAACCCAAAACACTTAACTCTAATCTCTAAACAATAAACTCTAAACCCTAAACCCTAAACCCTAACCCCTAAACACTAAACTCTAAACTCTAAACCCTAAGTATTATACACAAAATCTTAAACTCTAAACCCCAAATCCTAAACCCTAAACCCTAAACCCTAAACTCTAAACCCTAAACCTAAACTCGGAATATTAAACACTAAACCCTAAACCTAAACTCTAAATATTAAAAACTAAACACTAAAACTAAACTCTAAATATTAAACCCTAAAATCTAAATCCTAAACACTAAACCGTAAAAAGAAAACTATAAAGCCTAAACCCTAAACCCTAACCACGAAATCCTAAACCCTAAACCCTAAACACCAAACTCTAAATCCGAAACTCTATACACAAATCCTAAAATCTAATCCCTTAATTCAAAATCCTAAACCCTAAACTCGAAACCCTGACCCCTAAACCCTAAACACCAAACTCTACACCCTAAACACTAATCCCTAAACCATAAAACGTAAATTCTAAACCCTAAATCCTAAACACTAAACTCTAAATCGTAAACACCAAACTCTACACCCTAAACACGAAACCCTAAACCCTAAACTCCAAACCCTAAATTCTAAACCCTAAACCCTTAACCCTAAACTCTAAACCTTGAAAACTAAACCCAAACACTAAACTCTAATCTCTAAACACTAAACTCTAAACCGTAAACCCTAAACCCTAACCCCTGAAAACTAAACTCTAAACTTTAAACCCTCGCTATTATACACTAAATCTTAAACTCTAAACCCAAAATTCTAAACCCTAAACCCTAAACTCTAAACCCTAATACTAATCCCTGAACACTAAACCCTAATCCATAAAAACTAAATTCTAAACCCTAAATCCTAAACACTAAACTCTAAACCCTACACACCAAACTCTACACCCTAAATACGAAATCCTAAACTCCAATACCTAAATTCTAGACCCTAAACCCTAATACTAATCCCTAAACACTAATCGCTAAACCATAAAATGTAAATTCTAAACCCTGAATCCTAAACACTTAACACTAAACTCTAAACCGTAAACACCAAACTCTACACCCTAAACACGGACTCCTAAACTCCAATACCTAAATTCTGGACCCTAAACACTAAACCCTAATACTAATCCCTAAACACTAATCCCTAAACCATAAAACGTGAATTCTAAACCCTAAACCCTTAACCCTAAACTCTAAACCTTGAACACTCAACCTAAAACACTTAACTCTAATCTCTAAACAATAAACTCTAAACCCTAAACCCTAAACCCTAACCCCTAAACACTAAACCCTAAACTCTAAACCCTAAGTATTATACACAAAATCTTAAACTCTAAACCCCAAATCCTAAACCCTAAACCCTAAACCCTAAACTCTAAACCCTAAACCTAAACTCGGAATATTAAACACTAAACCCTAAACCTAAACTCTAAATATTAAACACTAAACCCTAAACCTAAACTCTAAATATTAAACCCTAAAATCTAAATCCTAAACACTAAAACTTAAAAAGAAAACTATAAACCCTAAACCCTAAACCCTAAACACGAAATCCTAAACCCTAAACCTTAAACCCTAAACACCAAACTCTACATTCGAAACTCTAAACACGAATCCTAAAATCTAATCCCTAAATTCAAAATCCTAAACCCTAAACCCTAAACCCTGACCCCTAAACCCTAAACACCAAACTCTAAAACCTAAACACAAAATCCTAATCTCCAATCCCTAAATTCTAGACCCTAAACTCTCAACCCTAAACTCTAAATACGAATCCCTGAACACTAAACCCTAATCCATAAAAAGTAAATTCTAAACCCTAAATCCTAAACACTATACTCTAAACCCTACACACCAAAGTCTACACCGTAAACACGAAATCCTAAACTCCAATCCCTAAATTCTAAACCCTAAACCCTTAACCCTAAACTCTAAACCTTGAACACTCAACCCAAAACACTTAACTCTAATCTCTAAACAATAAACTCTAAACCCTAAACCCTAAACCCTAACCCCTAAACACTAAACTCTAAACTCTAAACCCTAAGTATTATACACAAAATCTTAAACTCTAAACCCCAAATCCTAAACCCTAAACCCTAAACCCTAAACTCTAAACCCTAAACCTAAACTCGGAATATTAAACACTAAACCCTAAACCTAAACTCTAAATATTAAAAACTAAACACTAAAACTAAACTCTAAATATTAAACCCTAAAATCTAAATCCTAAACACTAAACCGTAAAAAGAAAACTATAAAGCCTAAACCCTAAACCCTAACCACGAAATCCTAAACCCTAAACCCTAAACACCAAACTCTAAATCCGAAACTCTATACACAAATCCTAAAATCTAATCCCTTAATTCAAAATCCTAAACCCTAAACTCGAAACCCTGACCCCTAAACCCTAAACACCAAACTCTACACCCTAAACACTAATCCCTAAACCATAAAACGTAAATTCTAAACCCTAAATCCTAAACACTAAACTCTAAATCGTAAACACCAAACTCTACACCCTAAACACGAAACCCTAAACCCTAAACTCCAAACCCTAAATTCTAAACCCTAAACCCTTAACCCTAAACTCTAAACCTTGAAAACTAAACCCAAACACTAAACTCTAATCTCTAAACACTAAACTCTAAACCGTAAACCCTAAACCCTAACCCCTGAAAACTAAACTCTAAACTTTAAACCCTCGCTATTATACACTAAATCTTAAACTCTAAACCCAAAATTCTAAACCCTAAACCCTAAACTCTAAACCCTAATACTAATCCTCGAACACTAAACCCTAATCCATAAAAACTAAATTCTAAACCCTAAATCGTAAACACTAAACTCTAAACCCTACACACCAAACTCTACACCCTAAATACGAAATCCTAAACTCCAATACCTAAATTCTAGACCCTAAACCCTAATACTAATCCCTAAACACTAATCGCTAAACCATAAAATGTAAATTCTAAACCCCGAATCCTAAACACTTAACACTAAACTCTAAACCGTAAACACCAAACTCTACACCCTAAACACGGACTCCTAAACTCCAATACCTAAATTCTGGACCCTAAACACTAAACCCTAATACTAATCCCTAAACACTAATCCCTAAACCATAGAACGTGAATTCTAAACCCTAAACCCTTAACCCTAAACTCTAAACCTTGAACACTCAACCTAAAACACTTAACTCTAATCTCTAAACAATAAACTCTAAACCGTAAACCCTAAACCCTAACCCCTAAACACTAAACCCTAAACTCTAAACCCTAAGTATTATACACAAAATCTTAAACTCTAAACCCCAAATCCTAAACCCTAAACCCTAAACCCTAAACTCTAAACCCTAAACCTAAACTCGGAATATTAAACACTAAACCCTAAACCTAAACTCTAAATATTAAACACTAAACCCTAAACCTAAACTCTAAATATTAAACCCTAAAATCTAAATCCTAAACACTAAAACTTAAAAAGAAAACTATAAACCCTAAACCCTAAACCCTAAACACGAAATCCTAAACCCTAAACCTTAAACCCTAAACACCAAACTCTACATTCGAAACTCTAAACACGAATCCTATAATCTAATCCCTAAATTCAAAATCCTAAACCCTAAACCCTAAACCCTGACCCCTAAACCCTAAACACCAAACTCTAAAACCTAAACACAAAATCCTAATCTCCAATCCCTAAATTCTAGACCCTAAACTCTCAACCCTAAACTCTAAATACGAATCCCTGAACACTAAACCCTAATCCATAAAAAGTAAATTCTAAACCCTAAATCCTAAACACTATACTCTAAACCCTACACACCAAAGTCTACACCGTAAACACGAAATCCTAAACTCCAATCCCTAAATTCTAAACCCTAAACCCTTAACCCTAAACTCGAAACCTTGAACACTCAACCCAAAACACTTAACTCTAATCTCTAAACAATAAACTCTAAACCCTAAACCCTAAACCCTAACCCCTAAACACTAAACTCTAAACTCTAAACCCTAAGTATTATACACAAAATCTTAAACTCTAAACCCCAAATCCTAAACCCTAAACCCTAAACCCTAAACTCTAAACCCTAAACCTAAACTCGGAATATTAAACACTAAACCCTAAACCTAAACTCTAAATATTAAAAACTAAACACTAAAACTAAACTCTAAATATTAAACCCTAAAATCTAAATCCTAAACACTAAACCGTAAAAAGAAAACTATAAAGCCTAAACCCTAAACCCTAACCACGAAATCCTAAACCCTAAACCCTAAACACCAAACTCTAAATCCGAAACTCTATACACAAATCCTAAAATCTAATCCCTTAATTCAAAATCCTAAACCCTAAACTCGAAACCCTGACCCCTAAACCCTAAACACCAAACTCTACACCCTAAACACTAATCCCTAAACCATAAAACGTAAATTCTAAACCCTAAATCCTAAACACTAAACTCTAAATCGTAAACACCAAACTCTACACCCTAAACACGAAACCCTAAACCCTAAACTCCAAACCCTAAATTCTAAACCCTAAACCCTTAACCCTAAACTCTAAACCTTGAAAACTAAACCCAAACACTAAACTCTAATCTCTAAACACTAAACTCTAAACCGTAAACCCTAAACCCTAACCCCTGAAAACTAAACTCTAAACTTTAAACCCTCGCATTATACACTAAATCTTAAACTCTAAACCCAAAATTCTAAACCCTAAACCCTAAACTCTAAACCCTAATACTAATCCCCGAACACTAAACCCTAATCCATAAAAACTAAATTCTAAACCCTAAATCGTAAACACTAAACTCTAAACCCTACACACCAAACTCTACACCCTAAATACGAAATCCTAAACTCCAATACCTAAATTCTAGACCCTAAACCCTAATACTAATCCCTAAACACTAATCGCTAAACCATAAAATGTAAATTCTAAACCCCGAATCCTAAACACTTAACACTAAACTCTAAACCGTAAACACCAAACTCTACACCCTAAACACGGACTCCTAAACTCCAATACCTAAATTCCGGACCCTAAACCCTAAACCCTAATACTAATCCCTAAACACTAATCCCTAAACCATAAAACGTGAATTCTAAACCCTAAACCCTTAACCCTAAACTCTAAACCTTGAACACTCAACCTAAAACACTTAACTCTAATCTCTAAACAATAAACTCTAAACCCTAAACCCTAAACCCTAACCCCTAAACACTAAACCCTAAACTCTAAACCCTAAGTATTATACACAAAATCTTAAACTCTAAACCCCAAATCCTAAACCCTAAACCCTAAACCCTAAACTCTAAACCCTAAACCTAAACTCGGAATATTAAACACTAAACCCTAAACCTAAACTCTAAATATTAAAAACTAAACCCTAAACCTAAACTCTAAATATTAAACCCTAAAATCTAAATCCTAAACACTAAAACTTAAAAAGAAAACTATAAACCCTAAACCCTAAACCCTAAACACGAAATCCTAAACCCTAAACCCTAAACCCTAAACACCAAACTCTACATTCGAAACTCTAAACACGAATCCTAAAATCTAATCCCTAAATTCAAAATCCTAAACCCTAAACCCTAAACCCCGACCCCTAAACCCTAAACACCAAACTCTAAAACCTAAACACAAAATCCTAATCTCCAATCCCTAAATTCTAGACCCTAAACTCTCAACCCTAAACTCTAAATACGAATCCCTGAACACTAAACCCTAATCCATAAAAAGTAAATTCTAAACCCTAAATCCTAAACACTATACTCTAAACCCTACACACCAAAGTCTACACCGTAAACACGAAATCCTAAACTCCAATCCCTAAATTCTAAACCCTAAACCCTTAACCCTAAACTCTAAACCTTGAACACTCAACCCAAAACACTTAACTCTAATCTCTAAACAATAAACTCTAAACCCTAAACCCTAAACCCTAACCCCTAAACACTAAACTCTAAACTCTAAACCCTAAGTATTATACACAAAATCTTAAACTCTAAACCCCAAATCCTAAACCCTAAACCCTAAACCCTAAACTCTAAACCCTAAACCTAAACTCGGAATATTAAACACTAAACCCTAAACCTAAACTCTAAATATTAAAAACTAAACACTAAAACTAAACTCTAAATATTAAACCCTAAAATCTAAATCCTAAACACTAAACCGTAAAAAGAAAACTATAAAGCCTAAACCCTAAACCCTAACCACGAAATCCTAAACCCTAAACCCTAAACACCAAACTCTAAATCCGAAACTCTATACACAAATCCTAAAATCTAATCCCTTAATTCAAAATCCTAAACCCTAAACTCGAAATATTAAACCCTAAAATCTAAATCCTAAACACTAAAACTTATAAAGAAAACTATAAACCCTAAACCCTAAACCCTAAACACGAAATCCTAAACCCTAAACCCTAAACCCTAAACACCAAACTCTACATTCGAAACTCTAAACACGAATCCTAAAATCTAATCCCTAAATTCAAAATCCTAAACCCTAAACCCTAAACCCCGACCCCTAAACCCTAAACACCAAACTCTAAAACCTAAACACAAAATCCTAATCTCCAATCCCTAAATTCTAGACCCTAAACTCTCAACCCTAAACTCTAAATACGAATCCCTGAACACTAAACCCTAATCCATAAAAAGTAAATTCTAAACCCTAAATCCTAAACACTATACTCTAAACCCTACACACCAAAGTCTACACCGTAAACACGAAATCCTAAACTCCAATCCCTAAATTCTAAACCCTAAACCCTTAACCCTAAACTCTAAACCTTGAACACTCAACCCAAAACACTTAACTCTAATCTCTAAACAATAAACTCTAAACCCTAAACCCTAAACCCTAACCCCTAAACACTAAACTCTAAACTCTAAACCCTAAGTATTATACACAAAATCTTAAACTCTAAACCCCAAATCCTAAACCCTAAACCCTAAACCCTAAACTCTAAACCCTAAACCTAAACTCGGAATATTAAACACTAAACCCTAAACCTAAACTCTAAATATTAAAAACTAAACACTAAAACTAAACTCTAAATATTAAACCCTAAAATCTAAATCCTAAACACTAAACCGTAAAAAGAAAACTATAAAGCCTAAACCCTAAACCCTAACCACGAAATCCTAAACCCTAAACCCTAAACACCAAACTCTAAATCCGAAACTCTATACACAAATCCTAAAATCTAATCCCTTAATTCAAAATCCTAAACCCTAAACTCGAAACCCTGACCCCTAAACCCTAAACACCAAACTCTACTCCCTAAACACTAATCCCTAAACCATAAAACGTAAATTCTAAACCCTAAATCCTAAACACTAAACTCTAAATCGTAAACACCAAACTCTACACCCTAAACACGAAACCCTAAACCCTAAACTCCAAACCCTAAATTCTAAACCCTAAACCCTTAACCCTAAACTCTAAACCTTGAAAACTAAACCCAAACACTAAACTCTAATCTCTAAACACTAAACTCTAAACCGTAAACCCTAAACCCTAACCCCTGAAAACTAAACTCTAAACTTTAAACCCTCGGTATTATACACTAAATCTTAAACTCTAAACCCAAAATTCTAAACCCTAAACCCTAAACTCTAAACCCTAATACTAATCCCCGAACACTAAACCCTAATCCATAAAAACTAAATTCTAAACCCTAAATCGTAAACACTAAACTCTAAACCCTACACACCAAACTCTACACCCTAAATACGAAATCCTAAACTCCAATACCTAAATTCTAGACCCTAAACCCTAATACTAATCCCTAAACACTAATCGCTAAACCATAAAATGTAAATTCTAAACCCTGAATCCTAAACACTTAACACTAAACTCTAAACCGTAAACACCAAACTCTACACCCTAAACACGGACTCCTAAACTCCAATACCTAAATTCTGGACCCTAAACCCTAAACCCTAATACTAATCCCTAAACACTAATCCCTAAACCATAAAACGTGAATTCTAAACCCTAAACCCTTAACCCTAAACTCTAAACCTTGAACACTCAACCTAAAACACTTAACTCTAATCTCTAAACAATAAACTCTAAACCCTAAACCCTAAACCCTAACCCCTAAACACTAAACCCTAAACTCTAAACCCTAAGTATTATACACAAAATCTTAAACTCTAAACCCCAAATCCTAAACCCTAAACCCTAAACCCTAAACTCTAAACCCTAAACCTAAACTCGGAATATTAAACACTAAACCCTAAACCTAAACTCTAAATATTAAAAACTAAACCCTAAACCTAAACTCTAAATATTAAACCCTAAAATCTAAATCCTAAACACTAAAACTTAAAAAGAAAACTATAAACCCTAAACCCTAAACCCTAAACACGAAATCCTAAACCCTAAACCCTAAACCCTAAACACCAAACTCTACATTCGAAACTCTAAACACGAATCCTAAAATCTAATCCCTAAATTCAAAATCCTAAACCCTAAACCCTAAACCCCGACCCCTAAACCCTAAACACCAAACTCTAAAACCTAAACACAAAATCCTAATCTCCAATCCCTAAATTCTAGACCCTAAACTCTCAACCCTAAACTCTAAATACGAATCCCTGAACACTAAACCCTAATCCATAAAAAGTAAATTCTAAACCCTAAATCCTAAACACTATACTCTAAACCCTACACACCAAAGTCTACACCGTAAACACGAAATCCTAAACTCCAATCCCTAAATTCTAAACCCTAAACCCTTAACCCTAAACTCTAAACCTTGAACACTCAACCCAAAACACTTAACTCTAATCTCTAAACAATAAACTCTAAACCCTAAACCCTAAACCCTAACCCCTAAACACTAAACTCTAAACTCTAAACCCTAAGTATTATACACAAAATCTTAAACTCTAAACCCCAAATCCTAAACCCTAAACCCTAAACCCTAAACTCTAAACCCTAAACCTAAACTCGGAATATTAAACACTAAACCCTAAACCTAAACTCTAAATATTAAAAACTAAACACTAAAACTAAACTCTAAATATTAAACCCTAAAATCTAAATCCTAAACACTAAACCGTAAAAAGAAAACTATAAAGCCTAAACCCTAAACCCTAACCACGAAATCCTAAACCCTAAACCCTAAACACCAAACTCTAAATCCGAAACTCTATACACAAATCCTAAAATCTAATCCCTTAATTCAAAATCCTAAACCCTAAACTCGAAATATTAAACCCTAAAATCTAAATCCTAAACACTAAAACTTATAAAGAAAACTATAAACCCTAAACCCTAAACCCTAAACACGAAATCCTAAACCCTAAACCCTAAACCCTAAACACCAAACTCTACATTCGAAACTCTAAACACGAATCCTAAAATCTAATCCCTAAATTCAAAATCCTAAACCCTAAACCCTAAACCCCGACCCCTAAACCCTAAACACCAAACTCTAAAACCTAAACACAAAATCCTAATCTCCAATCCCTAAATTCTAGACCCTAAACTCTCAACCCTAAACTCTAAATACGAATCCCTGAACACTAAACCCTAATCCATAAAAAGTAAATTCTAAACCCTAAATCCTAAACACTATACTCTAAACCCTACACACCAAAGTCTACACCGTAAACACGAAATCCTAAACTCCAATCCCTAAATTCTAAACCCTAAACCCTTAACCCTAAACTCTAAACCTTGAACACTCAACCCAAAACACTTAACTCTAATCTCTAAACAATAAACTCTAAACCCTAAACCCTAAACCCTAACCCCTAAACACTAAACTCTAAACTCTAAACCCTAAGTATTATACACAAAATCTTAAACTCTAAACCCCAAATCCTAAACCCTAAACCCTAAACCCTAAACTCTAAACCCTAAACCTAAACTCGGAATATTAAACACTAAACCCTAAACCTAAACTCTAAATATTAAAAACTAAACACTAAAACTAAACTCTAAATATTAAACCCTAAAATCTAAATCCTAAACACTAAACCGTAAAAAGAAAACTATAAAGCCTAAACCCTAAACCCTAACCACGAAATCCTAAACCCTAAACCCTAAACACCAAACTCTAAATCCGAAACTCTATACACAAATCCTAAAATCTAATCCCTTAATTCAAAATCCTAAACCCTAAACTCGAAACCCTGACCCCTAAACCCTAAACACCAAACTCTACTCCCTAAACACTAATCCCTAAACCATAAAACGTAAATTCTAAACCCTAAATCCTAAACACTAAACTCTAAATCGTAAACACCAAACTCTACACCCTAAACACGAAACCCTAAACCCTAAACTCCAAACCCTAAATTCTAAACCCTAAACCCTTAACCCTAAACTCTAAACCTTGAAAACTAAACCCAAACACTAAACTCTAATCTCTAAACACTAAACTCTAAACCGTAAACCCTAAACCCTAACCCCTGAAAACTAAACTCTAAACTTTAAACCCTCAATATTATACACTAAATCTTAAACTCTAAACCCAAAATTCTAAACCCTAAACCCTAAACTCTAAACCCTAATACTAATCCCCGAACACTAAACCCTAATCCATAAAAACTAAATTCTAAACCCTAAATCGTAAACACTAAACTCTAAACCCTACACACCAAACTCTACACCCTAAATACGAAATCCTAAACTCCAATACCTAAATTCTAGACCCTAAACCCTAATACTAATCCCTAAACACTAATCGCTAAACCATAAAAAGTAAATTCTAAACCCTGAATCCTAAACACTTAACACTAAACTCTAAACCGTAAACACCAAACTCTACACCCTAAACACGGACTCCTAAACTCCAATACCTAAATTCTAGACCCTAAACCCTAAACCCTAATACTAATCCCTAAACACTAATCCCTAAACCATAAAACGTGAATTCTAAACCCTAAACCCTTAACCCTAAACTCTAAACCTTGAACACTCAACCTAAAACACTTAACTCTAATCTCTAAACAAAAAACTCTAAACCCTAAACCCTAAACCCTAACCCCTAAATACTAAACCCTAAACTCTAAACCCTAAGTATTATACACAAAATCTTAAACTCTAAACCCCAAATCCTAAACCCTAAACCCTAAACCCTAAACTCTAAACCCTAAACCTAAACTCGGAATATTAAACACTAAACCCTAAACCTAAACTCTAAATATTAAACACTAAACCCTAAACCTAAACTCTAAATATTAAACCCTAAAATCTAAATCCTAAACACTAAAACTTAAAAAGAAAACTATAAACCCTAAACCCTAAACCCTAAACACGAAATCCTAAACCCTAAACCTTAAACCCTAAACACCAAACTCTACATTCGAAACTCTAAACACGAATCCTAAAATCTAATCCCTAAATTCAAAATCCTAAACCCTAAACCCTAAACCCTGACCCCTAAACCCTAAACACCAAACTCTAAAACCTAAACACAAAATCCTAATCTCCAATCCCTAAATTCTAGACCCTAAACTCTCAACCCTAAACTCTAAATACGAATCCCTGAACACTAAACCCTAATCCATAAAAAGTAAATTCTAAACCCTAAATCCTAAACACTATACTCTAAACCCTACACACCAAAGTCTACACCGTAAACACGAAATCCTAAACTCCAATCCCTAAATTCTAAACCCTAAACCCTTAACCCTAAACTCTAAACCTTGAACACTCAACCCAAAACACTTAACTCTAATCTCTAAACAATAAACTCTAAACCCTAAACCCTAAACCCTAACCCCTAAACACTAAACTCTAAACTCTAAACCCTAAGTATTATACACAAAATCTTAAACTCTAAACCCCAAATCCTAAACCCTAAACCCTAAACCCTAAACTCTAAACCCTAAACCTAAACTCGGAATATTAAACACTAAACCCTAAACCTAAACTCTAAATATTAAAAACTAAACACTAAAACTAAACTCTAAATATTAAACCCTAAAATCTAAATCCTAAACACTAAACCGTAAAAAGAAAACTATAAAGCCTAAACCCTAAACCCTAACCACGAAATCCTAAACCCTAAACCCTAAACACCAAACTCTAAATCCGAAACTCTATACACAAATCCTAAAATCTAATCCCTTAATTCAAAATCCTAAACCCTAAACTCGAAACCCTGACCCCTAAACCCTAAACACCAAACTCTACACCCTAAACACTAATCCCTAAACCATAAAACGTAAATTCTAAACCCTAAATCCTAAACACTAAACTCTAAATCGTAAACACCAAACTCTACACCCTAAACACGAAACCCTAAACCCTAAACTCCAAACCCTAAATTCTAAACCCTAAACCCTTAACCCTAAACTCTAAACCTTGAAAACTAAACCCAAACACTAAACTCTAATCTCTAAACACTAAACTCTAAACCGTAAACCCTAAACCCTAACCCCTGAAAACTAAACTCTAAACTTTAAACCCTCAGTATTATACACTAAATCTTAAACTCTAAACCCAAAATTCTAAACCCTAAACACTAATCGCTAAACCATAAAATGTAAATTCTAAACCCTGAATCCTAAACACTTAACACTAAACTCTAAACCGTAAACACCAAACTCTACACCCTAAACACGGACTCCTAAACTCCAATACCTAAATTCCGGACCCTAAACCCTAAACCCTAATACTAATCCCTAAACCATAAAACGTGAATTCTAAACCCTAAACCCTTAACCCTAAACTCTAAACCTTGAACACTCAACCTAAAACACTTAACTCTAATCTCTAAACAATAAACTCTAAACCCTAAACCCTAAACCCTAACCCCTAAACACTAAACCCTAAACTCTAAACCCTAAGTATTATACACAAAATCTTAAACTCTAAACCCCTAATCCTAAACCCTAAACCCTAAACCCTAAACTCTAAACCCTAAACCTAAACTCGGAATATTAAACACTAAACCCTAAACCTAAACTCTAAATATTAAAAACTAAACCCTAAACCTAAACTCTAAATATTAAACCCTAAAATCTAAATCCTAAACACTAAAACTTAAAAAGAAAACTATAAACCCTAAACCCTAAACCCTAAACACGAAATCCTAAACCCTAAATCCTAAACCCTAAACACCAAACTCTACATTCGAAACTCTAAACACGAATCCTAAAATCTAATCCCTAAATTCAAAATCCTAAACCCTAAACCCTAAACCCTGACCCCTAAAC
The DNA here is from genome assembly GCA_030674075.2 of Linum usitatissimum. NCBI lineage: Eukaryota > Viridiplantae > Streptophyta > Magnoliopsida > Malpighiales > Linaceae > Linum > Linum usitatissimum. Next base: position 169,185 of record JAUJYP020000543.1, on the reverse strand, counting down.
CCTAAACACCAAACTCTAAAACCTAAACACAAAATCCTAATCTCCAATCCCTAAATTCTAGACCCTAAACTCTCAACCCTAAACTCTAAATACGAATCCCTGAACACTAAACCCTAATCCATAAAAAGTAAATTCTAAACCCTAAATCCTAAACACTATACTCTAAACCCTACACACCAAAGTCTACACCCTAAACACGAAATCCTAAACTCCAATCCCTAAATTCTAAACCCTAAACCCTTAACCCTAAACTCTAAACCTTGAACACTCAACCCAAAACACTTAACTCTAATCTCTAAACAATAAACTCTAAACCCTAAACCCTAAACCCTAACCCCTAAACACTAAACTCTAAACTCTAAACCCTAAGTATTATACACAAAATCTTAAACTCTAAACCCCAAATCCTAAACCCTAAACCCTAAACTCTAAACCCTAAACCTAAACTCGGAATATTAAACACTAAACCCTAAACCTAAACTCTAAATATTAAAAACTAAACACTAAAACTAAACTCTAAATATTAAACCCTAAAATCTAAATCCTAAACACTAAACCGTAAAAAGAAAACTATAAAGCCTAAACCCTAAACCCTAACCACGAAATCCTAAACCCTAAACCCTAAACACCAAACTCTAAATCCGAAACTCTATACACAAATCCTAAAATCTAATCCCTTAATTCAAAATCCTAAACCCTAAACTCGAAACCCTGACCCCTAAACCCTAAACACCAAACTCTACTCCCTAAACACTAATCCCTAAACCATAAAACGTAAATTCTAAACCCTAAATCCTAAACACTAAACTCTAAATCGTAAACACCAAACTCTACACCCTAAACACGAAACCCTAAACCCTAAACTCCAAACCCTAAATTCTAAACCCTAAACCCTTAACCCTAAACTCTAAACCTTGAAAACTAAACCCAAACACTAAACTCTAATCTCTAAACACTAAACTCTAAACCGTAAACCCTAAACCCTAACCCCTGAAAACTAAACTCTAAACTTTAAACCCTCAGTATTATACACTAAATCTTAAACTCTAAACCCAAAATTCTAAACCCTAAACCCTAAACTCTAAACCCTAATACTAATCCCTGAACACTAAACCCTAATCCATAAAAACTAAATTCTAAACCCTAAATCGTAAACACTAAACTCTAAACCCTACACACCAAACTCTACACCCTAAATACGAAATCCTAAACTCCAATACCTAAATTCTAGACCCTAAACCCTAATACTAATCCCTAAACACTAATCGCTAAACCATAAAATGTAAATTCTAAACCCCGAATCCTAAACACTTAACACTAAACTCTAAACCGTAAACACCAAACTCTACACCCTAAACACGGACTCCTAAACTCCAATACCTAAATTCTCGGACCCTAAACCCTAAACCCTAATACTAATCCCTAAACCATAAAACGTGAATTCTAAACCCTAAACCCTTAACCCTAAACTCTAAACCTTGAACACTCAACCTAAAACACTTAACTCTAATCTCTAAACAATAAACTCTAAACCCTAAACCCTAAACCCTAACCCCTAAACACTAAACCCTAAACTCTAAACCCTAAGTATTATACACAAAATCTTAAACTCTAAACCCCAAATCCTAAACCCTAAACCCTAAACCCTAAACTCTAAACCCTAAACCTAAACTCGGAATATTAAACACTAAACCCTAAACCTAATCTCTAAATATTAACCCCTAAACACTAAACCCTAAACTCTAAACCCTAAGTATTATACACAAAATCTTAAACTCTAAACCCCAAATCCTAAACCCTAAACCCTAAACCCTAAACTCTAAACCCTAAACCTAAACTCGGAATATTAAACACTAAACCCTAAACCTAATCTCTAAATATTAAACACTAAACCCTAAACCCTAAATTCTAAACCCTAAACCCTTAACCCTAAACTCTAAACCTTGAAAACTAAACCCAAACACTAAACTCTAATCTCTAAACACTAAACTCTAAACCGTAAACCCTAAACCCTAACCCCTGAAAACTAAACTCTAAACTTTAAACCCTCAGTATTATACACTATATCTTAAACTCTAAACCCAAAATTCTAAACCCTAAACCCTAAACTCTAAACCCTAATACTAATCCCTGAACACTAAACCCTAATCCATAAAAACTAAATTCTAAACCCTAAATCGTAAACACTAAACTCTAAACCCTACACACCAAACTCTACACCCTAAATACGAAATCCTAAACTCCAATACCTAAATTCTAGACCCTAAACCCTAATACTAATCCCTAAACACTAATCGCTAAACCATAAAATGTAAATTCTAAACCCTGAATCCTAAACACTTAACACTAAACTCTAAACCGTAAACACCAAACTCTACACCCTAAACACGGACTCCTAAACTCCAATACCTAAATTCTGGACCCTAAACCCTAAACCCTAATACTAATCCCTAAACCATAAAACGTGAATTCTAAACCCTAAACCCTTAACCCTAAACTCTAAACCTTGAACACTCAACCTAAAACACTTAACTCTAATCTCTAAACAATAAACTCTAAACCCTAAACCCTAAACCCTAACCCCTAAACACTAAACCCTAAACTCTAAACCCTAAGTATTATACACAAAATCTTAAACTCTAAACCCCAAATCCTAAACCCTAAACCCTAAACCCTAAACTCTAAACCCTAAACCTAAACTCGGAATATTAAACACTAAACCCTAAACCTAAACTCTAAATATTAAAAACTAAACCCTAAACCTAAACTCTAAATATTAAACCCTAAAATCTAAATCCTAAACACTAAAACTTAAAAAGAAAACTATAAACCCTAAACCCTAAACCCTAAACACGAAATCCTAAACCCTAAACCCTAAACCCTAAACACCAAACTCTACATTCGAAACTCTAAACACGAATCCTAAAATCTAATCCCTAAATTCAAAATCCTAAACCCTAAACCCTAAACCCTGACCCCTAAACCCTAAACACCAAACTCTAAAACCTAAACACAAAATCCTAATCTCCAATCCCTAAATTCTAGACCCTAAACTCTCAACCCTAAACTCTAAATACGAATCCCTGAACACTAAACCCTAATCCATAAAAAGTAAATTCTAAACCCTAAATCCTAAACACTATACTCTAAACCCTACACACCAAAGTCTACACCCTAAACACGAAATCCTAAACTCCAATCCCTAAATTCTAAACCCTAAACCCTTAACCCTAAACTCTAAACCTTGAACACTCAACCCAAAACACTTAACTCTAATCTCTAAACAATAAACTCTAAACCCTAAACCCTAAACCCTAACCCCTAAACACTAAACTCTAAACTCTAAACCCTAAGTATTATACACAAAATCTTAAACTCTAAACCCCAAATCCTAAACCCTAAACCCTAAACTCTAAACCCTAAACCTAAACTCGGAATATTAAACACTAAACCCTAAACCTAAACTCTAAATATTAAAAACTAAACACTAAAACTAAACTCTAAATATTAAACCCTAAAATCTAAATCCTAAACACTAAACCGTAAAAAGAAAACTATAAAGCCTAAACCCTAAACCCTAACCACGAAATCCTAAACCCTAAACCCTAAACACCAAACTCTAAATCCGAAACTCTATACACAAATCCTAAAATCTAATCCCTTAATTCAAAATCCTAAACCCTAAACTCGAAACCCTGACCCCTAAACCCTAAACACCAAACTCTACTCCCTAAACACTAATCCCTAAACCATAAAACGTAAATTCTAAACCCTAAATCCTAAACACTAAACTCTAAATCGTAAACACCAAACTCTACACCCTAAACACGAAACCCTAAACCCTAAACTCCAAACCCTAAATTCTAAACCCTAAACCCTTAACCCTAAACTCTAAACCTTGAAAACTAAACCCAAACACTAAACTCTAATCTCTAAACACTAAACTCTAAACCGTAAACCCTAAACCCTAACCCCTGAAAACTAAACTCTAAACTTTAAACCCTCGGTATTATACACTAAATCTTAAACTCTAAACCCAAAATTCTAAACCCTAAACCCTAAACTCTAAACCCTAATACTAATCCCCGAACACTAAACCCTAATCCATAAAAACTAAATTCTAAACCCTAAATCGTAAACACTAAACTCTAAACCCTACACACCAAACTCTACACCCTAAATACGAAATCCTAAACTCCAATACCTAAATTCTAGACCCTAAACCCTAATACTAATCCCTAAACACTAATCGCTAAACCATAAAATGTAAATTCTAAACCCCGAATCCTAAACACTTAACACTAAACTCTAAACCGTAAACACCAAACTCTACACCCTAAACACGGACTCCTAAACTCCAATACCTAAATTCTGGACCCTAAACCCTAAACCCTAATACTAATCCCTAAACCATAAAACGTGAATTCTAAACCCTAAACCCTTAACCCTAAACTCTAAACCTTGAACACTCAACCTAAAACACTTAACTCTAATCTCTAAACAATAAACTCTAAACCCTAAACCCTAAACCCTAACCCCTAAACACTAAACCCTAAACTCTAAACCCTAAGTATTATACACAAAATCTTAAACTCTAAACCCCAAATCCTAAACCCTAAACCCTAAACCCTAAACTCTAAACCCTAAACCTAAACTCGGAATATTAAACACTAAACCCTAAACCTAAACTCTAAATATTAAAAACTAAACCCTAAACCTAAACTCTAAATATTAAACCCTAAAATCTAAATCCTAAACACTAAAACTTAAAAAGAAAACTATAAACCCTAAACCCTAAACCCTAAACACGAAATCCTAAACCCTAAACCCTAAACCCTAAACACCAAACTCTACATTCGAAACTCTAAACACGAATCCTAAAATCTAATCCCTAAGTTCAAAATCCTAAACCCTAAACCCTAAACCCTGACCCCTAAACCCTAAACACCAAACTCTAAAACCTAAACACAAAATCCTAATCTTCAATCCCTAAATTCTAGACCCTAAACTCTCAACCCTAAACTCTAAATACGAATCCTCGAACACTAAACCCTAATCCATAAAAAGTAAATTCTAAACCCTAAATCCTAAACACTATACTCTAAACCCTACACACCAAAGTCTACACCCTAAACACGAAATCCTAAACTCCAATCCCTAAATTCTAAACCCTAAACCCTTAACCCTAAACTCTAAACCTTGAACACTCAACCCAAAACACTTAACTCTAATCTCTAAACAATAAACTCTAAACCCTAAACCATAAACCCTAACCCCTAAACACTAAACTCTAAACTCTAAACCCTAAGTATTATACACAAAATCTTAAACTCTAAACCCCAAATCCTAAACCCTAAACCCTAAACCCTAAACTCTAAACCCTAAACCTAAACTCGGAATATTAAACACTAAACCCTAAACCTAAACTCTAAATATTAAAAACTAAACACTAAAACTAAACTCTAAATATTAAACCCTAAAATCTAAATCATAAACACTAAACCGTAAAAAGAAAACTATAAAGCCTAAACCCTAAACCCTAACCACGAAATCCTAAACCCTAAACCCTAAACACCAAACTCTAAATCCGAAACTCTATACACAAATCCTAAAATCTAATCCCTTAATTCAAAATCCTAAACCCTAAACTCGAAACCCTGACCCCTAAACCCTAAACACCAAACTCTACTCCCTAAACACTAATCCCTAAACCATAAAACGTAAATTCTAAACCCTAAATCCTAAACACTAAACTCTAAATCGTAAACACCAAACTCTACACCCTAAACACGAAACCCTAAACCCTAAACTCCAAACCCTAAATTCTAAACCCTAAACCCTTAACCCTAAACTCTAAACCTTGAAAACTAAACCCAAACACTAAACTCTAATCTCTAAACACTAAACTCTAAACCGTAAACCCTAAACCCTAACCCCTGAAAACTAAACTCTAAACTTTAAACCCTCGGTATTATACACTAAATCTTAAACTCTAAACCCAAAATTCTAAACCCTAAACCCTAAACTCTAAACCCTAATACTAATCCCCGAACACTAAACCCTAATCCATAAAAACTAAATTCTAAACCCTAAATCGTAAACACTAAACTCTAAACCCTACACACCAAACTCTACACCCTAAATACGAAATCCTAAACTCCAATACCTAAATTCTAGACCCTAAACCCTAATACTAATCCCTAAACACTAATCGCTAAACCATAAAATGTAAATTCTAAACCCTGAATCCTAAACACTTAACACTAAACTCTAAACCGTAAACACCAAACTCTACACCCTAAACACGGACTCCTAAACTCCAATACCTAAATTCTAGACCCTAAACCCTAAACCCTAATACTAATCCCTAAACACTAATCCCTAAACCATAAAACGTGAATTCTAAACCCTAAACCCTTAACCCTAAACTCTAAACCTTGAACACTCAACCTAAAACACTTAACTCTAATCTCTAAACAAAAAACTCTAAACCCTAAACCCTAAACCCTAACCCCTAAATACTAAACCCTAAACTCTAAACCCTAAGTATTATACACAAAATCTTAAACTCTAAACCCCAAATCCTAAACCCTAAACCCTAAACCCTAAACTCTAAACCCTAAACCTAAACTCGGAATATTAAACACTAAACCCTAAACCTAAACTCTAAATATTAAAAACTAAACCCTAAACCTAAACTCTAAATATTAAACCCTAAAATCTAAATCCTAAACACTAAAACTTAAAAAGAAAACTATAAACCCTAAACCCTAAACCCTAAACACGAAATCCTAAACCCTAAACCCTAAACCCTAAACACCAAACTCTACATTCGAAACTCTAAACACGAATCCTAAAATCTAATCCCTAAGTTCAAAATCCTAAACCCTAAACCCTAAACCCTGACCCCTAAACCCTAAACACCAAACTCTAAAACCTAAACACAAAATCCTAATCTTCAATCCCTAAATTCTAGACCCTAAACTCTCAACCCTAAACTCTAAATACGAATCCCTGAACACTAAACCCTAATCCATAAAAAGTAAATTCTAAACCCTAAATCCTAAACACTATACTCTAAACCCTACACACCAAAGTCTACACCCTAAACACGAAATCCTAAACTCCAATCCCTAAATTCTAAACCCTAAACCCTTAACCCTAAACTCTAAACCTTGAACACTCAACCCAAAACACTTAACTCTAATCTCTAAACAATAAACTCTAAACCCTAAACCATAAACCCTAACCCCTAAACACTAAACTCTAAACTCTAAACCCTAAGTATTATACACAAAATCTTAAACTCTAAACCCCAAATCCTAAACCCTAAACCCTAAACCCTAAACTCTAAACCCTAAACCTAAACTCGGAATATTAAACACTAAACCCTAAACCTAAACTCTAAATATTAAAAACTAAACACTAAAACTAAACTCTAAATATTAAACCCTAAAATCTAAATCATAAACACTAAACCGTAAAAAGAAAACTATAAAGCCTAAACCCTAAACCCTAACCACGAAATCCTAAACCCTAAACCCTAAACACCAAACTCTAAATCCGAAACTCTATACACAAATCCTAAAATCTAATCCCTTAATTCAAAATCCTAAACCCTAAACTCGAAACCCTGACCCCTAAACCCTAAACACCAAACTCTACTCCCTAAACACTAATCCCTAAACCATAAAACGTAAATTCTAAACCCTAAATCCTAAACACTAAACTCTAAATCGTAAACACCAAACTCTACACCCTAAACACGAAACCCTAAACCCTAAACTCCAAACCCTAAATTCTAAACCCTAAACCCTTAACCCTAAACTCTAAACCTTGAAAACTAAACCCAAACACTAAACTCTAATCTCTAAACACTAAACTCTAAACCGTAAACCCTAAACCCTAACCCCTGAAAACTAAACTCTAAACTTTAAACCCTCGGTATTATACACTAAATCTTAAACTCTAAACCCAAAATTCTAAACCCTAAACCCTAAACTCTAAACCCTAATACTAATCCCCGAACACTAAACCCTAATCCATAAAAACTAAATTCTAAACCCTAAATCGTAAACACTAAACTCTAAACCCTACACACCAAACTCTACACCCTAAATACGAAATCCTAAACTCCAATACCTAAATTCTAGACCCTAAACCCTAATACTAATCCCTAAACACTAATCGCTAAACCATAAAATGTAAATTCTAAACCCTGAATCCTAAACACTTAACACTAAACTCTAAACCGTAAACACCAAACTCTACACCCTAAACACGGACTCCTAAACTCCAATACCTAAATTCTAGACCCTAAACCCTAAACCCTAATACTAATCCCTAAACACTAATCCCTAAACCATAAAACGTGAATTCTAAACCCTAAACCCTTAACCCTAAACTCTAAACCTTGAACACTCAACCTAAAACACTTAACTCTAATCTCTAAACAAAAAACTCTAAACCCTAAACCCTAAACCCTAACCCCTAAATACTAAACCCTAAACTCTAAACCCTAAGTATTATACACAAAATCTTAAACTCTAAACCCCAAATCCTAAACCCTAAACCCTAAACCCTAAACTCTAAACCCTAAACCTAAACTCGGAATATTAAACACTAAACCCTAAACCTAAACTCTAAATATTAAAAACTAAACCCTAAACCTAAACTCTAAATATTAAACCCTAAAATCTAAATCCTAAACACTAAACCGTAAAAAGAAAACTATAAAGCCTAAACCCTAAACCCTAACCACGAAATCCTAAACCCTAAACCCTAAACACCAAACTCTACATCCGAAACTCTATACACGAATCCTAAAATATAATCCCTAAATTCCAAATCCAAAACCCTAAACCCTAAACCCTGAACCCTAAACCCTAAACACCAAACTCTATTAAACACTAAACCCTAAACCTAAACTCTAAATATTAAACACTAAACCCTAAATCCACAACCCTAAAATCTAAATCCTGAACACTAAACCTTAAAAAGAAAACTATAAACCCTAAACCCTAAACCCTAAACACGAAATCCTAAAATCTAATCCCAAAATTCCAAATCCTAAACCGTAAACCCTAATACTAATCCCTAAACACTAAACACTGTACTCTAAACCGTAAACACCAAACTCTACACCCTAAACACGAAATCCTAAACTCCAATCCCTAAATTCTAGACCCTAAACTCTCAACCCTAAACCCTAAACACGAAATCCTAAACCCTAAACCCTAAACCATGACCCCTAAACCCTAAACACCAAACTCTACACTCTAAACACGAAATCCTAAACTCCAATACCTAAATTCTAGACCCTAAACCGTAAACCCTAATACTAATCCCTAAACACTAAACACTAAACCCTAAACCCTAAACACCAAACTCTACACCCTAAACATGAAATCCTAAACTCCAATACCGAAATTCTAGACCCTAAACTCTAAAAACCCTAATACTAATCCCTAAACACTAATCGCTAAACCATAAAATGTAAACTCTAAACCCTAAGTCCTAAACACTAAACACTAAACTCTAAACCGTAAACACCAAACTCTACACCCTAAACACGAAATCCTAAACTCCAATACCTAAATTCTAGACCCTAAACCCTAAACCCTAATAATAATCCCTAAACACTAATCCCTAAACCATAAAACGTAAATTCTAAACCCTAAATCCTAAACACTAAACACTAAACTCTACACCGTAAACACCAAACTCTACACCCTAAACACGAAACCCTAAACTCCAAACCCTAAATTCTAAACCCTTAACCCTAAACTCTAAACCTTGAAAACTAAACCCAAACACTAAACTCTAATCTCTAAACACTAAACTCTCAACCGTAAACCCTAAACCCTAACCCCTGAAAACTAAACTCTAAACTCTAAACCCTCAGTATTATACACTAAATCTTAAACTCTAAACCCCAAATTCTAAACCCTAAACCCTAAACTCTAAACCCTAATACTAATCCCTAAACACTAATCGCTAAACCATAAAACGTAAATTCTAAACCCTAAATCCTAAACACTTAACACTAAACTCTAAACCGTAAACACCAAACTCTACACCCTAAACACGGACTCCTAAACTCCAATACCTAAATTCTTGACCCTAAACCCTAAACCCTAATACTAATCCCTAAACACTAATCCCTAAACCATAAAACGTGAATTCTAAACCCTAAATCCTAATAACTAAACTCTAAACCGTAAACACCAAACTCTACACCCTAAACACGAAACCCTAAACCCTAAACTCCAAACCCTAAATTATAAACCCTTAACCCTAAACTCTAAACCTTGAACACTAAACCCAAACACTAAACTCTAATCTCTAAACACTAAACTCTAAAGCGTAAACCCTAAACCCTAACCCCTGAAAACTAAAGTCTAACCTCTAAACCCTCAGTATTATACACTAAATCTTAAACTCTAAACCCCAAATTCTAAACCCTAAACCCTAAACCCTAAACTCTAAACCCTAATACTAATCCCTGAACACTAAACCCTAATCCATAACACTAAATTCTAAACCCTAAATCCTAAACACTAAACACTAAACTCTAAACCCTACACACCAAACTCTACACCCTAAATACGAAATCCTAAACTCCAATACCTAAATTCTAGACCCTAAACCCTAAACCCTAATACTAATCCCTAAACACTAATCCCTAAACCATAAAACGTGAATTCTAAACCCTAAATCCTAAACACTAAACTCTAAACCGTAAACACCAAACTCTACACCCTAAACACGAAACTCTAAACCCTAAACTCCAAACCCTAAATTATAAACCCTAAACCCTTAACCCTAAACTCTAAACCTTGAACACTAAACCCAAACACTAAACTCTAATCTCTAAACACTAAACTCTAAAGCGTAAACCCTAAACCCTAACCCCTGAAAACTAAAGTCTAACCTCTAAACCCTCAGTATTATACACTAAATCTTAAACTCTAAACCCCAAATTCTAAACCCTAAACCCTAAACCCTAAACTCTAAACCCTAATACTAATCCCCGAACACTAAACCCAAATCCATAAAAACTAAATTCTAAACCCTAATACTAATCCCTAAACACTAATCGCTAAACCATAAAACGTAAATTCTAAACCCTAAATCCTAAACACTAAACACTAAACTCTAAACCGTAAACACCAAACTCTACATCCTAAACACGAAATCCTAAACTCCAATACCTAAATTCTAGACCCTAAACCCTAAACCCTAATACTAATCCCTAAACACTAATCCCTAAACCATAAAACGTAAATTCTAAACCCTAAATCCTAAACACTAAACACTAAACTCTATACCGTAAACACCAAACTCTACACCCTAAACACGAAACCCTAAACTCCAAACCCTAAATTCTAAACCCTTAACCCTAAACTCTAAACCTTGAAAACTAAACCCAAACACTAAACTCTAATCTCTAAACACTAAACTCTCAACCGTAAACCCTAAACCCTAACCCCTGAAAACTAAACTCTAAACTCTAAACCCTCAGTATTATACACTAAATCTTAAACTCTAAACCCCAAATTCTAAACCCTAAACCCTAAACTCTAAACCCTAATACTAATCCCTAAACACTAATCGCTAAACCATAAAACGTAAATTCTAAACCCTAAATCCTAAACACTTAACACTAAACTCTAAACCGTAAACACCAAACTCTACACCCTAAACACGGACTCCTAAACTCCAATACCTACACCCTAAACACGAAACCCTAAACCCTAAACTCCAAACCCTAAATTCTAAACCCTAAACCCTTAACCCTAAACTCTAAACCTTGAAAACTAAACCCAAACACTAAACTCTAATCTCTAAACACTAAACTCTAAACCGTAAACCCTAAACCCTAACCCCTGAAAACTAAACTCTAAACTTTAAACCCTCAGTATTATACACTAAATCTTAAACTCTAAACCCAAAATTCTAAACCCTAAACCCTAAACTCTAAACCCTAATACTAATCCCTGAACACTAAACCCTAATCCATAAAAACTAAATTCTAAACCCTAAATCGTAAACACTAAACTCTAAACCCTACACACCAAACTCTACACCCTAAATACGAAATCCTAAACTCCAATACCTAAATTCTAGACCCTAAACCCTAATACTAATCCCTAAACACTAATCGCTAAACCATAAAATGTAAATTCTAAACCCTGAATCCTAAACACTTAACACTAAACTCTAAACCGTAAACACCAAACTCTACACCCTAAACACGGACTCCTAAACTCCAATACCTAAATTCTGGACCCTAAACCCTAAACCCTAATACTAATCCCTAAACCATAAAACGTGAATTCTAAACCCTAAACCCTTAACCCTAAACTCTAAACCTTGAACACTCAACCTAAAACACTTAACTCTAATCTCTAAACAATAAACTCTAAACCCTAAACCCTAAACCCTAACCCCTAAACACTAAACCCTAAACTCTAAACCCTAAGTATTATACACAAAATCTTAAACTCTAAACCCCAAATCCTAAACCCTAAACCCTAAACCCTAAACTCTAAACCCTAAACCTAAACTCGGAATATTAAACACTAAACCCTAAACCTAAACTCTAAATATTAAAAACTAAACCCTAAACCTAAACTCTAAATATTAAACCCTAAAATCTAAATCCTAAACACTAAAACTTAAAAAGAAAACTATAAACCCTAAACCCTAAACCCTAAACCCTAAACACGAAATCCTAAACCCTAAACCCTAAACCCTAAACACCAAACTCTACATTCGAAACTCTAAACACGAATCCTAAAATCTAATCCCTAAGTTCAAAATCCTAAACCCTAAACCCTAAACCCTGACCCCTAAACCCTAAACACCAAACTCTAAAACCTAAACACAAAATCCTAATCTTCAATCCCTAAATTCTAGACCCTAAACTCTCAACCCTAAACTCTAAATACGAATCCCTGAACACTAAACCCTAATCCATAAAAAGTAAATTCTAAACCCTAAATCCTAAACACTATACTCTAAACCCTACACACCAAAGTCTACACCCTAAACACGAAATCCTAAACTCCAATCCCTAAATTCTAAACCCTAAACCCTTAACCCTAAACTCTAAACCTTGAACACTCAACCCAAAACACTTAACTCTAATCTCTAAACAATAAACTCTAAACCCTAAACCCTAAACCCTAACCCCTAAACACTAAACTCTAAACTCTAAACCCTAAGTATTATACACAAAATCTTAAACTCTAAACCCCAAATCCTAAACCCTAAACCCTAAACCCTAAACTCTAAACCCTAAACCTAAACTCGGAATATTAAACACTAAACCCTAAACCTAAACTCTAAATATTAAAAACTAAACACTAAAACTAAACTCTAAATATTAAACCCTAAAATCTAAATCATAAACACTAAACCGTAAAAAGAAAACTATAAAGCCTAAACCCTAAACCCTAACCACGAAATCCTAAACCCTAAACCCTAAACACCAAACTCTAAATCCGAAACTCTATACACAAATCCTAAAATCTAATCCCTTAATTCAAAATCCTAAACCCTAAACTCGAAACCCTGACCCCTAAACCCTAAACACCAAACTCTACTCCCTAAACACTAATCCCTAAACCATAAAACGTAAATTCTAAACCCTAAATCCTAAACACTAAACTCTAAATCGTAAACACCAAACTCTACACCCTAAACACGAAACCCTAAACCCTAAACTCCAAACCCTAAATTCTAAACCCTAAACCCTTAACCCTAAACTCTAAACCTTGAAAACTAAACCCAAACACTAAACTCTAATCTCTAAACACTAAACTCTAAACCGTAAACCCTAAACCCTAACCCCTGAAAACTAAACTCTAAACTTTAAACCCTCGGTATTATACACTAAATCTTAAACTCTAAACCCAAAATTCTAAACCCTAAACCCTAAACTCTAAACCCTAATACTAATCCCCGAACACTAAACCCTAATCCATAAAAACTAAATTCTAAACCCTAAATCGTAAACACTAAACTCTAAACCCTACACACCAAACTCTACACCCTAAATACGAAATCCTAAACTCCAATACCTAAATTCTAGACCCTAAACCCTAATACTAATCCCTAAACACTAATCGCTAAACCATAAAATGTAAATTCTAAACCCTGAATCCTAAACACTTAACACTAAACTCTAAACCGTAAACACCAAACTCTACACCCTAAACACGGACTCCTAAACTCCAATACCTAAATTCTAGACCCTAAACCCTAAACCCTAATACTAATCCCTAAACACTAATCCCTAAACCATAAAACGTGAATTCTAAACCCTAAACCCTTAACCCTAAACTCTAAACCTTGAACACTCAACCTAAAACACTTAACTCTAATCTCTAAACAAAAAACTCTAAACCCTAAACCCTAAACCCTAACCCCTAAATACTAAACCCTAAACTCTAAACCCTAAGTATTATACACAAAATCTTAAACTCTAAACCCCAAATCCTAAACCCTAAACCCTAAACCCTAAACTCTAAACCCTAAACCTAAACTCGGAATATTAAACACTAAACCCTAAACCTAAACTCTAAATATTAAAAACTAAACCCTAAACCTAAACTCTAAATATTAAACCCTAAAATCTAAATCCTAAACACTAAACCGTAAAAAGAAAACTATAAAGCCTAAACCCTAAACCCTAACCACGAAATCCTAAACCCTAAACCCTAAACACCAAACTCTACATCCGAAACTCTATACACGAATCCTAAAATATAATCCCTAAATTCCAAATCCAAAACCCTAAACCCTAAACCCTGAACCCTAAACCCTAAACACCAAACTCTATTAAACACTAAACCCTAAACCTAAACTCTAAATATTAAACACTAAACCCTAAATCCACAACCCTAAAATCTAAATCCTGAACACTAAACCTTAAAAAGAAAACTATAAACCCTAAACCCTAAACCCTAAACACGAAATCCTAAAATCTAATCCCAAAATTCCAAATCCTAAACCGTAAACCCTAATACTAATCCCTAAACACTAAACACTGTACTCTAAACCGTAAACACCAAACTCTACACCCTAAACACGAAATCCTAAACTCCAATCCCTAAATTCTAGACCCTAAACTCTCAACCCTAAACCCTAAACACGAAATCCTAAACCCTAAACCCTAAACCATGACCCCTAAACCCTAAACACCAAACTCTACACTCTAAACACGAAATCCTAAACTCCAATACCTAAATTCTAGACCCTAAACCGTAAACCCTAATACTAATCCCTAAACACTAAACACTAAACCCTAAACCCTAAACACCAAACTCTACACCCTAAACATGAAATCCTAAACTCCAATACCGAAATTCTAGACCCTAAACTCTAAAAACCCTAATACTAATCCCTAAACACTAATCGCTAAACCATAAAATGTAAACTCTAAACCCTAAGTCCTAAACACTAAACACTAAACTCTAAACCGTAAACACCAAACTCTACACCCTAAACACGAAATCCTAAACTCCAATACCTAAATTCTAGACCCTAAACCCTAAACCCTAATAATAATCCCTAAACACTAATCCCTAAACCATAAAACGTAAATTCTAAACCCTAAATCCTAAACACTAAACACTAAACTCTACACCGTAAACACCAAACTCTACACCCTAAACACGAAACCCTAAACTCCAAACCCTAAATTCTAAACCCTTAACCCTAAACTCTAAACCTTGAAAACTAAACCCAAACACTAAACTCTAATCTCTAAACACTAAACTCTCAACCGTAAACCCTAAACCCTAACCCCTGAAAACTAAACTCTAAACTCTAAACCCTCAGTATTATACACTAAATCTTAAACTCTAAACCCCAAATTCTAAACCCTAAACCCTAAACTCTAAACCCTAATACTAATCCCTAAACACTAATCGCTAAACCATAAAACGTAAATTCTAAACCCTAAATCCTAAACACTTAACACTAAACTCTAAACCGTAAACACCAAACTCTACACCCTAAACACGGACTCCTAAACTCCAATACCTAAATTCTTGACCCTAAACCCTAAACCCTAATACTAATCCCTAAACACTAATCCCTAAACCATAAAACGTGAATTCTAAACCCTAAATCCTAATAACTAAACTCTAAACCGTAAACACCAAACTCTACACCCTAAACACGAAACCCTAAACCCTAAACTCCAAACCCTAAATTATAAACCCTTAACCCTAAACTCTAAACCTTGAACACTAAACCCAAACACTAAACTCTAATCTCTAAACACTAAACTCTAAAGCGTAAACCCTAAACCCTAACCCCTGAAAACTAAAGTCTAACCTCTAAACCCTCGCATTATACACTAAATCTTAAACTCTAAACCCCAAATTCTAAACCCTAAACCCTAAACCCTAAACTCTAAACCCTAATACTAATCCCTGAACACTAAACCCTAATCCATAACACTAAATTCTAAACCCTAAATCCTAAACACTAAACACTAAACTCTAAACCCTACACACCAAACTCTACACCCTAAATACGAAATCCTAAACTCCAATACCTAAATTCTAGACCCTAAACCCTAAACCCTAATACTAATCCCTAAACACTAATCCCTAAACCATAAAACGTGAATTCTAAACCCTAAATCCTAAACACTAAACTCTAAACCGTAAACACCAAACTCTACACCCTAAACACGAAACTCTAAACCCTAAACTCCAAACCCTAAATTTTAAACCCTAAACCCTTAACCCTAAACTCTAAACCTTGAACACTAAACCCAAACACTAAACTCTAATCTCTAAACACTAAACTCTAAAGCGTAAACCCTAAACCCTAACCCCTGAAAACTAAAGTCTAACCTCTAAACCCTCGCTATATACACTAAATCTTAAACTTTAAACCCCAAATTCTAAACCCTAAACCCTAAACCCTAAACTCTAAACCCTAATACTAATCCCCGAACACTAAACCCAAATCCATAAAAACTAAATTCTAAACCCTAATACTAATCCCTAAACACTAATCGCTAAACCATAAAACGTAAATTCTAAACCCTAAATCCTAAACACTAAACACTAAACTCTAAACCGTAAACACCAAACTCTACATCCTAAACACGAAATCCTAAACTCCAATACCTAAATTCTAGACCCTAAACCCTAAACCCTAATACTAATGCCTAAACACTAATCCCTAAACCATAAAACGTAAATTCTAAACCCTAAATCCTAAACACTAAACACTAAACTCTATACCGTAAACACCAAACTCTACACCCTAAACACGAAACCCTAAACTCCAAACCCTAAATTCTAAACCCTTAACCCTAAACTCTAAACCTTGAAAACTAAACCCAAACACTAAACTCTAATCTCTAAACACTAAACTCTCAACCGTAAACCCTAAACCCTAACCCCTGAAAACTAAACTCTAAACTCTAAACCCTCGCATTATACACTAAATCTTAAACTCTAAACCCCAAATTCTAAACCCTAAACCCTAAACTCTAAACCCTAATACTAATCCCTAAACACTAATCGCTAAACCATAAAACGTAAATTCTAAACCCTAAATCCTAAACACTTAACACTAAACTCTAAACCGTAAACACCAAACTCTACACCCTAAACACGGACTCCTAAACTCCAATACCTAAATTCTTGACCCTAAACCCTAAACCCTAATACTAATCCCTAAACACTAATCCCTAAACCATAAAACGTGAATTCTAAACCCTAAATCCTAAACACTAAACTCTAAACCGTAAACACCAAACTCTACACCCTAAACACGAAACCCTAACCCCTAAACTCCAAACCCTAAATTATAAACCCTTAACCCTAAACTCTAAACCTTGAACACTAAACCCAAACACTAAACTCTAATCTCTAAACACTAAACTCTCAACCGTAAACCCTAAACCCTAACCCCTGAAAACTAAACTCTAAACTCTAAACCCTCGCATTATACACTAAATCTTAAACTCTAAACCCCAAATTCTAAACCCTAAACCCTAAACTCTAAACCCTAATACTAATCCCTAAACACTAATCGCTAAACCATAAAACGTAAATTCTAAACCCTAAATCCTAAACACTTAACACTAAACTCTAAACCGTAAACACCAAACTCTACACCCTAAACACGGACTCCTAAACTCCAATACCTAAATTCTTGACCCTAAACCCTAAACCCTAATACTAATCCCTAAACACTAATCCCTAAACCATAAAACGTGAATTCTAAACCCTAAATCCTAATAACTAAACTCTAAACCGTAAACACCAAACTCTACACCCTAAACACGAAACCCTAAACCCTAAACTCCAAACCCTAAATTATAAACCCTTAACCCTAAACTCTAAACCTTGAACACTAAACCCAAACACTAAACTCTAATCTCTAAACACTAAACTCTAAAGCGTAAACCCTAAACCCTAACCCCTGAAAACTAAAGTCTAACCTCTAAACCCTCGCATTATACACTAAATCTTAAACTCTAAACCCCAAATTCTAAACCCTAAACCCTAAACCCTAAACTCTAAACCCTAATACTAATCCCTGAACACTAAACCCTAATCCATAACACTAAATTCTAAACCCTAAATCCTAAACACTAAACACTAAACTCTAAACCCTACACACCAAACTCTACACCCTAAATACGAAATCCTAAACTCCAATACCTAAATTCTAGACCCTAAACCCTAAACCCTAATACTAATCCCTAAACACTAATCCCTAAACCATAAAACGTGAATTCTAAACCCTAAATCCTAAACACTAAACTCTAAACCGTAAACACCAAACTCTACACCCTAAACACGAAACTCTAAACCCTAAACTCCAAACCCTAAATTATAAACCCTAAACCCTTAACCCTAAACTCTAAACCTTGAACACTAAACCCAAACACTAAACTCTAATCTCTAAACACTAAACTCTAAAGCGTAAACCCTAAACCCTAACCCCGAAAACTAAAGTCTAACCTCTAAACCCTCGCTATTATACACTAAATCTTAAACTCTAAACCCCAAATTCTAAACCCTAAACCCTAAACCCTAAACTCTAAACCCTAATACTAATCCCCGAACACTAAACCCAAATCCATAAAAACTAAATTCTAAACCCTAATACTAATCCCTAAACACTAATCGCTAAACCATAAAACGTAAATTCTAAACCCTAAATCCTAAACACTAAACACTAAACTCTAAACCGTAAACACCAAACTCTACATCCTAAACACGAAATCCTAAACTCCAATACCTAAATTCTAGACCCTAAACCCTAAACCCTAATACTAATCCCTAAACACTAATCCCTAAACCATAAAACGTAAATTCTAAACCCTAAATCCTAAACACTAAACACTAAACTCTATACCGTAAACACCAAACTCTACACCCTAAACACGAAACCCTAAACTCCAAACCCTAAATTCTAAACCCTTAACCCTAAACTCTAAACCTTGAAAACTAAACCCAAACACTAAACTCTAATCTCTAAACACTAAACTCTCAACCGTAAACCCTAAACCCTAACCCCTGAAAACTAAACTCTAAACTCTAAACCCTCGCATTATACACTAAATCTTAAACTCTAAACCCCAAATTCTAAACCCTAAACCCTAAACTCTAAACCCTAATACTAATCCCTAAACACTAATCGCTAAACCATAAAACGTAAATTCTAAACCCTAAATCCTAAACACTTAACACTAAACTCTAAACCGTAAACACCAAACTCTACACCCTAAACACGGACTCCTAAACTCCAATACCTAAATTCTTGACCCTAAACCCTAAACCCTAATACTAATCCCTAAACACTAATCCCTAAACCATAAAACGTGAATTCTAAACCCTAAATCCTAAACACTAAACTCTAAACCGTAAACACCAAACTCTACACCCTAAACACGAAACCCTAACCCCTAAACTCCAAACCCTAAATTATAAACCCTTAACCCTAAACTCTAAACCTTGAACACTAAACCCAAACACTAAACTCTAATCTCTAAACACTAAACTCTCAACCGTAAACCCTAAACCCTAACCCCTGAAAACTAAACTCTAAACTCTAAACCCTCGCATTATACACTAAATCTTAAACTCTAAACCCCAAATTCTAAACCCTAAACCCTAAACTCTAAACCCTAATACTAATCCCTAAACACTAATCGCTAAACCATAAAACGTAAATTCTAAACCCTAAATCCTAAACACTTAACACTAAACTCTAAACCGTAAACACCAAACTCTACACCCTAAACACGGACTCCTAAACTCCAATACCTAAATTCTTGACCCTAAACCCTAAACCCTAATACTAATCCCTAAACACTAATCCCTAAACCATAAAACGTGAATTCTAAACCCTAAATCCTAATAACTAAACTCTAAACCGTAAACACCAAACTCTACACCCTAAACACGAAACCCTAAACCCTAAACTCCAAACCCTAAATTATAAACCCTTAACCCTAAACTCTAAACCTCGAACACTAAACCCAAACACTAAACTCTAATCTCTAAACACTAAACTCTAAAGCGTAAACCCTAAACCCTAACCCCTGAAAACTAAAGTCTAACCTCTAAACCCTCAGTATTATACACTAAATCTTAAACTCTAAACCCCAAATTCTAAACCCTAAACCCTAAACCCTAAACTCTAAACCCTAATACTAATCCCTGAACACTAAACCCTAATCCATAACACTAAATTCTAAACCCTAAATCCTAAACACTAAACACTAAACTCTAAACCCTACACACCAAACTCTACACCCTAAATACGAAATCCTAAACTCCAATACCTAAATTCTAGACCCTAAACCCTAAACCCTAATACTAATCCCTAAACACTAATCCCTAAACCATAAAACGTGAATTCTAAACCCTAAATCCTAAACACTAAACTCTAAACCGTAAACACCAAACTCTACACCCTAAACACGAAACTCTAAACCCTAAACTCCAAACCCTAAATTATAAACCCTAAACCCTTAACCCTAAACTCTAAACCTTGAACACTAAACCCAAACACTAAACTCTAATCTCTAAACACTAAACTCTAAAGCGTAAACCCTAAACCCTAACCCCTGAAAACTAAAGTCTAACCTCTAAACCCTCGCATTATACACTAAATCTTAAACTCTAAACCCCAAATTCTAAACCCTAAACCCTAAACCCTAAACTCTAAACCCTAATACTAATCCCTGAACACTAAACCCAAATCCATAAAAACTAAATTCTAAACCCTAATACTAATCCCTAAACACTAATCGCTAAACCATAAAACGTAAATTCTAAACCCTAAATCCTAAACACTAAACACTAAACTCTAAACCGTAAACACCAAACTCTACATCCTAAACACGAAATCCTAAACTCCAATACCTAAATTCTAGACCCTAAACCCTAAACCCTAATACTAATCCCTAAACACTAATCCCTAAACCATAAAACGTAAATTCTAAACCCTAAATCCTAAACACTAAACACTAAACTCTATACCGTAAACACCAAACTCTACACCCTAAACACGAAACCCTAAACTCCAAACCCTAAATTCTAAACCCTTAACCCTAAACTCTAAACCTTGAAAACTAAACCCAAACACTAAACTCTAATCTCTAAACACTAAACTCTCAACCGTAAACCCTAAACCCTAACCCCTGAAAACTAAACTCTAAACTCTAAACCCTCAGTATTATACACTAAATCTTAAACTCTAAACCCCAAATTCTAAACCCTAAACCCTAAACTCTAAACCCTAATACTAATCCCTAAACACTAATCGCTAAACCATAAAACGTAAATTCTAAACCCTAAATCCTAAACACTTAACACTAAACTCTAAACCGTAAACACCAAACTCTACACCCTAAACACGGACTCCTAAACTCCAATACCTAAATTCTTGACCCTAAACCCTAAACCCTAATACTAATCCCTAAACACTAATCCCTAAACCATAAAACGTGAATTCTAAACCCTAAATCCTAATAACTAAACTCTAAACCGTAAACACCAAACTCTACACCCTAAACACGAAACCCTAAACCCTAAACTCCAAACCCTAAATTATAAACCCTTAACCCTAAACTCTAAACCTTGAACACTAAACCCAAACACTAAACTCTAATCTCTAAACACTAAACTCTAAAGCGTAAACCCTAAACCCTAACCCCTGAAAACTAAAGTCTAACCTCTAAACCCTCAGTATTATACACTAAATCTTAAACTCTAAACCCCAAATTCTAAACCCTAAACCCTAAACCCTAAACTCTAAACCCTAATACTAATCCCTGAACACTAAACCCTAATCCATAACACTAAATTCTAAACCCTAAATCCTAAACACTAAACACTAAACTCTAAACCCTACACACCAAACTCTACACCCTAAATACGAAATCCTAAACTCCAATACCTAAATTCTAGACCCTAAACCCTAAACCCTAATACTAATCCCTAAACACTAATCCCTAAACCATAAAACGTGAATTCTAAACCCTAAATCCTAAACACTAAACTCTAAACCGTAAACACCAAACTCTACACCCTAAACACGAAACTCTAAACCCTAAACTCCAAACCCTAAATTATAAACCCTAAACCCTTAACCCTAAACTCTAAACCTTGAACACTAAACCCAAACACTAAACTCTAATCTCTAAACACTAAACTCTAAAGCGTAAACCCTAAACCCTAACCCCTGAAAACTAAAGTCTAACCTCTAAACCCTCGCATTATACACTAAATCTTAAACTCTAAACCCCAAATTCTAAACCCTAAACCCTAAACCCTAAACTCTAAACCCTAATACTAATCCCCGAACACTAAACCCAAATCCATAAAAACTAAATTCTAAACCCTAATACTAATCCCTAAACACTAATCGCTAAACCATAAAACGTAAATTCTAAACCCTAAATCCTAAACACTAAACACTAAACTCTAAACCGTAAACACCAAACTCTACATCCTAAACACGAAATCCTAAACTCCAATACCTAAATTCTAGACCCTAAACCCTAAACCCTAATACTAATCCCTAAACACTAATCCCTAAACCATAAAACGTAAATTCTAAACCCTAAATCCTAAACACTAAACACTAAACTCTATACCGTAAACACCAAACTCTACACCCTAAACACGAAACCCTAAACTCCAAACCCTAAATTCTAAACCCTTAACCCTAAACTCTAAACCTTGAAAACTAAACCCAAACACTAAACTCTAATCTCTAAACACTAAACTCTCAACCGTAAACCCTAAACCCTAACCCCTGAAAACTAAACTCTAAACTCTAAACCCTCAGTATTATACACTAAATCTTAAACTCTAAACCCCAAATTCTAAACCCTAAACCCTAAACTCTAAACCCTAATACTAATCCCTAAACACTAATCGCTAAACCATAAAACGTAAATTCTAAACCCTAAATCCTAAACACTTAACACTAAACTCTAAACCGTAAACACCAAACTCTACACCCTAAACACGGACTCCTAAACTCCAATACCTAAATTCTTGACCCTAAACCCTAAACCCTAATACTAATCCCTAAACACTAATCCCTAAACCATAAAACGTGAATTCTAAACCCTAAATCCTAAACACTAAACTCTAAACCGTAAACACCAAACTCTACACCCTAAACACGAAACCCTAACCCCTAAACTCCAAACCCTAAATTATAAACCCTTAACCCTAAACTCTAAACCTTGAACACTAAACCCAAACACTAAACTCTAATCTCTAAACACTAAACTCTCAACCGTAAACCCTAAACCCTAACCCCTGAAAACTAAACTCTAAACTCTAAACCCTCGCATTATACACTAAATCTTAAACTCTAAACCCCAAATTCTAAACCCTAAACCCTAAACTCTAAACCCTAATACTAATCCCTAAACACTAATCGCTAAACCATAAAACGTAAATTCTAAACCCTAAATCCTAAACACTTAACACTAAACTCTAAACCGTAAACACCAAACTCTACACCCTAAACACGGACTCCTAAACTCCAATACCTAAATTCTTGACCCTAAACCCTAAACCCTAATACTAATCCCTAAACACTAATCCCTAAACCATAAAACGTGAATTCTAAACCCTAAATCCTAATAACTAAACTCTAAACCGTAAACACCAAACTCTACACCCTAAACACGAAACCCTAAACCCTAAACTCCAAACCCTAAATTATAAACCCTTAACCCTAAACTCTAAACCTTGAACACTAAACCCAAACACTAAACTCTAATCTCTAAACACTAAACTCTAAAGCGTAAACCCTAAACCCTAACCCCTGAAAACTAAAGTCTAACCTCTAAACCCTCGCATTATACACTAAATCTTAAACTCTAAACCCCAAATTCTAAACCCTAAACCCTAAACCCTAAACTCTAAACCCTAATACTAATCCCTGAACACTAAACCCTAATCCATAACACTAAATTCTAAACCCTAAATCCTAAACACTAAACACTAAACTCTAAACCCTACACACCAAACTCTACACCCTAAATACGAAATCCTAAACTCCAATACCTAAATTCTAGACCCTAAACCCTAAACCCTAATACTAATCCCTAAACACTAATCCCTAAACCATAAAACGTGAATTCTAAACCCTAAATCCTAAACACTAAACTCTAAGCCGTAAACACCAAACTCTACACCCTAAACACGAAACTCTAAACCCTAAACTCCAAACCCTAAATTATAAACCCTAAACCCTTAACCCTAAACTCTAAACCTTGAACACTAAACCCAAACACTAAACTCTAATCTCTAAACACTAAACTCTAAAGCGTAAACCCTAAACCCTAACCCCTGAAAACTAAAGTCTAACCTCTAAACCCTCAGTATTATACACTAAATCTTAAACTCTAAACCCCAAATTCTAAACCCTAAACCCTAAACCCTAAACTCTAAACCCTAATACTAATCCCTGAACACTAAACCCAAATCCATAAAAACTAAATTCTAAACCCTAATACTAATCCCTAAACACTAATCGCTAAACCATAAAACGTAAATTCTAAACCCTAAATCCTAAACACTAAACACTAAACTCTAAACCGTAAACACCAAACTCTACATCCTAAACACGAAATCCTAAACTCCAATACCTAAATTCTAGACCCTAAACCCTAAACCCTAATACTAATCCCTAAACACTAATCCCTAAACCATAAAACGTAAATTCTAAACCCTAAATCCTAAACACTAAACACTAAACTCTATACCGTAAACACCAAACTCTACACCCTAAACACGAAACCCTAAACTCCAAACCCTAAATTCTAAACCCTTAACCCTAAACTCTAAACCTTGAAAACTAAACCCAAACACTAAACTCTAATCTCTAAACACTAAACTCTCAACCGTAAACCCTAAACCCTAACCCCTGAAAACTAAACTCTAAACTCTAAACCCTCAGTATTATACACTAAATCTTAAACTCTAAACCCCAAATTCTAAACCCTAAACCCTAAACTCTAAACCCTAATACTAATCCCTAAACACTAATCGCTAAACCATAAAACGTAAATTCTAAACCCTAAATCCTAAACACTTAACACTAAACTCTAAACCGTAAACACCAAACTCTACACCCTAAACACGGACTCCTAAACTCCAATACCTAAATTCTTGACCCTAAACCCTAAACCCTAATACTAATCCCTAAACACTAATCCCTAAACCATAAAACGTGAATTCTAAACCCTAAATCCTAAACACTAAACTCTAAACCGTAAACACCAAACTCTACACCCTAAACACGAAACCCTAACCCCTAAACTCCAAACCCTAAATTATAAACCCTTAACCCTAAACTCTAAACCTTGAACACTAAACCCAAACACTAAACTCTAATCTCTAAACACTAAACTCTCAACCGTAAACCCTAAACCCTAACCCCTGAAAACTAAACTCTAAACTCTAAACCCTCAGTATTATACACTAAATCTTAAACTCTAAACCCCAAATTCTAAACCCTAAACCCTAAACTCTAAACCCTAATACTAATCCCTAAACACTAATCGCTAAACCATAAAATGTAAATTCTAAACCCTAAATCCTAAACACTTAACACTAAACTCTAAACCGTAAACACCAAACTCTACACCCTAAACACGGACTCCTAAACTCCAATACCTAAATTCTTGACCCTAAACCCTAAACCCTAATACTAATCCCTAAACACTAATCCCTAAACCATAAAACGTGAATTCTAAACCCTAAATCCTAATAACTAAACTCTAAACCGTAAACACCAAACTCTACACCCTAAACACGAAACCCTAAACCCTAAACTCCAAACCCTAAATTATAAACCCTTAACCCTAAACTCTAAACCTTGAACACTAAACCCAAACACTAAACTCTAATCTCTAAACACTAAACTCTAAAGCGTAAACCCTAAACCCTAACCCCTGAAAACTAAAGTCTAACCTCTAAACCCTCAGTATTATACACTAAATCTTAAACTCTAAACCCCAAATTCTAAACCCTAAACCCTAAACCCTAAACTCTAAACCCTAATACTAATCCCTGAACACTAAACCCTAATCCATAACACTAAATTCTAAACCCTAAATCCTAAACACTAAACACTAAACTCTAAACCCTACTCACCAAACTCTACACCCTAAATACGAAATCCTAAACTCCAATACCTAAATTCTAGACCCTAAACCCTAAACCCTAATACTAATCCCTAAACACTAATCCCTAAACCATAAAACGTGAATTCTAAACCCTAAATCCTAAACACTAAACTCTAAACCGTAAACACCAAACTCTACACCCTAAACACGAAACTCTAAACCCTAAACTCCAAACCCTAAATTATAAACCCTAAACCCTTAACCCTAAACTCTAAACCTTGAACACTAAACCCAAACACTAAACTCTAATCTCTAAACACTAAACTCTAAAGCGTAAACCCTAAACCCTAACCCCTGAAAACTAAAGTCTAACCTCTAAACCCTCAGTATTATACACTAAATCTTAAACTCTAAACCCCAAATTCTAAACCCTAAACCCTAAACCCTAAACTCTAAACCCTAATACTAATCCCCGAACACTAAACCCAAATCCATAAAAACTAAATTCTAAACCCTAATACTAATCCCTAAACACTAATCGCTAAACCATAAAACGTAAATTCTAAACCCTAAATCCTAAACACTAAACACTAAACTCTAAACCGTAAACACCAAACTCTACATCCTAAACACGAAATCCTGAACTCCAATACCTAAATTCTAGACCCTAAACCCTAAACCCTAATACTAATCCCTAAACACTAATCCCTAAACCATAAAACGTAAATTCTAAACCCTAAATCCTAAACACTAAACACTAAACTCTATACCGTAAACACCAAACTCTACACCCTAAACACGAAACCCTAAACTCCAAACCCTAAATTCTAAACCCTTAACCCTAAACTCTAAACCTTGAAAACTAAACCCAAACACTAAACTCTAATCTCTAAACACTAAACTCTCAACCGTAAACCCTAAACCCTAACCCCTGAAAACTAAACTCTAAACTCTAAACCCTCAGTATTATACACTAAATCTTAAACTCTAAACCCCAAATTCTAAACCCTAAACCCTAAACTCTAAACCCTAATACTAATCCCTAAACACTAATCGCTAAACCATAAAACGTAAATTCTAAACCCTAAATCCTAAACACTTAACACTAAACTCTAAACCGTAAACACCAAACTCTACACCCTAAACACGGACTCCTAAACTCCAATACCTAAATTCTTGACCCTAAACCCTAAACCCTAATACTAATCCCTAAACACTAATCCCTAAACCATAAAACGTAAATTCTAAACCCTAAATCCTAAACACTAAACACTAAACTCTACACCGTAAACACCAAACTCTACACCCTAAACACGAAACCCTAACTAAACTCCAAACCCTAAATTCTAAACCCTTAACCCTAAACTCTAAACCTTGAAAACTAAACCCAAACACTAAACTCTAATCTCTAAACACTAAACTCTCAACCGTAAACCCTAAACCCTAACCCCTGAAAACTAAACTCTAAACTCTAAACCCTCAGTATTATACACTAAATCTTAAACTCTAAACCCCAAATTCTAAACCCTAAACCCTAAACTCTAAACCATAATACTAATCCCTAAACACTAATCGCTAAACCATAAAACGTAAATTCTAAACCCTAAATCCTAAACACTTAACACTAAACTCTAAACCGTAAACACCAAACTCTACACCCTAAACACGGACTCCTAAACTCCAATACCTAAATTCTTGACCCTAAACCCTAAACCCTAATACTAATCCCTAAACACTAATCCCTAAACCATAAAACGTGAATTCTAAACCCTAAATCCTAAACACTAAACTCTAAACCGTAAACACCAAACTCTACACCCTAAACACGAAACCCTAAACCCTAAACTCCAAACCCTAAATTATAAACCCTTAACCCTAAACTCTAAACCTTGAACACTAAACCCAAACACTAAACTCTAATCTCTAAACACTAAACTCTAAAGCGTAAACCCTAAACCCTAACCCCTGAAAACTAAAGTCTAACCTCTAAACCCTCAGTATTATACACTAAATCTTAAACTCTAAACCCCAAATTCTAAACCCTAAACCCTAAACCCTAAACTCTAAACCCTAATACTAATCCCTGAACACTAAACCCTAATCCATAACACTAAATTCTAAACCCTAAATCCTAAACACTAAACACTAAACTCTAAACCCTACACACCAAACTCTACACCCTAAATACGAAATCCTAAACTCCAATACCTAAATTCTAGACCCTAAACCCTAAACCCTAATACTAATCCCTAAACACTAATCCCTAAACCATAAAACGTGAATTCTAAACCCTAAATCCTAAACACTAAACTCTAAACCGTAAACACCAAACTCTACACCCTAAACATGAAACCCTAAACCCTAAACTCCAAACCCTAAATTATAAACCCTAAACCCTTAACCCTAAACTCTAAACCTTGAACACTAAACCCAAACACTAAACTCTAATCTCTAAACACTAAACTCTAAAGCGTAAACCCTAAACCCTAACCCCTGAAAACTAAAGTCTAACCTCTAAACCCTCAGTATTATACACTAAATCTTAAACTCTAAACCCCAAATTCTAAACCCCGAACCCTAAACCCTAAACTCTAAACCCTAATACTAATCCCCGAACACTAAACCCAAATCCATAAAAACTAAATTCTAAACCCTAATACTAATCCCTAAACACTAATCGCTAAACCATAAAACGTAAATTCTAAACCCTAAATCCTAAACACTAAACACTAAACTCTAAACCGTAAACACCAAACTCTACACCCTAAACACGAAATCCTAAACTCCAATACCTAAATTCTAGACCCTAAACCCTAAACCCTAATACTAATCCCTAAACACTAATCCCTAAACCATAAAACGTAAATTCTAAACCCTAAATCCTAAACACTAAACACTAAACTCTACACCGTAAACACCAAACTCTACACCCTAAACACCAAACCCTAAACTCCAAACCCTAAATTCTAAACCCTTAACCCTAAACTCTAAACCTTGAAAACTAAACCCAAACACTAAACTCTAATCTCTAAACACTAAACTCTCAACCGTAAACCCTAAACCCTAACCCCTGAAAACTAAACTCTAAACTCTAAACCCTCAGTATTATACACTAAATCTTAAACTCTAAACCCCAAATTCTAAACCCTAAACCCTAAACTCTAAACCCTAATACTAATCCCTAAACACTAATCGCTAAACCATAAAACGTAAATTCTAAACCCTAAATCCTAAACACTTAACACTAAACTCTAAACCGTAAACACCAAACTCTACACCCTAAACACGGACTCCTAAACTCCAATACCTAAATTCTTGACCCTAAACCCTAAACCCTAATACTAATCCCTAAACACTAATCCCTAAACCATAAAACGTGAATTCTAAACCCTAAATCCTAAACACTAAACTCTAAACCGTAAACACCAAACTCTACACCCTAAACACAAAACCCTAAACCCTAAACTCCAAACCCTAAATTATAAACCCTTAACCCTAAACTCTAAACCTTGAACACTAAACCCAAACACTAAACTCTAATCTCTAAACACTAAACTCTCAAGCGTAAACCCTAAACCCTAACCCCTGAAAACAAAAGTCTAACCTCTAAACCCTCAGTATTATACACTAAATCTTAAACTCTAAACCCCAAATTCTAAACCCTAAACCCTAAACCCTAAACTCTAAACCCTAATACTAATCCCTGAACACTAAACCCAAATCCATAAAAACTAAATTCTAAACCCTAAATCCTAAACACTAAACACTAAACTCTAAACCCTACACACCAAACTCTACACCCTAAATACGAAATCCTAAACTCCAATACCTAAATTCTAGACCCTAAACCCTAAACCCTAATACTAATCCCTAAACACTAATCCCTAAACCATAAAACGTGAATTCTAAACCCTAAATCCTAAACACTAAACTCTAAACCGTAAACACCAAACTCTACACCCTAAACACGAAACCCTAAACCCTAAACTCCAAACCCTAAATTATAAACCCTAAACCCTTAACCCTAAACTCTAAACCTTGAACACTAAACCCAAACACTAAACTCTAATCTCTAAACACTAAACTCTAAAGCGTAAACCCTAAACCCTAACCCCTGAAAACTAAATTCTAATCTATAAACCCTCAGTATTATACACTAAATCTTAAACTCTAAACCCCAAATTCTAAACCCTAAACCCTAAACCCTAAACTCTAAACCCTAATACTAATCCCTGAACAGTAAACCCAAATCCATAAAAACTAAATTCTAAACCCTAAATCCTAAACACTAAACACTAAACTCTAAACCCTACACACCAAACTCTACACCCTAAATACGAAATCCTAAACTCCAATACCTATATTCTAGACCCTAAACCCTAATACTAATCCATAAACACTAATCGCTAAACCATAAAACGTAAATTCTAAACCCTAAATCCTAAACACTTAACACTAAACTCTAAACCGTAAACACCAAAATCTACACCATAAACACGGACTCCTAAACTCCAATACCTAAATTCTAGACCCTAACCCCTAAACCCTAATACTAATCCCTAAACACTAATCCCTAAACCATAAAACGTGAATTCTAAACCCTATATCCTAAACACTAAACTCTAACCGTAAACACCAAACTCTACACCCTAAACACGAAACCCTAAACCCTAAACTCCAAACCTTAAATTCTAAACCCTAAACCCTTAACACTAAACTCTAAACCTTGAACACTAAACCCAAACACTAAACTCTAATCTCTAAACAATAAACTCTAAACCCTAAACCCTAAACCCTAACCCCTGAAAACTAAACTCTAAACTTTAAACCCTTAGTATTATACACTAAATCTTAAACTCTGAACCCCAAATCCTAAACCCTAAACCCTAAACTCTAAACCCTAATACTAATCCCTGAACATTAAACCCTAATCCATAAAAACTAAATTCTAAACCCTAAATCCTAAACACTAAACACTAAACTCTAAACCCTACACACTAAACTCTACCCCCTAAATACGAAATCCTAAACT